>WAAE01013962.1:0-74080 GCA_013400495.1 Nicator chloris | reverse complement strand
TAACTTTAAAATATCAGTTGCTACAAAAATAACTGGAAGGAAAGAAGCTCCATTGTAAATGGCAGGGCAATGTGTAGTAGCATTTTTACCAGCTGGTGAAGTTATCCTTTGAGACAGCTATTTGTCCAGGTTATATCTCTGCAAGAAACAGACATTCATTAAGACAAGTCACAAGGGAAGAGAGAAGAAAGTAATTTTCCCTTATGATGATTAAACCCTCACTTCTGAAAATTTTTAGTTAAAACAGGTTTTTGTAACATTTCCTCATATCCAAAATAAATTATTTATTTCTTCCTAAAAATGTAATCTTGTCCCACCGAAAATACCAGTTCTCACAGATATGCATTTTTTCGCAAGAATTTTGTTTTTATTTGAAAATATTGTTCAAGGTTAAAGATGATGTATTTTCATACAAAGAGGAACAGCTAAACAGGCACAAGCATGAGTAAATATACCAAAAGTTAGTTTACTTTTTTATGTTTTCTGTTCTCATCTTAATCAGGATCTGTTGATTGGAATGCAACTGAAAAACTGTAGATAAATATGTAGAAATTACTCTGTATCAGGTTCTTGGTGTATATTTAGTGGATTTAGTGACATTGGTTTAGGGTGCCTAAAGAAATTTAGAAAACAGTGGTCACAAGTGGAAATCTGAACAAAAATATTTTTGTCAAAACATTAAATCTGGTCTGTCATGACTAAGAATATATTTAGAAAATAGCCCACATAACTAAGGAAATCTCTAAATATTGGAAAGTTTTCTTTTTGGTTTATTAAGAGGGATCAAATGAGAGGAAAGAAAGGCTGCAAATGCATCATGTTGTGGAATGAAAGTGTATGGTTCTTCCATATCTACAGCTGAAGACCTGCAATTGTTGCTGAAGAATTGCACTTTACTAGGTACAAGGTAGCAAGCAGGACAAAATTAAATCTTGTTTTGTTAAGGGGATAGACTAGACAACCTCATGGGCACTTTCAAGCTATGATTTTCACACTTTTATACCTGAAACCAACAGTTATTCTTGAGGTCTGGAAGAATGAGCAATGATTTGAGATGTGCTCTCCATAAATAGAGGTGCTATTATTGGGACACTTCATTGTCACAAGAGGACTGTTCACTCATGGCAACTGAGCAGCCTCTGTCCCTGTCTGTGGTAGAGGTATTGGACTAGATGGCTCTAAAGGTCAATTCCAACTCAAATAATTCTGTGATTATTAACTTAAAGTAAAACATGAAAGACTTGTGAAGGTCAGGAGCTACTGATTCCAGATAAAGAAATAAAGTTACTTTTCTAAAATACTTATATGTATTTGGGGTTGCAATGGCAAAGTTGGACATCATACATGCTAAGCTGCCATAGATTTCTTTGCATGATAGTAAACTCGGCAACGTGCTACCATCTGCAGATTAAAATTCAAATCTGCAACTTAAAATAGATTTAAGATATAGCAGAATTAAGAAAATACTATAAGTGTTAAGTAGTTCTTATTTCCATATTTTAAAATTGATTTTATAAAATATTCACCCAAGAAAAATGGTGCATATTTTAGAATCTTATAGGAGTCTCTACTCATCATCCTTTTATTTCCCCAGGCAATTTTGAACATTAAGAAGTTCATAAAAAATCCAGGAAAGAGTTAAAAAATTGTAATACTTTTATGAGGCATCTGTACCAGGATTTTATGAATCCATTTTAATCTATGTTGCACAATAAGGTGACAACAATCTTTTGTCTGTCCATTGAGAAGCTTTGACAAAAAGAAATAGAGTTTTATATTGTTTTACCTTGCCTAAATAACTGTAGATGTCTTTCACATTTTCAGAAAGAAAAGATATGTAGAATGAAATTGCATTAAACAATGAGCCAAACTTTCAGAAGAATGATTAAGTTCTTAAAAATATTATCAGTCTAGTTTTTAAAACTAAGAATTTTTAGAAGAACAAATTTGGCACTTTCAGACAAGAAGGAGGAAATAAAAGTATACTAACCCAAAAACCTGGATAAAGTGAACTGGTTATTTGTTCTCTGCATACATTTCAAACTGGTATGACCTTATGTATAAGTAGTATATATGAAGGAATACACATTCATAAATGCATTTCTGTGGTCATAGAATTAACTATCATACTATCATGTACATAACCAGGAGAGTACTTGGCAAACTTCTTAATTTTGTGTGCTTTGCTTTGCAAAAAATATTCTTTGACCATAGTTCTTTGGTGTGTCATGATGAGTCTTATTTGTCTTCATATGCTGCCACATGGTTGGAAACTGAAGTAGAATTGCTTATCACTTATCACTTGATTTCAGTCTTGGTTGTTGGCTGGTTTGGTTTAAAAGTGGTGAACACATATATTTTGCTTTGGGGAAATGGTGGCATTGGACTGATATTTGACTAATGGTCAAATAAAATGTTTTTATAAATAAGTTTCTTTGATGTTGAATGTTCTTTTACTCCTGCTTCAGCTCACAGTAAAACTTCATTCTATTTGTTAAGGGCCTTGATTCCACTTCCCATATTTAGGATCAGATATGGAAGACCTCAAATGTAACATTTGCAATGTAACATTGCAAATGTAATGTAGTCACCTTTAGAGAATGTTTAGTTATTGTAATATTTAGTAAGCAGGTCAACAAGAAATGAAAAGTCTAACTATAGCCTTGGTTTATGAGCAAGACTGAGTGTCTGACTCTCTGGTTACTGATATCACATGCTGGGACTTATTGCACAGTCTGAGGACTCCTGACCAGGCAGAGGAGGGAGACAGCAGTGTCTGTCACAGCCTGGCACCTCAGCAAACCCCCCTGTTCCATCTGCCTTTGTGGGGCTTGATTCAGCTCTCCAATAGTGTTCAGATGGCAGCATAATATATACTTAATCTACTGTTCTAATTGTCTGAACTGGGTTAAAAAACAAAATAAAACAGAAGAGGTGGTGAAAGAATGGTTCATATGCTGGCCACACAGCAGGCATCACAGACACCACTGTTTAAAACATCAAGAGCTTATTGATCTTGCAAGATGCTAGGTTGATTGGGACTGACACAGTATTTACTGACTATGAAATGTAAATGCTTAAAGCTGGAGGCTTGCTCCACACAGAAGTTTATTTCATGCAGTTTATGGAAATTTTATTGCTGAATGTTACTAGAAAAAAAAAAAAGAAAAAGAAAAAGTGGACATTTCTAGTGGTTTATGTTCTGTTTGGGAAATTATAGCACACATCCATGAGATTTCTTTGCTCCAAACCTTCCTGGGCAAATGGTTTTCTCACTCGGGGAATGAGGTTTTAGAAGGAAAACATTGCAGCTGAAATAGCTCCCAAGCATCTGTGTGGAATGAGAATATTTTATAACTGATGCATTTAGCATTTCATCAGAAGCTTGTAAAGTCAGATTTGGCAGGTGAAAGCATGGTGTGATAACCTCAAACTCATCCTGCTTTGGGTGTGCTGGTAGTAAGCAAATGCACCAAAGGTATGAGAACTATTACAGTGTGTGGTACAGCCTCCTGGGCAGTGCTCTCATCAATAAAATAGGTTTGGCTTTCCCTTTCTGTAGTATGAATTTCACAGCCATTTAAATTAATTGACCAGAATGAAGTTAATTCTCATCTACACACCCTCGTGCAAATCTGAAGAGAATAAGGCCCTAACTGGAAATAGGGAACAGCTTTGGGTAGTGCTGCTTTGTGCCCTTGTATTCTACCTTTCAATCAACAGAGACTTTTGGGGTAACTGAAGGACTATTTCTGCTTATCCTTAGTTCCCTTGTCTCCTTCTTCGTGCTGGAAATACAAAGGTTCTAAACTGAGAAACTATCTGCATGGTTGGCACCAGTTTAATTATCAGCACTTCCACGATGCCTGAAGTTGTAGGAGTCCTGTGATAAACAAGAAATAGTTCTTCTCAAGGATGCAGCAGAGGTAGCACCAAAGTGACCATTGACAGTGATAATTGTGAAGAAGAGATTCAAATGGTTTAGGAGAAAGGCACTGGAACTTGCAGATAAGCACAGGCTGGAATCCTTCTCTCAAGTTACCTTGCTGGTTTGATGTTCAACTCTGATAATTACAGATCACTAACTCGCAACTTGGAGTTACCAGGTGTGTCTCTTTTAACTTACTATGATGAACAAACATTTTAATTTTTTTTTTTTTCTTTGAGTCTGAGAAGCCTGGGTACACCCATACCAAGCACACAGATCTACATAAAGGGCAAAAAAGAAAGTTTGTTTCCTACTGTTTAGGGTAGGAAAAATCTTTTTGAAGAAGTCAGGAGAATGGAGGAGTACAGAAGTATGTGTACACATGGAAAACACATATCTTTCTGGATCATGACAACTTACTTTTATGTCTCCTGCAGCAGAGCTAAATTTGGAAATTTTATCCCACAGGAAACTTGCGTATTTTAACGTTTGCTTTTTTCCTTAAATCAGGACAAAAAATATTATAATGAAAATTCCAGGAAAATATGAATCTGGAGACATTCTGACATTCCTTAAGTTGAAGCTTTATGTCTCAGCTAATTCAAGTAAGCAGAGATGCTTTAATTTTTTTATTTTCAAAATTAAGCTACTTTTTCCTCACGATACCTCACCTCAAAGGGACTGGAGTTTGAAGTCCTGAGCAGTGCTCCTGTGCTGGAGGTGGAGTTGAATGTCATATCCATGCAGGCATCACAAGTGCCACTTGCAGAATTGGAGAATTTAGTCCTGCATGAAGCCTGGCCTGCACAAGCAGACACTAGGCTTTCTTCTTACAAAGTGATGTGCAGATGGTGGAATTGAAACATTAAAAAAAAAATTGAAATACCTGAAGCACTTTAGATAAAAAGGCATATCAGATAAAGATCTGAAACAATGTCTCACTTGTTTTTCAGCAGAAAATCTTGATCCATTGGCTGGCTTTTTTGAAGTGAGCATTTTCCTGAACTACGTAGAAACAAAGACTGAAGATATGAAAACTCTGAGAAACCTCCTCTCTCAGTTGCACTGTTTGCAAGTCTTCCTGCTCCCTGGAAAACCACATTCCGTGAGCACCATAACCTAGAACCTTCACAGCAGCAGCACCTTCGCACACGGGTAGTTCATCCTGAGGAAGAACTCCTTGGCTCACGAGTATTTATCTTATTTTTAGCTCCTGCCTTGATGATACCATGTCATAAAACCTCTCCTATTTCAAAGGCCGTTCCTGTGCCTTTGTGAGGCTTTGGTTAGCAGTTTTTTTGATGCTGAAAAAATTTCCTTTTGGTCTACGATATACGTGTGCTCTATACACACTGCACATGCAGGAAGAGACGTGATGTAGGACTGGTTTCATGGGCTTTGTGGCTATGGACAAGCACACTGATGGTGTAGCCTTGGGCAAGACGTAATTAAGATTTCATGGACAGCTTACACTGTCATATATGGATGAAGAGGACATAGCAAGCATTTATATCTTATTTCCATGGGTTTGTAAACATGGGTGATATTGTATTACCTGAAGTTGTATATTAGTCACCATAGCTGTTTATACATTTCAATTTTTTTCCATGGTTGCTCACAGTTTTCTAACTCTGTGTGAGGTCAAGACCTTCGCTAGTGTAAATTGATATTGCTATATGTAAATTAATTAAGCTATGTTAGCTTATACTGTTTAGGAACTGCCTTTCATAAAGTTTTAGTTGTTAATTGCCAGGGCAGTTGCAAATGTCCCTGTTTATGAAAAGTTCTGACAATAAGATCAATTCCTTTGTACTTGAAATTCATGTTGTGTTTGATTAGATTTAAATTAATTAGACAGAAGCTGATTGTATAGACATGTTTGTGGTTAGTATTCTAATTAACAAAAACTACTCTCCTCTGACAATGTATCTTCCCACCTCCCCCAAGGAAAGGAGTTGTTATTTATCCTGTCGAAAGCATGCAAACCTTTGGGATAGGCAAATAAGCAAATCATTGGGCTATAAATGCATTATTGTTGTTGTCTGAGCAAAACTAAATGTGGCTGCACACTATTCTATTGTAGAGCTGTATTATATTTAGCTATAGATATTTGTTGGAAAACACTCGTCCTGAAAAAGTCAGCGTCTGGCAGTGCTTTCCAGGATGGTCTATATTTTGACTTTAAGATCTGAAATGAAGACTTTTATATTCTGGCTGTTGATGAAATGGACTGGCAGCTGTTGATGGTCACATCTGGGGAGTGAATTAACTGTAGAACAATCTCAATTCATACTTTTGAGAAATGGCCCAGGCAATTGTTCCCTAGAATAAAATCACTCTGAAAAGCAGTAGCTTCTGGCTCCCAGGTAGGACAAGTTTATTTAAATATTGTCAAAGCTAAATCACTTATATAACCAAAGAATTTATACAGTTGGTAGATGTTAAAAATATCACATGCAGCACACACTTTTATTAAAATATCAGAAGAAATATGACTTTAAAGTGGAGGGGCTGAAACTCCATCGCGTTGACAAACGACACAAACTCAACTTCTCCAAAGGCTGAAGAACTCACTTTATTAAACAAATGAACTGCTTGTATAGGGTTCTGACACAGCTGGACATGATTGGTCCACGTCCCATCACCATGATTGGCTAATTAGAAACAACACCTCTATGTAAACAAGTTCCAGGTGCAAGGTTATTTACATTTTTTCCTCTCAGTTTCCCCAGGGTGTGTTTTGGGAAAAACTTCTCTCTTCAACAGGCCTCATTGCTGCCCGAGAAAACCAGCAGCAGCTTAGGAGGCTAAAATGAGACCCACATGAAACCTCATGAGACATTTCTTGCAGTACAAGATTATTTCTAGCTTCTTTCTGGCTTTACAAGATGTGTGTGACATGCATTTATAGTATCGCGTGCATCCCATTTTTGTTATTCTGAAACATTGGCATAAACATGAACACTTTTCATTGCTTAAATGGTTCTAAAGCAAATATTTTGAGGTTTGTCCATCTTATTTCATTAGAAAGCAGTTGGACATTCCCAACTGAAAATGTTTTTATGGTTTACCATGTTCCACTGGCAAAATTTTGAAGGGAGTGGATTGTTGCACCATCATTTTGAAGAATTTGGACAACTAAGTTTTTCAAGTATCCTGGAAAAGTTGTCTTGGAGGCAACTCTTTTAATCAGTAACTTTAACATGTTTCTGCCAATGTAAATTATTCTGGTCTCCTGCAGAACCGTCAATAAATTTCATCAGTTTAATATTTAGTATCCACCCTCTGTAACTGGGAAAAGGCAATGCCATAAGCTAAAAAGAAACACTCAGGATAGTTACAAGTACTTGAGAAATATCTTCAGATCTTTCAACAATTGGACAAGCTATCCACATTCTTTCAAAATGCTTAAAGTTTATTGGCATGTGAACAGCTTAGCTGAATGGATAGACAAAAAAAAAAAAAAAAAAAAAAAAAGAAATATTTTGCAATCACTTTGGGCAATTTCTTTCTCCTTATTCCGGGAATGGTCTGGTTAATTAGCATGCTTTAAACACAACATTTGGCTGTCTGATCTGCACAGATGTACAATTTGTGCTCTGCTGGTGATCCAGCTACAAACATGCCATAATCCAGCTGCATTCTCTGTATTGGCAGAAGCAGTATCTTTACTGCTACATTTTAATTCTTTAAATTGTTTTGTTTTGCTTTACTTCTATCTTTTTCTTTCTTTTTTTTTTTTTTTTAACTTCATCAGTCACAAGTCAGGAACTTGATTCATCACATTTTAATAAAAAGCTATTTTACCTCAGATGACTTTTCCAGAGATGACGTCATCAGTGTGATACAAAAGACCCTCATGAAAGAATAGCTTTGACACCAAATCCTAGCAATAAGTAAAAGAAAGTCCATCGGTACAATTTCACGGAGTCTAAAAAATTGTTTTAACATAGTCTGGTTTCTGTTCTTCCTATTTTGAAGAGCTGAAAGATTTTCTAAATGTTCCGTAAGACAGAACATCCTCACCCAGCATTGAGAGAGTGTAATAGATGCACAGTTTAAATCACAGAGTCTCAAGGATCTGATGGAGAACCTTAAAGATTAGGCACTAGATTTAACTACAGTTAAATTTCATACCCTTTCACTTTCACATATATTTGGTGTTCCTCAGAGGGAGCTGACCACATACATTGGTGGGTGTCCTCTCCATGACAGTAGATGGCTGTTATCTGTGACATTATTCACTTGACTAGTTGAGATTTTTTTTCTGTTACAAAGATGCAAATTTCAAGCTATGAAAAAAGGGGCAGAAAAAGGGAAACACTAGAGCAACAGAGTTCGAGGCTAAATGCAGCAGTCACAGAATCACAGAACTTCAGACAATTCTTCTCTCTCCAGCTTGTCATGGTCCCTGGCGTATTTGTCACTCTTCCCTGATTTGTGCCATCAGCTTACTTACTGAGGAGTCATCTGCCCCTTCATCCAAGTCTTATCCAAGATGGATAAGTTAAATACTGGGCCCAGTATTGATCCTTCAGGTACCACTGCTGACAAGACTCCAACCAGACCCTGTGTCTCTGTTTATGGTCTTCTAGGATCTGCTGTTCAACTAGTTCTAAGTCCACCTCACTGTCCACTCAGCCAGTCCACACTTCCTCATTTCACCCATGAGGACACTGTAAGGGTCCAAACGACTTGCTCAACGAGGTTTTTAACAGGGCTTAAGGTTTTTCATGTACTCTGGGTTGGATGCACAGGAGAAATAATGACAAGGTATTCTGAAGAGGTCAAAACAGCAAACAAGATTTACTGGCAACTTTAGAAAATCAGACCTTGGCAATGGGTTTAGAACAAAATTCAATCGACATAAAACACTTCTCAAAGTATTAACTTGGCCCATTCAACTTAGCAAACTTTAAGCCTATTCAATTTCAAGTTACTCAAGAATTCCAAGTGGTAGTTAGAAGAAGAAAGAGAGAAAGAAAAGATTTAGAAAAGCAAACATATGGCTACCAGCTTCTGGGTTCCAATGATGACAGAAACTCCAAGAAGAGGTAGGGTCCAGACAATTTGGTGACCTTTTGTTCAGCCTTAAATAGCATTTTGCCTTCTTGGGCCCTTCCACCAGGTGGGATTTCCAGTCATTTGGCCACTCAGGAGCTGGGTTAGGGCTCCAGGGGCAATGGGTGGACCATCACCTCTGACATGCCATGACTGGTAGCTGCTGCAGGGCTGGGATACAGGCTCTAGGTGTGTGAGTTGGGCACTGTCTCACATGGACTAGGCCCAGCCTGTCCCTCTCTGCACATGTATCCATCCCAAAATGTCTCAAGGCATTAGTCTTTCCAACCTCTCAGAGATGCTGTGAGAGACAGTGTCAAAAGCCTTGCTAAAGTCAAGATAGAAAATATCCACCACTCTCCCCTCATTCATTCAGGCAGTTGTTTCATCACAGGAGGCAATCAGGTTGTCCAAGCATGATTTACCTTTAGTGCATCCATGCTGGCTATTCTTGATCAACTTATTCATGTGGATAGAGATGATCTCTAGAATAAGGTGCATCATCACCTTTCCAGGTGTTGAGGTGAGGCTGGGTGGTTGGTACTTCCCTGGGTCCTCTTTCTTGCCCTTTTTGAAGATGAGGGGGACATTTGCTTTCTACCCATCCTCAGACACCTCTCTTGATCTCTACAACCCTTCAAAGATGATCGTGAGCAGCCTCACTGTTGTGTCCACCACCTCTCTCAGCACCGTGGATGCGTTCTGTCGGGGCCCATAGACCTGTGCATGTCAAATTTGTCTAGTTCTCTAACCCAGGCATCCTTGACAGAGGGAAAGTCTTCAGTCTTGAGGCTGATGGTGACTTTTCTGTGTAGAAGTCATGCTTTGACTAGTAATATATCATCTCTGACACAGAATTGTTATAACACTGCTATGAGCACACCACCAGTGTTATTAATCAAACTGTTTATATACAGGAAGCCTTTATCCATGATACATTTGTTTTCTTCTAAAAATTGTTGGTGTTCTTCTGACCATAGTTTCTGGTATCCCAAAGGAGCACCTGTTCAGTTTTCTATTTTTCTTCTTCCAAAGAAAGGACAATTATTACAAAATCTATCACTGTAAGATTAAGGTCATATTTTATTCAAACAGTTTAAGGGAGTAAAGTCACATTCTGTACAGAAAAAATAACCTGCAGTACTATCAGAACTAGCAGAAGTAATGAAATTTTCTGTCATCTAACATAGGCCAAAATTTTGTATGAAATATTTATGCAATTACAGAGTTGATAGTGGAGTCCCAAGAAATGATAACTGCAAGGTCTATTTTCTGAAAAATGATGCCTCTGAATCTTGTGCACGTAGGAGTAATGCTTTCAGTGTAATTTTTTTTTATGTTATTATAAAAGCATAATAGCATTGACAGGTTGGACCATAATGGCAGCTTATAGAAAGTTTTTGTTAGACAATATATTTAGGGGTCAAGATGGCCACACCATATGCCTCACTGCCTTTGTGTGCCTGGGCGCCACTTAAACATAAGGAGAAGTTACAGAGGAGCAGGAGGAACTCTCTGCTGTGATTAAACCCAGGCATGGTTTTAAACTAAAAGAGGGTACATTTGGATTCGATATAAGGAAGAAGCTTTTCACAATGAAGGTTGTAAAACACTAGAATAAGTTGTCAAAAGAAGTCGTGGATGTCCCATTGCTGAAATTCAAGGTCAGGTTGGATGGGGATGTGAGCAACATGATCTAGTTGAAGATGTCCCTGTTTGCTGCAGGGGGGTTGGTCTAGTTGACCTTAAAGTGTCCTTTCTAACCCAAACTATTGTATAATTCCATGATTCTGTGATTCCCAAGATGGCCATGATGCCATGGCCCTGGGGCAGGGTGAGACTGCAGAGAGGTGGGGAAGCCAGCAGGGCAGCCAGAGTCAGTGTGGTCATGACCTTAGGCATGGGATGAGCCTTGTCCTGATGCTGCAGGGCCTGCCTGGAGCAAACATTGCGGATAAGCAAAGGCAGAGCTATGAATAAACCAAGTGTGTCTGCTCTCCCTCAGTCCAAGAAAACAAGGGGTTTTTTTACAATTTAGAGGGGTAGAACTGTCAAGAGTTGTCACACTGGCTTTACCTTTGCTCTCAAGAGGAAACATTATAGTATAGTCATAAATGTCAGCACTCTGGGCCAAGCAATAACTTTTAATGTCATCGTAACCAAGGGGCATTTAGAAAGTTTGTGAGGGAAGTTTGGGACTCAGCCATATATATGCACATCAGCTCATATATAAATTCAGTCATTTCTTAAACTTCCTCAATAAGAATTTATTTATTTCAAACTGAAAGTAAGAGGTTTATGACTTTCAAGCACTGCTTAACTAAAGCATGTAGCAGCATGCCTGCTTTTCTATGCCACTGGAGCACAGCATTTCCATCCTCTCACCTTGCCTATTCACATCTTAGCTTCTACTGAGACAGCACCATAATTGCCTCTTGTTTAAAGATGGATATTGACATGTGAGTACTGGCTTGCTAGGCACTGAAAGGAGAGCCACAGCTTCTTTCTCTGTGGCAACCAAATATCTGTTTGATGTAATAATAAACTTTCATGTGTGACTTGGGACAAATTTTAATTAAAGATTAGGAGTTAAAAGCCTTTATGTTCCCTTTTGAATTCCTTGTTCCTCTTCATTCAGACCTAAGCACACATGTGCAGGGACAGAGCTTTGCAATACAGTAATTAGCCATTCTGGTGATTACCCTGAAAACTATAGTGGTGGGTAAGAGTTACTTGTGTTTTGAGTGACTTCTGAATGTGCTGGCCTTGTGGAAGGTACAAGTCAGTCTGACTCTCAATGGTCATGAGTCATTGATGAGGAGAATTTACTGTCCTGGCAAATGAGCAGGAAAGAAAGGCTTTACCCTGCTGTTTGCTAAACATTCAGCACTTTTGCAGCACAAGAATTTCTAAACAGGAATTAGACTCCTTGAAAAATTTGTGTCCCTTTAAAATCAGCAGCTGAGGGCAACCAGCCTCTTACAGAGCAGACAAACAATTGCTTTGTTTTGGACCTGTTAGGACAAAACACCCTTCTGTGCTAGAGGAGAGAGAAAAGGCAAAGGTGAACAGCTGAGGGGATGCAGAAAGAGCTGCTGACCACCTTGAACTGAGCTCTCCATTGTTGTATATGTAACCAGAGATACTGATTCTTGTCTGAATGCCATAACCTGGCCTTCTGAGTTTCCTCTGTGCCATATTGTTCACAGCTGCACAGAGTTAGCTAACTCAGTCGCCTTTTTGAAGTCCTTTTACAGCAGGACTATGGGCCTGACTTTGTCAAAGTTTACCCATATCTCATTTCCAAAAAAAGGCACAACCAACAAAGAAAGGGAAAGATAAGTATTCTCTTCCATGTTAATTGTGTATGCACTCATAGGGGAAGGAGCATATTGCATTTCAATTTTTTTTTTTTTTACTCTCAACCCAGAAATATTGTGGTTTTACAACCACTAGCTTTGTTCTCCCAAATGTTCTCCAGAGTCAGTTTGTCATCACCTGTAACTCACTTCTTCGGCTGTTAAGTGTAATGGCAGAGGATAGTGTGGTGTTGGTTATAGATCACATCAGAAGCGCGAGCCCTTCAGTCATGTCTGGTAAAGTATTGTTTGCTTGAATAGTAAGTGAGCTCCTATAGACAATAGCACTTTCATGTAGGTACCCTAAGTGATGCAAGAGGTAGAAATAAAACCACTGGCAATCAACTGATACATCCAGGCCCATTCCTGAGGAAAACAGTTATTTCTAGTTCTCTACTGAGTCACCCTCAGGTTCAGTAGACCGACTATTAAAGTGCAATGGGGCATAGTAAAAACATTATACAGTTCCTGCAAAATTACTTACCAAAGGTGCAGACCCTGGAAACTCTCCTGACTGGCTGCTGCAGACAGCTTTGCTGACTCAGAGCTGCTGGATAGGGAGCTCTCAGGCCTTCCTTGAAGAGGTCAGGTTTTACATGTCCATAGACATCTGCTTAGAGTCCCCTGACTCCATTCTCTCTCTACCTTGATACCTTGATTTAGATAGCTGTAATTTTAACTTCTAATTTTATTTTGATGAGGTGTTTCACTCCCTTGAGTGACTGCTTGTGAAGCAGGAAGAAAATTTTATAGGTTAATGAATTCTTGAAAGAACATATGCACTTACTTTCTGAGGATTGAAATAAATACAGGCTCCCAAGAAATCTAATTTCTATAACACTGCCTTATTTTTCCTCTACTGGGACTTCTTTGGTGAGAGGAAATCTTTTCCTTTGTTGTCCTTTCAGGACAACAGCAAAATTAGAAAAGATGAATTGTCTTATCTTCCTTTTCCTCAGGAAGTTTTCCCTCATGAACAATTAAAAAAAATCATAGACTCATCTAGACTGGAAAAGACCTCCAAGATCGTGGAGTCCAAGCTTTGATCACTCACCACCCTGTCATTAAACCATGGCGCTAAGTGCAACATCCAGTTGTTTCTTGACCAATTCCCTGGGCAGGCCATTCCAATTCAGCCTAACTCTTCCTTATGCCAATGCAACACCATAACCAGACCAAGTATGGGATTTTTCGGGTATATGCACCTCTCTTCATTAAATATTTTGAAGTATCTCCTGGTGTTAAGAAAACTGCACTTGAAAATAAAAATCTACATAACCTTTGAATTTCTTTCATGCAATTCAAAGTGCTGAATGAAATGTGGGTGTTGTTTGAATCACTTAATTCTCACAGAGACTATAGAAAGTTTAAGAGGTTCATTTCAACCAAAATAGACCTCTAGACTGGTCTAAGTACTAGCCATTATGAACTATATCTGATGACACTTTATTAGTTATCTAGGTCTTTGAGAAGGAAAACTGAGGTTGGAATGATAAATTGATTTGGAAATACCTGTTCAAAAACATAGACAATGAGTAAAGCTCTCCAAAGTCCCAATTTTAATTCTAAAACCACCTTTTTTCCTTATTTCAGTATATTGTGTGTGAGCTGCGCCAGTGTTTCTCTCTTTCTCTTGCTTTGTACCTAAATGGTAGAAAATAAAAGTAAGGGTTTTTTTCTATAAACTACAGGTTTCAACTCTTTGACGCACCAGAAGAAAGATGGTATATGGAGGATAATTTCAAATTTCCAGCCAGGGCTTCAATTCTGCTGAAGTTTGTCTGTGACAAAATCTAAATTTTCTGGCTTATATTGGGAATATTAAGGCAAAAACCTAGTTTCACTGACTTTATGGGGAACAGTTGTCCATCTGTCTGCTCACCTACCTTACTCACCAGTAAGTTGACTGGCCATTAAAAGAAAGGGGTTCAGAGCTCAGGACAAAAAACTGTATCTCAGTCTAGGCTGAAATGGGATCCCTCCTTCCTTCCTTCTGCCCCCATTTCTACAATTTTTTAAGGAAAGCTGAATCCTCTTCAGGCTCTTCTCCCTGAATTTGATGGAAAATCGTTGCACCAGTCCAGTATGGAGATAGGCATGTGACTTGGCCAAAGGCAGACATTTTCTAACACGCTTAACATTGATAACAAGTTTTAACAGAGTCTTCTGGCTGTCTGTTATCTTGGCAACTTAAACCGTTTGCCTTCAAGCTCAAACTGCTATTGCCTTGCAAGCAATATCACTTTTTGTATAATAGAAAATGGAAATTTCTTCTTTTTTGTGCTGGTATTTATTTCTGTCAGTCGTTGGCATCCTTGACTGAAATTTTAACTTCTGATTTATTCACGTGCTTTGTAAAAGCACTTTGTATAAGGAGGTTGGCATAATTTTGCCAGTTTAGGCTTGTGGTTGTTCATGGATCTGTCTTTTTAAAGAAGAGGTGCATGTGCTCATTCTGGCTGTTCAAGGTCTGTCCAAAATCAAGAAACTAAATGAGCCTGGTGTTTTGCAATTTGTTACCTCTTTATAGCAGGTAAGCATGGCAGAAACAGACCCCAAGTAGTGTAGAGGCAGCTATTTGCACTTGAGCTTACTGGAGTGATTGTGCTGATGTTTCGTCATTTGTGGCACTCTGTTCTAGGAATTCTCCCTTATTCAGCAGTTTAGCACCCATTTTCCAGGTTTTGGAGTACATATCCGAAGTAGAAAACCACAATATCTCTTCACATTCATTGTCAAAAACAATCGTACTTTTGGAGTGCTTTACTTCTAGGCTGTGCTTCAAATTGTCCTTTCTAAGAGTCATAACCGGTACCAAATTTAATTTAAAGTTTTCTTGGGCGACAAAATTGCCTCTTCTTGATCCATTTTGGTGGAGGTTTTTTGGTGTGGTTTTTTTTTTGTTGTTTGTTTGTTTGTTTTGTGTGGTTTGTTTGTTTTTGTTGGTTTGTTTGCTTTGTTTTGTTTTTAGGTGTTTTTCTGACACTGAAAGCTATCTAAACAAGAACAACAGTCCCTGAAAGCAGTTTTGTGTTTATGTTGTCAATTTTGTTAAATCTCAAGAAATAGTAACACCTTAATCTTGTTCTTTAAATTGAAAGAAAATGCCCTGTACTTCTCCTTCTGTTGACAGCTTTCTCTGCATTGGTGTGCAGTTATGCAACCAGAGTGAGATAGGCTTTAGGATATGCAGCGTGATATTTATTTGGATGTAGTTTGCTTAGGAACCCTGGCAGAGGGAGAAGTTATAAATATCCAGTGAAGTTAAAATTATTTTCTTTATTTAATTATGAAATAAACTCTTGAGCTACGTTGTGACCTTGAGTTACTTAGCACAGGTATTGGCTAACTTGGTGAGAGCTCATCTTTCACTGCACTTTGTAGTTACACAATACATAAAACATTGCCATGTCTGTCATGTTACAATGATGCAACCTTCTTTTTAGCAGTGTTGGGACGAAGGGGAAGAATTATCATCTCTTATCAGGTCTTTTCTGAGCTTCTTTATGTTCTGTGTTTTGTGTTCTCAAACAAAGAAGCACCATGGAGGCAAAATGTTGGTCTCCATGTGTCTATGCCTTATCTGTGACTTTCTTGTTACATCTTTCCGTTTTTCTGAGCTTCAGAAAGCTTCAGACAACGTGTACCTTTCTCTCTCTGAGTTATATTTTCATTGGTCCTTGTCTGGATTGACAAATCTGAATCTTTTCTTTCAAAACATTCATCTAAATGTGCAGAAACCACTTCTAAATGTATTTCCAGCTCTACCACCTGTTGCAAATGCTGTACCAAGGAAATATCCTATAGAATTTTACTTTTCTTCCTAAGTAGTGTTATGAAATGCATTATACCTTGTTCTCTCTCTCTCTTTACAGCAGATTGCTAGCAAGAATTAATTTTCTTCTGTACAAAACAAGACCCGTTGTGTCAACATAACACAGATATACCTGCTATCATCATGCACAGCAACTCATTTTACCAATCTAACCATGGATAAACTGCATAGTCTAGTCAAGCTTTAAAACCAATTAGTACTGATTTGCAAATCTTTAATTTCGTATAATTTAGAATTAATTTATGAAAATATGCTTTCCCTTAATGTAAAGGTTACAAACTTTGTTAAGTGTGAAAAGAGCCTTAGAAAGAAATTTTAAGGTTTGTAATTTTTGTGAGAGAACACTGAGTTAGTAAGGAGCACAAGACTAGGAAGGCAAATGTATAGACAAGGTTCTTCTCCTTTCTAGTCAGACCAAAGGAATGGCCATTATTCAGTTCATAAAAGGATTCTGAAACATATTAACACAATTAGGGGTACAATGCTGGGCCAAGTTTTGTTAGCTATTCTAGTGCCACCACAGCAAATTCAGTATGATTTTTACCAGAAGAGATTCTTAGCACTGCAATGCCAAGTACAAATGGAAAATACATTTTCCCACATTTAAAAAAAATAAATCATTCCAAATATTTTGATGGTGTCATGACAAAAGCAGCTGCAGTCTAAAACTTTGCATGTAAGTAGTCTTAATGAGGGGAAGTGTCTTTAACAGACAGGGTGTTGCAAAATTTTAAAGAAAAAAATCTTCACAAGCACTTTTAAAGACATGAATGATAAAATTGATAGATCCACACTTTTTATGAGATTAAGGGACAAGGGCTACTGCCCTTTCCCTCAGGCTCTTTTGTTTCTGGTTTCTACTGAGGAAAAAGGTAATTGTAAGCAGCAGACTCAGTAACAAATTGAAAGTTGTACTGACTTGTTACAGAGCTCAGTAGTTGCTATGTACTTGGGAAATGAATGGCCTCATTTACATCAGAAAATGCTGTTAAAATATCAGAAAATGCGAGTTTGCTTAAAAAGCTAAATTATTTGGTAGAAAACTAGACAAAATGGACAAACACAGGTTTGTAGATAAAGAGATGCTGGAGGCATATTTCTGCCACATCTCCCATGAAAGCATTTGCCTTATCCTCAGGGTTCAGTGGCTTCTTGTGTTTCCAGAAGGCCTTTAAATGTCTCCTGAGGTGGATGAACCCATCACCAGCAATCAAGAAAAAATCTTCCAGTGGAGCCTACAGATGGTGGTATTTGACTTTGGGGGGAGAAGGTTTTCCCCACAGTGTACAAGGAACGCTTGTTCCTAGGCATGTGCTGTTTTGTGTGATGCCAGGAAACCTGAGCTGTGTGTCACCCACACCTTCCAGAAGTACCTGTATGGCGTCAGCAACCACATCAGTATCCAGGCTCCAGCACTGATAAGGTAAGGCCATGCAGGCAGATACGTGGGTTTGCTCAATCCTGACTCCAGGGTCACCTAATGTGGTATACTCGAGTCTGGGCTTTCATTGATCCTGAGCCTGTCACTATAATTATGTTCATTATTTGCCTGCTGTTGAATTAAGCTCTTACTAATTTCAAGTGCTTGAGCTTAGCTGAAAAGGAGTTTTGAATCTCCTGATGGGATCAAAGGTTGTGAAACTCTTTTCTGAAAACTCAGACCTTGCTACATTAATTAAATCTTCCTTCCTCTGTCAGCCATTCTTTAATAGACATTGAGTCATTAGCCTTCCTCTTTCTTTTTCTTTCATAATGTGAAGAAAACTCTTCAGCCTCAAAACCAAAAGCACATTTCTTCTTTAGACAATGATGAAAGGATCTTACTGGTTTTTTCAGTTGTGGCATAAAGAATGGTAATTTTATATCTCTCTGGCATGCTTAGATCTGCTAATTACTGAATGTTTCCACATCACCAATGACTTTGTTTTCCTTTTTCACCTACTTATTTTAACATAAGTTAAATGTCTGATGCCGTCTCCATCTGGCTTTCTGTAATGACTGAGTTATTATACTTAGTGCTTTATAAAGCCCTTGGGAGACAAGCAGCCTATCACCTTCTCTGCCCCACTCTGTGTCCTGAAATGCCTTTAGTAACTCTGGGCACCCTTCACTTTGCATTCATTGGCACTTTGCTGCTCCAGGACAGCCAAGCAACTGTCTTAGGGGAAGGAGGACATGCTCATTAAAGCAGAAGTTCTACAGGAATACAGTGGTTTTACCAGGTCCTGCCTATGAACTGACCTGTGATGGCTCTTCACATGTGTGTTCATATAACTGATGAACACTCACACTATTTAGTTTTGCATACTGATTGATACCTTAATAGAAACCCTCATTACTCATGAAACAAGAATGCAAACATAAGGGTTTGGTACATGGTTTCTTCCATTTGGGTGCATTATTTTGCTTGAATGAGAACTACTAGATAAGAGGGATTTTTTTCTCCCACAGACGTAATCTGACTTCTGGTTGTTTTCATACTGAATAGTTGTCTAAGCATGAAAGGGGAAAAAACCAGTCTAAAATCCTCTGTATCACTTTGGTCCTGTGAGGATCCCACACCAGAACCAGCTGGTGTAGCAGCAGAATAAGGGATGAAGGGGCTTAGTCTGGAGAAGGCCGCTGGAGTCTGTCCGTGGTTCTACCACTTGGATCAAGATTGCCAAACCCTCACCTACAGCCCCTGATGTTATAGTGTCTGTTCCACCCTGTGAACATCAGCAAGTCTTCAGCAAGCTTTTCCTTTATAGGAAAAAAATTATACAACTCATTATAAGCTTTGCAACAATAGTTGTAAAAGTGAAACAACACATGTTGTCTCCTGTCTTTGCTGAGGCAAAGATTGATGGACTTAGGTTGTCATTTGTGCATGTGGCATAAAATGACACAGCAGTGCATCTGAACACAGAGAGGTTTCTGCCTTGTGTCACACAGCTCAGAACTTCAGCTCACTCCTAATTTGCAGAACAATTAACAGTGATCGAAGTGTAATTTAAAGGTATCGATAGCTGGAATATTGTAGTGACTCTTTGGTTTGCTTCTGTGCTTTGTTCACATTGCAGCATTTGTGCCAAGACTGTAATTTTTCTGTTGTGCTGTTGCTTTTTGAAATCTGTCAGAGAGTTCTAAAAGAAGCATTTTGAAATTGTTGCCATTATTGTGCCACAGGTGCATAGTATTTAATGTTCAGGAGGAAGACGAGCTTCATAATGTAGTCAAAGACTGTGACTGTATTTCAAGTTGAGACCATTCTTTTAAAGTCATAAATGTCTTTCTAGTTTCTCCTTCATATCATAGTACAGTCTATCATCTAAGGACATGGAGGAAAAATATGGTATTTTGTATCTATTCTCACTCCTGTATCATTCATATACATGCGAGTTATGACACCAAGACATTAATTTCAGTATATTGAAACTTATTTTTATCCTCATAGGATTATTTTAAGCAAGAAATATTTGGAGAAAATATTTAATTTGCCAGCACAGTTGATGCATTCAGCAAGGCAATTCATTTGCATTAATATGTCTCCAAGAAAACAACATGCTTGGCTAACACATAATATATAGTGAAAGCTGCTGCTAGCAATTCTTGTCAAGCACTGAAAGATGCTATGTCAAAATAAAATGAAAAATTAAATAAAAAATTCCTGTTCATATATGATTTTTCTTACATTTCTTTTTTTTTATAGTACATTATAAACCTCAAGAATCTTCCTCTCTCCTTTCCTCTGTGTAAGTTGGGCTTTTAAATATGTATTAAATGTCAGTAAATTACAGGTAAGTTGTATAAATTGCACGTGTTGGGAGAGGGCAGAGCAAATTCCAAAGCTCTGTATTATGCAGCTTGCAGCAAGTTCTGACCATAAAGTTCTCTGCTGGCAGCTGGAGAGCTGGGCACCACCATGAAATCCCACTCCCTTACCACTGATCACCTGATACAGTATTTGGGGGAAGGGTGGGGGGGGTGTGAGGAGGAGATCAGCTTGATGTCCCTTAGAAATAGAATTCAGGGTCCACAATCCATTTTGCTAATTCACTCTGATTTCAGGAAAAGTCTTTGTTTGGCATTAAATCTTTCTGGAAGATTAAGGATGTGGAGGGGAAGGAATATAGGCAGGAGGAGGAAGTCTTGGATATTGGAAATACTGTGAATACTTAAGACTTTACTCAAGGCCCCCTGACCTGAAGAGGTTTTTGTGACAGATTCTGCAAATCCTGCTTCTTCTGGAAGGACACTAGTTTAGCTGTGAATCTCCATGATCTTCCCTGTGGGCAGGTTGGACCGCCAGTGGCATCAACAGCTCCCACCTGTGCATTACTGAGCCATGAAGAGCTAATAGGATGTGCCTTAGTGCATTTATTCTGCTCTACATTACAAAATTCTGCACGAGAAAAGTCAAATCCTTGTTTAGCTACAACTGTTTGAGATTCAAAGCAAACCTTGATCTTTCATGCGGATGAATGGATAGAATTTGATCCACATGGTTTAAACTGGCCCAAAAGAGAAGGTACTTACTTGATTCCATGTTTGGGTCCAATTATTTTTTTCTCCATCAGGCTTATGGGGAATATAGAAGAACGAAAATAGAAGCAAACTTATATTAGACAGATCCTTGGAGTTTTATTTGCTTTAGTTCAGGATTTGCAGAGGCCAACTTGTGTTGTTGGTAATCCCTTAATATGGTTGCCTCTGCTGATCTTAAATGGATGACTCAGAAGTGATAGCACTCAGGCTGTGAAAGATCAATACATGTGGGTTTTTTCAGTGCCCTTCATTACTTTTTGTGATTTATTTCTCTCTTGACTAGCATATGACTAAGCCTCTTGGATTGAGTTCCTTGCATGTCCACCTTGGCAGCTAAATAATTGAAAACGTTGCTAAAGGAAGAGAAATAAAACTTGAAAATATGTTATCTACAAGGGTTATGTTGGTTTGTAGCTCTTCTGAGCTGCAGCAAACTTCTTCGCAACAAAGAGTCTTACATTATTTAAAGTATTATGGAAATTAAAATTTTCAACCTGCCTGAAGAAGAGTTTGCTCAGAGACATACCTGGGCCTCTTTCTGACATACTAGTGAGACATGACAAAAGCTGGTAACTGACTGGTAATGGCGATGAATGAATCACAGCTATGTAGAGCAAGATGCTCCAGGGTAGAATAAGGTGTTTGTGGTCTACTAACAGTGTCTGAAATGAAATATACCTGTGGAGAGCTGAGAACCCATCCCTTCTGGGAAAATAAATCATAGCACTACACTTGGTAGAACTGAGTATTCCAGAGCAGAACTGGTCAGGGTAGTATAAACATTAGTGAAAATTATAACATTTATATTTGTTATGACTGCATGCTGTAGTGATAATAATGTTCACAGTCAGAGACAGCTCTCCTCTCATTGGGCTCATTGCAGAGGAATGCCAGCCCCCTCTTCAAAAAAGAGTTTTAGTTAAAGGAGCTACTTACATCAGTGTTTGGTGCTTTAAATAGTTTAAAGTAACAGCACATTTCTTTTGACAAAGGGGATGACAACAGACATACCTGTAGAGAAAAGACCCAGCTTTTTTTTTTTTTTTGCTGAAATGTTGAGAAAGAGGGAAAACTGGCATTCATACAACTCCCTCTAAAAATGTGTGGGTTTTGTACAGACCTCAGTGGGCACAGAATGAGGGTAACCATGAGCTATCTGGTGGATGACAAGGGGTTTAGGCACTATCAGCTTCCCAAGATTAAAGGCACTGGAGCCCCACTTGCAGAGGCAGAGAAAACTCATCTCCTCATCCAAACTGGCAGCTGCTGGGTTTCTTTTCCCTTGTCCCAGTAAATGATCGTGCTGTGATGTCAGTTACATTTCTCTCCAGTTTTAACAACGTGTTTAAATAAAAAAAAATGTTATAAAGAGCTGTTGACACCTCAGGGATATCTCTGGAAAACTTTGTGTTTTGAAACAATTTTGCAGATGCTGTATTAGAAAGACTTTGGCCTTCTCCACATGATTTCTGCATTTTATTTACAAGAGATGCTTGCACAGGAACATGATCATGTTTCAGAATGTCATTTTTTTTGCTCCTGCTTATTTCTTATTTGAAATTTTCACTTTCCAGCTGACTCCACAGCCATTATGTGATTGACTCTGCTGTGTTACCAACTGCAGCCCTCTCTAATGTGTTTATAACAGCTTTACTAAATACATTTTTGAATAGGCACTCCTGTTAGATGGAGGACTATAATTTTTATTTATAATGGTAAGTATATCTGTATAATACTAGTATAGCTAGAGTTGAATTGGTATGAAGGATGTCTCTGCCTATAGAGCAATGAAATATACTGATATAATAACAGCTATGGCACCACCAAACTGCAGTCTTTGAACAGTATTGGTATGGCTGATGAGACAGCACAGCAAAGAGGCTCAATCTGCCAAGATGATGGAGATTGCACAGACTTTTTCTTCCCATGGTCGAAAGAAATTTTTTCAGATAATTTTGTTTTACTTTCCAGTGACTATAGGGAAATGGCAATTTTTCAACAAGGAGACCATTTTCTACACGGTACAAGCATGATCACAGGAGGAAGGCTCACAGAACGGAGCACAGGAGAGGGGGCAGTAGGGCAGGGCTCACCCAAACCAGTGCTGCACCAGGGGGAATGATTCATCTCTTTCCAGCATCTGTCCTGCTCTACCCTGGGCCCCATCTCATGCCTGTTTAAGCCTCAGCCTGTTCTGGCTGAGCAGTAAAGAGGATCAGAGCACTCACTGAGCTGGGCAACAACTGCCTTCTGCCTCCAGTATTAATTTTCAGCCAGGTTGTTTTTTTAATGCAGTGCTGAATGAGCTGGGGAGGTGAGGACTGCTCCAGGCAGCACCCATGGCTCATCCTGCTCCTCTAGCCATGGTCAGGGCATCAGCTGGCAGGTCATCAGTGAAAGAAGAAACTTTGATCCTGTGAATGACATTTCTGAATTTTCAGACAATGTACCATATTTTCTTCTGTAGTCCAGTCTGTATTTACAGAGCAGGATGTTTGGTCATAGAGGTACATAACTCCTGATTATCACTAGTACAGAAGGAAAAAAAATGTATGATCAGAGTTTTTCTTCCAGGAAAATTATAAAATCATAGACAAACAAGACGAAATACGTAAAATTAAAAAATTAACTTGCATGACTTTCCACTAGCTTGGGTTGTTAGCACACATATGAGTTCTTTGTATGGGTTTCAGCACAGCAGAATGGACCACGTGAGGCATCATGTGCGTGAAGCTGTTGGAACTTTAACAGTAATGTATTTTACCAGCACTTGGAACAATGAATTCTACACACACCCCTACTACATACACCAGGAACAAACGAAATAATGAATGAAAGTTTTATAAGGTTGTTTCTTTTTTTTTTTTTTTTTTTTCAGGAAGATTATGCCATATCTCAAATTCTGGCCTGTACCCTGGGTTTCTTTCCAGCTGAGAGTGAGAAAACAAGATCGATTCTGTGAAGATGTTTGAGTTGATTGGTCAGTCTTGCAGCAGGGTTTTTCCCAGGAGCTATCAAATCTTAAAACTCTGTGAAAAGCAGAAGGCAGATTTTTGGTGTAGGCTCCTTTCAATTTGTAAATTAATAATTGTATAAAAAACCACTCCCAAGTTCAACCCACCTTCTCTGTATGCTCCTTACCAGATTTTTGTGAATGGAAAATTGTTCACTGAAAAGGACCAAAGTTTTTCCTAACCCTTGGGACTGTAATCAAATGCAAATAAAGGGGAGATAGTAGTTTGCAAATATTTCTCTTGAAATAAAAATAAATAACTTGGACATTCCTCTTTGATGTTGTTTATGTCACTGCTGGTTAGTCATATTTCTGTAATAAATGCCTTGAAAATTCTGCACATGCTTATTAGTGCCAGGGAAAATATTCTCTGGTCTTCCATTTAACTTTGACATATTATGTACAAAAGACCTATTCTCCTACTTTAAATGAATAAACAGCAGCTTGCTCTTTGCAAAACCATTCATTAAAAGAAAAAAATTACTAATGTACTGGTGTTTACCGTTAGAAGATCTTGCAGTAAATTAGATGTTTGTATAGTGCAGTTGGGAAGAAATTTTATATTTACTTTTTTTTTAATGTGCATATTTATTCAGAAGTCTGTCATATTGCTGTATCTTAATTCCTGAATTCAGCAAGATTTTCATGTCACAAACATATTAAGAAGAATTAATACATGTAAGACTTTGAACAATATAAGCATGTTTAAAAAAAGGATTTTTTTAATAACAAGACAGTTTATGAGTTTTCATAAATTTCATTTCCCATATAAGCATGTTTAAAAAAAGGATTTTTTAATAACAAGACAGTTCATGAGTTTTCATAAATTTCATAAATTTCCCATATAAGCATGTTAAAAAAAGGATTTTTTTAATAACAAGACAGTTCATGAGTTTTCATAAATTGATTATTCATTCATGTATCATGATTATAATATTATTGAGAGAAAAAAAGCAGATTTTTTTTCTTGCACTGGGTGGATAAATATTTTAAAACCTTTTTTTTGCAGACAGTAAGGTTTCTAGGCATCTATATGATGACATATAGAAAAGAAGTCACAACAGAAAAATAAAACTCAGATTGAGTTGGCATACGTATCTTTGCATTGAATTCTTCCACCTCTTCCTCTTTTACCTAATACTACACTCCCTCTTTTTTCTTCTTCCTATATTAGTAAATCTGGGTTCACAGACTATGAGAGCTTGTCCCAACCTCCAGTCATGATGTGGTGGCAGTGTTGTTATAAGTGCTATTTAAAGGTACACTAATTCCAGCCTTATTGCCATGAATCTGTGGTGCAACCTCTTTTCCACATATTAGCATCAAGTAGAGAAAGCTTTCTTTATGGCCAGGCTCATGAAAAGCATACAGTCCATTACTTATTTGACCATTCAAAGTGAATGAAATGCCTTCTACAGGACTTTAAACCTTGCGGTAAAATAGAGGCCTCCCTATCCACCTCCATGGCTGTCTGCACCTTCTGTATCTAGAGGGTAGCCTTTGGCACCTGACTAGCTACCCGCTCTTTTGTGCCTTGTCCCTGACTTAAAAACCCTTCTTAACCCAGGCTTTGCCTCCAGGACAAGAAGCAACTTTTATGTCATCAGTTGCAAGGTTGTTCTCCCACTGGTCACGCATAGTCTTCTAAACAACTACACTTCCCAAATACAGACCCTGCAGCCTTCTCACCAAAGCAATTACTAAGCCACGGGCCAAGTTCTCCCTGGAAAGCAGGCTCAGCAGAAGCACAAGATCAGCCCTTGGTACTCCCTCATGCTACAGGTTTCTGAGTTATTAACTCACCATCTCTCAGGTGGGTACAGATTGGGACCTCGGACCTGCCAGAGAGTGTGCAGCTGGAGACTTTTGTAAGGGCAGCGATGACTGCCAACCACCTCATTGTCTCACAGCACATCTGATTTCATGAAAAAGAATAAGTTAAATTTATTTATCTCTACAGCCACTCAATATTTACATTGAGAGTTGGGGTTGAATGTCATGGATGAGCAGGGCTGCATCACAGAAAATCCTGCTACCTGCCTCTCAGTGGAAATGATCCATGAGATGCCATACAGTGTCGAGTTGTTGGAGAAAGGAGAGAAGAGCATATAATGACATGAGTAAGTGTGCTAAAGCACTGTGCTGCCAGCAGTCGCTGTGCCTGGGCTCCCAAGTGAGGTCTCGAGTATACACCTTGGCCGTCTCCGAACTCCACGCTGGCATGAGGCTTGAGTACACACCAATCCCAAGTACCCTGCTTTCCTCAGAAATGAAAGCCCTGCGACATACAGGAGCCTTTATAAACACCCAGCTTGGCCTCAGTCTGGACAATTGGAGACAATATGCTCCTGCTATGATGCACAGCTGGAGATTAGTTTAGGTCTTTTTCTTTTTTTTTCCTTAAAAAGAAAGAGTTTGAGAAAAGCTCAATTCTCATCTGACACAAATCATGATGTCTTCACTGTGCCTGATGGGGCTTAACTGATTTAGTTTAACCAAGGATCTGGAATACTGTTTAGTTGCTGTATAAATAATCTGCAGGACTCCTGTATCAAGACAGATACTGCATTTCTGAATCTATGGTGTGTGTACCATATAAACAAGCACTAGACCTCAACCACTGGACATAAAAAATCATTGCATGCATGATTATTGACACAGGCAATAAATACCATGGCCTTTGACTGGGATTTCACAAACACTTTATTTTACTGCCCTAATATGCCTCAATGGAAGTGTAAATTACACATAAATATAATTGTTCTTGAAAAAGCAAATAGCATAAGCTTTAAATTCAAGAACTTGCATTCGTATAACTTAATGGGGAAAATCACCAAGTTTATGATACTATTTCAACAGCAACATGTATCCCCACTTTCCCTTCAGTGGTGTAATCTTCACATGTCTTTTGTATCAAAATGAGCTTAGTCCATTCCAAAAGAACCCAAATATTTTCATCTAGGAAAAGTATATGGTGTTGTAGGTGACATCTTGTGCTTCAATTTAGGAATCTCTAGAAAAGCTGAAAGAAATGTTTAATGGTTCTCCAGCAATTATTTTTAAATAGTGTCTGTTGCCATCTTAAGAGCACTGCTGAATACCAATGACATTATGTGATAAAATTGCTCCCACTTCACGCTAAACTGGTGTGTCAAAATTACATCAGTACTTTGCAAGTTGTTGCCATATGTTCATAACTGATTTTAGTAAAACCATTGCAAGGTATTTTTTGTCTACAGGGTCCCATGACCTCTCACAGATGTGAAAATTTTAGCAGCTTTCAGAAATTAAGACAATATTTTTACTTTGTTGTGTTTTTTGGGTTTGTTTTTGTTTTTGTTTTTACTCTGAACTACAGAGCACTGATTTTGAGTTCAGAATCCCTATTTTCCAAGCCACTTTTCATGTTCATATAGTGGTTCTTTTAAGCAATTCACTGTGTTCATATCACAAATTTTAAAAGTACCTGATTCTGCTCACTTTATGCCTAATTTTGAGACCTAATTCCATCTTAGAGAAAATGTGAAATTGCTAGTAAAAAGAGGAGAACAATAGCTAAAGTCTACTAGCTTGAAAATAATAAAAGAAGGAAGGCATACATTAGCTCTAATTATGGGAAGATTTAACTAAGTTTCTTTAATGTGAATTAATGGGGGAAAGATGCTGCTACTCCCTTTCAAAGAAATCAACACATTGCCAATTAAACAACAGTAAGCAATGAGTCCCTCTGATCTAAGCATCCCTCAGCCCAGGCAAGAAAAATAACATTAACCAACTTACATATGTAGAATGGAGCAGGATGTCGACATTTGTCTCTGTATAATCACTCTATCGAATTTGTAATGATCTGTGAAATGACAAAAGCTGTGGTTGGTGCTCAAAAATGTTGGGAATGCTGTTTATAGCCCCTGTTGTGCAGTTTATATGAAGATCTGTGCATAGGGCAAGAGCAACAACCTACAGGAGCAAAAAGAAAAAGTACAAGGAGACTGATCTGTTTATTTCTTGCATTTATTCTAATTTTCAGTCTATGCTTCTGAAACTGCTGCTATTTTAGTTTAGATCATGTTTCAAAAATTCTGCTTTTTTTTTGGTTCAGTTGTTTCTCCCACTACCTGGATGAAATTTGAACATGAAAGTTAAAATACCAAGAAAAAAGCAGCTGTTTAAATTTCCCAGAATTTGCTTTGCAAAGCTGCTGTTGTGGAAATACAAGTTTCTTGCCTTTTATTTTTTTCCCCACATACTGCACTAATTGGGTGCCATTTCACCATGGCAATGGGACCGTGTTTCCTACTTTTGATCTAAATTTTCCATACCTATTGTGAAAATAATCATTTACATGAAATCAGAAATAAAAGGCTGAGGAGAAAAGTAATGAAACCTCTGCACCTGATTTGCACTATGGTTAAGCTTTGTGGAAATGGGGGCGAGGTGAATACAGGAAGGGACCTGGCTCCACTAAAATTGAAAATTGCCTTTTGATACTTCTGATAATGGTAAAGAGCAGGGACAGGAACAGGGTGAGGATTTGGGGCAACACTTGATGGGAATAAAACATTCAGATGGAAACATCCCAAATGGCAGTATTTGTGACTGGCAATAAGCAGTGAGGAAAGTGACACCATTTTTCAATCTGTATAAATACACCTTTAGAGAATTTTTACTTTTTCTACATACACTTATGAGCTCTTAAATCTTTTTCAGGGTCATCAAATACAGAGCAGACTATACTGATTGCTTATAGACCCCTCCTTTTCCTGCCTTTCCTGGTCAGGTGAATCCTGTTCATCTAGCCCTTTCTTTTCTCAGTGATTCAGTTATGTAACAATCAGTGATACACTTCTATAAAGAAGCTTATCCTCCATGATTTGCACGTTGAAAACATGAATTTTCCAAGTTCTGGTTTTAAGGGTAGTCCCATGCTTAATTCCCCTGATAATTTTCACCTCTCCCAAATTTTGTCTGTACCCTTCAGAGGAAACTAAAAATTCTGCGGACATCACCTGAATTTGCTCTGGAGCCCAGATCTGGCTGGGGGAGAGGACATGTTTTGAGACACAGTGAGTCTCACATAAGTTCACCTGGGCAATTCACCATTCTGGTGGGGTACAAAAATTTTCAGGTCTTTGAGGCACAGGCCGAAGAAATTGCAAAACGATATTTAAGAAATTCTGAGACAGAATATGAATTCTGAGACAGTGAATAAACAGTTGTTTGCTAGTTCATCAATAAATCCTTTCACATGATAGCAGTTTTGCGTAAGGAATAAAAAGTAGGGCAAAATGAGCAGCATACAAAAGAACTGGAAAGTGAAATCCAAATCTAGATATCACATTTTTATAATAGCAGTCAATAGTTGAATGTAAGAATATCATGCTATTGCTCATATGCAGCACTGTCCATAGTGTAAATACTAGTTAGCATCTCAGCTTTTCCACTAAAAGAAGAGGGATAATTGGTGCTATAGCAAATAGTCACAGTCAGGATGGTTAAATGCTGTGAAGGACATAAAGGACATGGATCTGGTATATGCATATCAGACCTGTGATAGCTGCAGCTGATGCTGGAAGCCCTGTCTGTTAGTTTTCTGCTTAGGAATGGGGAACAGAAACTAATATGAGGACAAAGAGGTGGTATAGATGAGCCAAATGACTAAATGAAAAGAAACCTCACAAAGTGAGTGAAGCAAAAACAGTTTCCCAAGCAAGTGATTGTGAATGCTGCTGTCGCAGGATCCTCCTGCCTCCCCACCGAGGGGCCAAGCGACAGCGCCTAGAAATTGGCCTGCGAGTCACTTGGTGAAGTGATAAATTGGCAACATAGCGAGAGTCAGCAGGGAGGAGAACCCTTTTCTCTCTGGCGCTCTTTCTCAAATGGTAAAGAAATATAAAAGTGTTTTAAGCACCCCATGCAGCGCTGAATCAGAAGTTTCACTGAGCATTAAAACGACTGACTCCTAGGGTAGCAGAGCAGCGCTCACCATTTGAGCGGAAAGGTGGGAGGAGCGGTAGACAAGCTGTCCCGTTTGCCAAAGGAGGGGCTCTCATTTTTATGGGAGTGGAACTGAACATTAAGCAACTTTGAGACATCCAGCTTTGGATGCCATAAATATTGAAGTGAGTAACAGTGAGATGGAGACACATAATGCCTTGGGTCAGAAACCAGTGGAAACTTAAAGACTAGACGTAACGTGGGCCAATGCTGAGCCTGAATAATACTTTATCTTAGGCCGAGTGAGGACACATTAAGATTGGTTCAGGAGGAAGATTTAAATGGAGCAAGGAGAAAAGGAGCTGAATGGTGGCACATTAATATTTTAATGTATGCACTCTAGGGTGTCTACATAAGATTTGGGTTAGGTATTGTCCAAGCTTTCATAGGGCTATAAATTTCTTAATTGGCACTTTCATTAGGCTCATAAAGGAGTGCATTTAGGTCGGACTTCCCCGTACAAATCCCTTCCCTGCAGCCCCGCAGCAGTGCTAGGGACAGTCTTGGAGTACGTTGGAGGCACATTTTAAAAGTATCACCTGAGACAAGTATTTCCAGACAAAACAGCCCCTTCTCCCTCCTCTCCCCTGTGTCTTTGGAAAATGCATTACAGTCTCTCGTCTTGAGATGTGCAGCTGTGTCTGCTGACTCCTGAAAGTGATTGAATGTGACTGGATTTTCTGAGCCTTATGGGGCTGCACAGCGCTAAGGGTAATTTGACTCTGTATATTCACATTGCTTATTGGAGGTGTATTCATGTCCAAGGGCCACAGTTCCCATCTGTCTCACAGCAGGCAACATCAGCGCCCTTCTCAGTCAGACCCAGAGCTGTTTTCTGTGTAGTAACTCTGACCTGACTTTGTTTCCAGGGCAGAGGGAGGACCTGGGTACAGCCAGTACCAGTCCAGTGTTCCAGGTCTCTTTTGGTGTGAAAGGGTCCTGCACCATGACTTTCCCTACAGCTCAACTTAGCTCTCTTCAATCCCACACATAAGCAGTGAGCAGTTGGTGAGTGTGGGTCCGAATTCTCACTCTCACAGTGCACACAGAGCTGAACATTTATGTCATTCTGGTGCTATGTGGATCAGGGGAGAACTGAAATATTTTTGAAAAAAAGCACAAGACCTGAAGTTTTCCCTTCTTGTGGGTTCCTTCAAGGGCTGGTAGAAGAAACACAGCTCTGCCTCCTGTGCAGTGCTGCAATGGATTTTTGGTGTTGCAGAGAAGGAAATTCCCCAACTCAGACCCCATTTTGCAGATCTCTTTCAGTCATTGCTACCAGCTAAGTCTCCAACTGGCCCAAATTTTGCATTTCAATGGAAAGATCTCTATAAGTTAAATTTTGTTTAAAAATATATGTTTTAACGCAACACATATGCTTTCAATTTTTATAAAAATGTATTGGCATATTTATTCTATTTTACTTGCTTCATGGCTCTTTTCAAGTCAAAGCTTTCTTTTTCCAGAAGAAGGAAAGCTGCTCACATCATCATCTGCTTTATGCTAGAGCCGTTTACTTTTTTCGTTTAAATATCTTTTTTCACTGACTCTTTGTGGGTGTGTGCAAATTTCATTTTCTAAAGCAGTAGTCCTAATGTGCCCTCATCTCCCTGCTTTGACATTCAGCTGCTCTCCTTCTCTGAGCTTTTTGCTGCTTCCATATTTATCACTTTTAAATATACTGTCCTTCCTTTCCCTTTCCTTTGACTGTCTTTTCAGAGCGCTTGATTAACACAGTTTTGATTGCTGGTATTTATGAATTGTTATCTTCTGGAAGAAGGAAGAGAGAAATACTATCAAACCTCTGAACTCCTTGTGTTTGCCCCACACACTCTGCTATCTATCAAAATCTGCACTAATCCTCACAAAAGAGCCTGCGGCCAGAGCCATCTGCGTGTTTTGCCTCTATTCACAGCTTCCTCCAGATCATGGCCTGTGTCTCACTCCTATAGGCTTTTGCTCTGGTCTTGCCCTGTGCAGCCTTTGGGATAGGAAGGGGATTGATATTGCAAAAGATGTATAGAAAACAAGGATTAATAAATGAGTGTAAGACAGTTCATTTCATTTTTTCGGACTGTGCCTGTACATTAAATTAATTTTACTACCAAGGGGAAATACAGGGATTGTGCATCACTGTAACAGAATTATTGATTGCAAAACAAAAAGCAAAAGGAAAAAAAAAGAAATGAGGACACTGCAGAGGGCACATTTACTTCAGTTTTTTGAAGGCTGTCTCATATGATAAGGTATGACATGACATTTTAAAGCTTTTGTTCGAAAAAATTCAGCGCAGTTCTGCATGTATTTTTAGGCTGGTTACAATATGCACTCCTATGAAAGTCTGAATGTGCATCTGTTAAAGTCACTATGTACTAAAGTCTTGCTAAAAATTCAGCACCCTCACAGAAATACGAGGGCTGGGAAGCAAGCCCAGGGAAATGATACGGAGTTGTTCTTTTCAGTGATCTTGGCACAGGTCAGCTGGTCAAATAGTTTCCTGATTAAGATAAGCAGATGAAAAGGTTTCCTGCTTTTGCAGATATTTAATCTCTTTCAAGAGGGTTGCAAGGCACTAGGGTTAAAATACTTTTAGATATTTTTACCTCAGAGCTTTAATCATTCCTCATTGTCATGGGCACAAAGGCAGAAAATCTCAACAATTTTATAAAGGTCATTGTGAACATAACTTTGCTGTCAACAGATAACCATTCTGACTTGAACAGGGAGAGAAACTAGCCCTTTAAATTACACCTTGGCACAATTAATCCACAAGTGAATAAGATTGTACTGTATTGCAATTCCTCCCTGTCAGTTTTCTTAGTTCCTTCTGGCCAATGACCTTGCTTCCCCTGCAAAAATCAAGTGAGGCCAGTGCTTCAGTGACAAATAGTCCTACCAAAGTCAGCTGGGACAATTCAGTGCAATCACACAGGTGGTGTAAGCAGGTGTTAGTAAAATTGAAGTCCATGGCATTTGTCACTTGTTCCACATGCCAGGGTAGTTAGAGACTGATTACTGGAGTGCTGTACTGGCCATTGGCATATTCTGGCTTTGATTTTAAAAACAGGAGACTACTCCATGAGGATAATGTCCAAGTAAGATCTGATCAACAACACAGAATTATTGACATATTGGTGTCCTCTATACTACATGGTGAATCATGGAGCAGATGTGGTTCAACACTACACCAACAAAAGCTACTGCATCCACAAGCTGTGACACTCAGGACAAAATCCAAAAAACCAGCAGCCTGGGTCTTGCAGCTGCAAGGCTCAGCACGGCAGCAGTGCAAACTTTACACCTCTTGTCACTCAACCTGGTAGCTCAGCAGTGAGTGCCCTGCTGAGGCTGTCCAGGTGGCTGCTCAGCATGCCTGCACTGCCAGCACTGCTGGGACAGCTATCACACTGGGACTGACACACACAGGGAACCTGGGCCCACATCTCTGGGGATGCAATAACAAAAAAGCCAGCAAATGTCTCAAACTGGCCATCTCTACACACCCATGGAGTTGAGCTGTGACTAAGAAACACTGAGATGATAGAAAGCTCATTCCGTGCAAAAGTACCTTGGTTTTTATGGAATTGAACAGCTGGGTCCAGGATAACACCTAATGCTAATACTAAAGAATGAAAGCAGGCTCTGTAGCATAACAGTGTGACCACTAACTTATAAAGTGCACAGCGGGAGAGGAACCACCTTATGCACAAAACTGGGTGTCCACTGCCTTCCCCTTCAGGAGGAAGTTCATGTTTTCATGTTCCAAAAAAAGATCTTCAGTCATGGGAGCTGGGCTATAGACTAGCCTAGATAGAAATGACTGCCTGATGCTCCTTTTGAACAGGTGCAGAAAAGAGTATGAAATCTGTCTGACCCTGTCAAGTGAGAAAAGCAAGGGCACATTTCTGACTGGCTGGCCCACCAGGCTCATATCCGAGTTGACCTATGCCCCTGTTGTCATGTCTCTGTATATAAGAGACCATTGCTGTCTTATGAGAACTGTGTTAGGCCAACCTTGAGTGCAGGGGTTCAATAATACCCTGTCACTGTAGGAACTGACCAAAATGTTGTACCCACAAGACTCTTCAAAGCAGTGCTGGATGAAAGAGGAAGTAGCCCTGTCTTCTGTTCCTAATGCATGAGACTGCATTTTTGCAACTCTGAGGGAGATGTTTTTGGAAGGGAATGAAATGACACTGCAGGCCCATGATTCCAAAACACAAGTTTTTCCATATCCTTATGGCACCTGGTCTTTTCCAAGCCCCCTTGAGCAGTCTGATTTTGGCTGGGTAATATGCAGAGGGATTAAGGGCTTTTCCAGAACTATTGATTCTCCTGTACTGATGTTTTCAGGTGTCCAGGCCCTGTGCTAACTCTGAATCTTGCCATTCAAAACATGAATGAAATAAAGTCTGTTTGGAACTAATTAAAAATGCAGTGCATTTAGAAATAAGCCAAATCCTAAAATATTTAAAATCTTTGCTTTTTTAAAACTGATGAAGACTGTGATTTCTCATTTAGAAATGTCTGTTAGTAAAACCCTGTTAATTTCTCACTCCCCATGAAGAGTTTCACAAATTAGAACACTATCTGGTGGAGAGTTGTGTATTGATTTGCATCTTCCTTCTATTTTCCTCACCTGTGCTGTCTATCTTGCATCATTAAAAACTCTGTCCCCTGAGCTCAGGAAATACAGGAGAGTTTCTAAAATGGGAATATTCTAGATTCTGGGCTGTAGTCAAGCAATAGAAGCAGTCTTCACTTATTGAACACTTTTTTCCAACAGCAGAAAAGCAATTCATGAATCATACAAATGCTGGCAAAAATAAACACACTTGATCCAATAATGATGAGCTCACTGCCTGCCATTCTGACATGGGATCTTTTCAGCAGCTGCCTTCCTGTGAGCCTGAATCTGGCCATCTACAGACATGCAATGTTGTTTGTAAGGCACCATGACCTCCTTGTGCAGTCAGATGCTGATGGGGAATGCAGGGTCCCCTCAGCATCCGTGGAGGAGCTACAGCAGCTGGAGATGGGGTATGGCATGGGATGCTGCTCCAGCCTTGTCAACAATCCCCCAAGACTGCCCATCCCAACGTCACCCAAATGGAAATGTGGGTGATGCTGCCCCAGTTCTGTATGAAAGGTAGCCCTGAGGTTTGATGGACACTCTGATACCAGCTCACTTAGGAACTCGATGCCTGCTTCCTATTGAAAATTGCAACATGGATGGAAAATGTTCAGGCTGATAAAATCTTGATGTTCCTTGTAAGACAAGACAGTTGTTTTATTTGTTATATATGTTGTTTAATAACATCAACACATAACATATTTGGACTTAAACTATCTAAAGCCCTTAGTTGCCCTATCATGCAAGAGTGATTACTGTAATCCAGCAGCATTACAATAATCACTCAAAAGTGACTGTCACAAACAAAAAGAAAACTCTTCCTAAGTCTCTATGGTTCCAGGAATTAATATAATCTTAATCCCCTTTTGGACTAACATGACTGGTTACAAATTTTCTTGTTAGGAATTAGATTAGGATTGTCAGGGTCACCAAATGGGAATGACACATATACTGAGAGATGAATTTCAGCATACAAATTATATGCTAGCTTTTATTTTCAAAGTAGTGTTTCCAATTTTATTTGAGTATTTCTTTACAAAAGAAAAAGAAGTGTAAAGGAAAAAATATCAAGAACAAAATATTTTATTTAACTGAAACATTTAATTTTGGCTCATATGGTGAATTAAGAGTCAATTCATCCAACTCTTCTGATGATGTTACTAGTTTGTTAGAGATCAAAAAATAATTGTTTGGGATATTTGAAGCCTGAGGCTATTGATTCCCTGATAGCTAGAAATGTAAGCCAAATTATTCCATAAGGATTCCATTAAAACCCTTAATTATCCAAATTTTCACTGTGTCAAAATACATTACCCTCAGCTGACATATGGAAAAATAAAGACAGAAAAGTAATCTTAAGAGAGGGTTGCTCAGGACAAACGAGTTAGTATTTCAGCACAGATCAGGAAAGAGTGTCTTTCCTGTTTTTGCTCTCATGGTTTTATTCTTCAAGACTATGACATATCTCACACTGTTATACTGTCCTCCCCTTGGGGCCAAAAGGAATGGATTAAATCAATAAGGTAGACAGAAATCACAATAACAGGTAGAATAATGTTTCATTGGTTTAGTCAGTGTAGGTAGAGGGGAGTAAATGCATTGGCAGAGAGCATGATCTCTACGCATGAGAATGCTGACAGCAAAATTCTGGGATACCTAAAGAAATGTTCAGTTAAAGGAAATGGTTCAAAGTCACAAACATTACTTCATGCAGAATAAGAAAAAGTTTCAGTTTTTGGTTTACTTTTAGTAAAGACTGTTGAAAGAAGGAACAAAATCAGTTTTAAGCGGGGAAATTGATTAACCTTGGTACTGGCATGAAGCCTAAACTATCAAATAGAGTCCAGAACTGAGAGTCAGATGATCTTAGGACATCACTAATGAGGTGGTATAATTCAGTACCATTTCAGTAAACATATTGGTTGAAATTTTCACTAAGAATCAGAGAGAAAAAAAGGAGCAGGTCTCAATTTTGATCTTGCTGCACGAGTAGCTGTGTGCTTTCTGAATACTAATAAAGCACACATTGCAGTTAGTTTGATTTGTACACTTTTTGAATTATGTTGGTTTTGGACTTCTAAAAAACCTACATGCTATATGTCTAGTACGTAAACTAGCATTAGAAAATGCACATGGTTGAAATAAATTACATCAAAAACAGGAAAAAAAAAAGACTGTTCTGTTTGGGTGAACAAAAGTTTCTTCTTTCTCTGACAAATCAATATTTTAAAACCTATACAAGGAAGTTAAAAAATGCAGGCAATTCAGTAACGTGGATGTTATGGTGAATGTGTTGGTGAGAGCCCAACTACTTTTTCTACTTGAAATTTTCTCAGTATGGGATCATTCTTTACAGATACCTAGAAGTGAGTAATTTTGTCTCAGGTGGCCACCTAGCTGCTTCCTGGAGCCAACACCAAGAAATAGTCACCTCTGCAGAATGGCTCATCCAAGTCAAAGAAATCTGTATCTGAACTGTAGGGATGGAGTTGCTCTCTGAAGCATTCTCCCATCTTTATCACATTAAGTAGAATTTGGAAGTTCAGATTTTGTTTTGGATTTCAGGAGTGCTTCTCTTGAAGATAAAGACTTAATGTCTAAATGTTAGGATTAATGTTAGGATTTGTATTTCCTCATATAATCTCCAGTTAAGGAAGTGAATCGTGGATTTGTGAGTAAAAGCTTCTATTTAGTTAATTTTTCCATCTCTCTTTGGGAGACCAAATTTAACAATTTTCATTCTACAATTCAAACAGCATTGGGAAAAGTTTTAGGTTTACAAAGCACAAAATCATATATTAGATATCAATATGCTCCCATCACAAAATCACAGAAACACAGAACGGATCAGGTTGGAAGGTACCACAATCACCCCGTCCAACCTCCCTGCTCAAGCAGGGTCATCGTAGAGCACATTGCATCAATCAAACCCAAAGGCAAGTTAGTGGAAGTGACAAGAAATCTCTGTCTTTATTTGATCCCTAAGGCAGCATTCTTTTACAAGAAAAGAGCTGGCCGAAATCAAATGAAAATACAAATTTGCTACATATTTAGCCTAAATTTGCATATTAGCAAGATTTGTCATAAAGTACTATAAGGACGTATTTACACTAATGAATTTTTGATCTCTTTCTTTAATTGTCATTACTGTATTTGAGCACTGGTCTCAGTAAAGCCCAGATCTAATTTGGTCAGAAGTCCAGTGTATTTTTAAAAGTTCTCAGTATTTATCTTGCAATAAGGATGTATACTGCAATTTTACTGTTCTAAGAAATCTGAAGTAATTTGTATAGGAAAAACCCTGTGTTGCAAAGGTTTGAAGATGCTTTATAATTGTTTTTACACATTAAACAAAGGAAGAATAACTCAAGCTGATTTTTTTTTCTGATTGTGATAATGTCTGTTGTTTTATCACTGTTTTTTATATTTTTTTTATCTGCCCCACAGTTAGGAGATCCTTAATCACAGGCCAGTTCTCATATTACATCTTTCCTCTACCTGGACAATTTCAGTCCTAATAATCCATTACTTTATAATGTTAAAGAAAGAAAAACATCTTAGCTAAAGTCTAACTGTGTATGAAAAAATGTTTTGCACTTCCCAAATATACTGAATTGCGTAATTGAGATAATTTTTCCCTATTATTCCAGAATTGACCTATAAAATGTTATTTATTGTAGGGGGGGAAAAAGGTTAGGTTAATAAGAGTTTTTCTAATTGAAAACATATTCTTTTGAAGTTTCCTTAAAAAAAAGTGTTGATTTTAACACGAAGTCAAGACTAAAACAAAATTAATATGTGTAAAAAAGAAAAAAACTGCTACCAGAGAGTAGTTTATTAGGACATGAGCTTTTACTCATGCTAAATGAACATAAATCTAATCAAATCTAATCTTGCACATAAATCTAATCACAATTCCACTCCAGTTATAATTAAGTGGATGTGCTATTGCCTCTGTTATCAACTGAAGGTCCTTACAGGTATCTGGGCCCTTTGCAAAACTTACTTGTAGGACATTTAAATTACAAGTCCTTATTTCCTCGGATAGAGAAAGGAGTTGATAAGAATAGGTTATACAGAAGCAAGTAGGTGCTTCTGTAGATATGTATAGATATCTAGTAAAGGTGGATAAAGAGTATTCTAAAGCTGTGGACCTACGTAGTTTGAGCTACTCCTGATAGTAAACGGAATTATAAAGGAAGAAAAAGTCTTTAATTGACTTCCACATTCCACTGTCCTTGCCTGTTATCAGGGCTTCCCTAAGGATAGCCACAACAACAACACACCTCTCACTTGGTGAAAATAACTGAAAAGTATTGGTACTGCTCACATTTTAAATAAAGGAGAGACATGTTTTCAGGATATTTTTTGGGCCACTGCCAAGATGTTCTTGGAAACAAAAGTAGAGACTTTCTGTGACCTTAGTGATTTATTCAAGAGTGTTGCAAATATAATGAATACCAGGGATGAGAAGACTGAAGTTTGTAGAACAATGCAGGTCATGACATCTCCCATCAAGAAGTTATGAAGATGGGAGGTAGAAGTGTCAAAAGTCACAGAAGTTTCCAGGACAATCTCTGTCCTATTTCATAAGCTGTGGGTGGGATAGGGTCACCTACAAAAGCAACAGGAGCCTCACAATTGAAAACTACCTACCCTAGAAAGCAGTTGCTGACAATTTGTTGGCAGTTTGTTAATTAGGTTGCTCAGATCCTGCATGGAAACTCAGCACTTGGCTTGTTCAGTACAGGCGTGACAACTGAGGGGCTTGGCAAGGTCAGTCATGGTATCTTCCCAAAGTAAGGGCGGTTTCCCAAGGTATTTTGGCTTTTTGCCCTTTCATTTACTTTATGTGTATAGAAATTTGAAATTTCATGATAGCAAGTTGTGTCAGATGTCCTGTGGTTCTATCTGGCTTGGATAGTTGTAAAGGGAAGTCATTCATCTCACCTGGGCAACAGGTCAATTAGCAGCAACAACAGCTCCAGAAAAATCTGTATTCATATTTTTCTTCAAGGGTTCTAATTTAGACAGGACAATAAAATTTTGTGTCACACGCAAATATGTTAAGACTGATGAGAAGAAAAAACCTCACAGACAAAAATGACGTTATTTAAATTCTAATTATTTTGTTTGACAAAACAGATATTCATCTGCATTTGGGGGAGCTTCAGACCTGGAATGAAAAAAACCTGAGGTCTTTTATAGTGGTAAACAAGATGGACAGGAACACTACAGTTTTTGCAGCCTTGACTCTCTCACAGTTCTGCTATGTTTTTGGCATGCCATGTGTTCTCCAACTCAGACAAAGTAGGAAAGGTCATGAATTTCCCAAACTTGTGTTTTCTGAACCATTTACCCAAAAGTCAATGTGGTGGCAGGTATCTCAACGTGACAATGGCAGGTATCTCACCAGACTGGGACCTCTAAGCATCTGCAAATTGTTCTGGTTTTGTGGCTTTTTAGTGTTTGGTTACAGGTGAGCAGAATATTTTAAGCTATTAGCTGATAGAGAACTGACACCTGTTGGACTGTGGTGGATGCGTGGTGGACACAGGTTCATTCAAGTGAGAAACTGCAGTGTCCTCATGTGCAGAGATTAGCATAGATGAGCAGTGCTGTGGCATCACCACTGAATGCTGTGAGACAGGATTTGACAGCCAAAGCAAGTGCCCTACCAGTACCCAAACTAACAGTTCTCAGCTTCCTATGATATTCTCATTATTGGACCTCCAGGCTTTCTGTTCATTTGGGAATCAGAAGGGCAAATTTTCCTTTTTCATTAATTGGCATCTAATAACGTAGTGCCTGAAGCAGCCTCTAGTCAGGCATAATTATACAGGTTCCAGGACTGACTTGTTTTCCTCAGCTGCCTGTTCCTATTAGCAAGAGCTTAATATTTGTCAAACACATATGGGTGTACGCTTATACACAGGCACACACCGTGCTTTGTGATTGCTTTTTGCTTTGGTGAAGAGATCAAAAAAAGGGGTAGAAATCCTAACTAGCTTTAAAAAATGCAACCCAACCAAATCAGTAAAATGAGACACAGAAAAGGAATAGCAAGGAACAAATCTGGTTCAGCACTACAGCAAGAGGAACAACTCTGCCACTGTACTCAACAAAAGCAATGGGCCCTGTATGATTGTTATTAAATGCATAATATTTCATGGATATGCTTCAGATTTAAAACTGCCATTGCATAAAATGGAGTTTGGTTGTAAAATAAATAGAGGTTTGAAGATGTAAAACAAATATAAGCTTTAGCTTGGTAGGTCAGTGTCTGGGAGTATATTTTCTGTTCAGCTGTGAGGTCTGCCCTTGCCTCCTGGCACACAACCAGCCTCATCTCAAGCATCCCAGCTCTCCAAATCAGGGCCAACCTTATAGGTATTTTCCATTTATCCTGCTTTTTCAAAGGAAAGAAATGTAATAGTTTTAACAAGGACTGTTCTGTGCCTGTTGATTAGAGAATGGGCCTGGACCTGTTTGATTTACTAGTACAGGTATATATTTCTTTATATATATATATGCATTAAAATTTTCCGTTTACAGGTGGGGCTTGGTGTAGGACCTGTATTTTAGTAAGGACTGATTTAGCTTTGTAGCAAATACAAGATCACAGTTGTGCTGAAGGGGTGACCTGAATATGGTATGTCACTCTGTATTTTCTTTCTGACAGTTTAGACACTCAGAGAAATTAATGAGTTTAGAGATGTCCATGGTGGGTAATACTGTAGGAAAAAAAAAGCCATTTTTAGTCTTGCTTTATTTCACTCAGCACTCTGGAAGAAGAACACATCACAGGGGACATCTGAAGGATTCATAGTGGGTTGCAGTCTACTGACTACAAAAGCCTCTCCTAATCCCTTTTCATGCATCCCATAGAAATATTTCCTAGGTACTGAAAATAATGTTTTGGCATGTTTTCATTTTTTTCCCCAAATTTTCAACCAATTTTAGATTTTTGGAGAAAGTTATTAATTTTTGCCTAAATGGACCTTGTTTTTTAGAAGGTTGTATATTACCGAACAGAAAAAGAACAGTGATTTTTTTTGTGTAAATGAAAAGTCATTTACAAGTATGAATCTCACTCTGGACAGCTTGGAAAGGCCATAGTCTGCATGACAAATGACATCCTTCTCAGGGCATTTCTCAATTTTTAGTGAACTGAGAGCAAGTAAAAGGAGATCAGGATTTTATAAGACCCCATCTTCTGTTTTGGAAAAGCATCCATATTGTGACACAGATCAGTTTTGCTGAACAAAAAAATTGGTTATGATTATGATTGATGTCCCTAATTTGGTTAATGCTTGGTTTGTTTCAGGGTAATGTTTACAAAAATTATAATAACTTTCCAAACATCTTGCATCTGTTGCTTACTTCCTTTGAGGATCTTCTACTTCCCTCTGTTACAACAGTAATTGGGAACAAATCAGCAGGAAGGAAATATACTCCCTGGTTTAGCTAAGACTATAATGTTTGTTTAAGTTAGTGATGCGTGAGTGGTTTGCTAAAGATTAATTTTAAAGGTCACTTCCTACTTGGAAATGAGCCTGTAATAAGGTTTTCTTCAAGTGAAGAGAGCTTTTTCTTCAAAATTTCTATTCTGGGTGGTCTGCTTTATTCCCAGCTCCCACAGAAGTCAATGGGAAGGGATGTTCCATTGGCACCTGGGGATACTCCTGGCTCTTTGTGAAAACAAAGAGTGTATTTCAAGGAGAAAAGGTAGGAATGTAAATATTGTACAGTTCGTACATATATAACAAGGGGCACCTTTACCAGTCTTGTTAGGACAGAAATAAAGAATCTAGATCCTTTAATTATGTACAGCCAGAAAGAATTAAACAAAGCTTTGAGAAAATGGATGAACTGGATTAGCTAACCCCCACATATTTTTCATATTTTAGGTGGAGCATAGCAGGAGGTTTCTGATGGGTGTTTGTATCTCACACTCATTGTGGAAAATGTTGCTTCCTCCAATTAGCATTTGTATTTCTTTGGTAACGAATGGGCCTCATAGCAATGTATAGCATGCATTAATTGCATGAAGGAGGGAATGAGTTTCTAACATACTCAGATTTGCCAGGAAAAAAAAAAAATCTTCTCAAGGGCATAGCCAGCATTTTTTGAGTTAGTTTTTGAAAAAGTCAGAGCTGTTGAATGACATTTAATCAAATATAAATTCTGAGATTCAGATCTACTCTTTAGAAAAAGGGTTGGTATAGTTAGGGCAGGTAGATCACAGTGACCCTGAAACTGTTGCATCGTGTATCTGTAGCACAGAAGGGGAACACAAAAGAACCAGACCTTTGGTTTGGGGCAAAAAAGGGGCATTCCAGCAGGTATTAAGCACATGGCAATTGAGGAGGCATTTGTAGGAGGCAAAAAATTCCAAAAGGAGAGCAATCTGTGGTCAAGATTTGCCCATGTATTGTCATAGTATTTTCTGTAACATTACAGGACTTAAATCATCCAGTCTGCACATTGTATCCAAAATGCTGGATATTGTGAATACTCCCTTCTCTTCAATGGCAGTTTCTATATTTCCCTTTCCAATGAATTGGATAGAGTGTGATTCTTTCATAGATTTTGAGTATTTAACTGTCTCCAAGCACTGTACAGTGAATTTTCATCCTTATGTCAGAACAGGTGATTGCTGGTAATTAAATGATATTTTGCAGTTGTGAACCTGAACTTTTCAACACCTAAGCCCATTTCAGAGCTGGATCTGAATAATTTTTGAAGTTAGGATTCAAATTATTTATCTGTTTCTCAAAGTACTATCTTTGCTCCAGTATTTTTTTACTATCTAAAAGACCTGAATTTAATCTGACTTTTGAACTAAGGCAATTGTGTTTCACAACTTTGTACTTGCAATAGTAGTTATGGACATAATGACAGAGCTGTTGCAATAGAGAAGCCTTAAGCTTGCAATATGTCCATTTACCAGAACCAGCGAGTGTTTGTGCTGTGGATTATGCAGTAAAAGTTTTTATGTGTCTTCTGTTGGCATGGGATAGCTTTTTCAAACTCCCACATCTCTCCTTGACCAATGGAATTACAGACTTTGTATTCTCAATTGAAATTCACAAAGTTTTTTGTCACAAGAATGTGACTGACAATTTTCATAGTGGTCATAGCACTACAAAATGGAATGAAACATATATAAAATGTCTGTTCATCAGCATACATAAAGCATCCAGTGCTGTGACAACCTCTAAGAATCTCCTGCTTTGTTAAATGGCAGGAGTTTATATAAAACTCTTCTATTTCCCGTAATGAGTTTGAATTTTGTCATGGAGGTATTTCACTTAAGGGTGTGGCTGAGCTACAGGATGAAGGAGGTAACCTGCATAGCAAAACACAGTCATGAACAGAAGGGCTTGCTGAAAAAAAGGGAACTGCATCATAATCTCACACCTGCATAGCAGTTGGCACCAGCCCAAACCTCTGCATATGACAGTAATTCACGATTTCCTCTTGTCCTTCCTGCCCCAGAACCCTTAATCCTGACCATTTGCATTCATCAGGCAGGAGATTATTCCTAGCCTTTGCAGCAAAAGAAACATAAATAAATCTCACAAACAACTAAAGCTGACTGTGAAAGTAGTTGTCTAAGCCTTTTCACCATTTATTACACAACAAGAGGATTCTACATCAGTGGTTCAGTGCATTTTGTAAGCTGTTATTATTCCTCTCCTACAAATCTTGTACCTAAGAACCTCTCTTCCCCAGACAGATAGAATGTATGCTCAAACATGACAAGACACAATTATTAGCAAGGGAAATTTACTGTCTTCAACTTAAAACAATTGAAAGTTATGGAAAAATATGGAAATCAAATGCTCTGTTAGCCAAGGTTGTTGTTTCAATATTTTAAAATGTAATACACAAAAAATATTTGACTGCATTTGAAAACATTGTATATGGTATGTGTACGATTATTCTCTCAGACTGTAAATTTAAAATTTGTCATGATGAAATTTTTGTTAATTCATTCAGCAAATCGTCTAAAGCAGTAAATTTAAGATTTTTTTTTTTTACAAGAACATCCCATTCTGCAAGGAAAAAACCCACCCACCTACTCTACTAGTTTGATCCACCTAATTTTTAGAAATCAATATAAGACAGGTGAATGTTAACCTTGCCAGGGGTACATGATAGTGGCATGCAAGGACTTGTCATTCACCATCAACTACATCTCCCAATTAAATGCTAGATTTTCACTGGGGGGAAATGCTGAGCCATAATAAACAGCAAACATCCCAAATAAGAGAAAGACTATTTCACATCTTATTCTGACATGTCAAAATTTACACAAGTGAAAAATATAATTGATTTTAAAGAACCACCATTTTTTTATCCCTGCAGCCTCATGCCTTCCTTGCTTTGTGACAGATTTCCTGTTGGAGGTATAAACTTCTGTGACAAAATCTGAACTCAAATAACAAATAATGATGAGGTATCAATTCTTGTTGCCCAGGCTAACTACCTTTCAGGGCAATAGTCTTTTATATCATGACCTGCAAATATATTTGTGTCTTTGCATAGATGGCAAGTTCCAGCAAAGACACAAAACTCTTCCATTCATTTAAGTGGTCTGACAGGACCAAGAAGATATCTGACAAAGCCTTGAACCAAAGACCCTGGTGAGAGATAATTGTGCTAAACATTTTTGACTACTAGATTTTTTTCAAATTTTGTATTAATTTATTTATTCTTCCAATCAACAAACCTCTGCCTGCAACCCCCTTAGTCTGTCATTGTCAGGGAGCATAAATATCTGCCTATCATGCTTTCAATGGCATTGCCATGGTGCATCTGTGTAGGGATCCTCTGTTTTCATCTGATATGAGTCAGATGCTATTAGCTCAAAGAGAAAGGATCTTGACAGCTTGCTGCTTCCCTCAGGGGCTTTGCACAGTGACGGGAGAAGCCCACAGCAAGACAGTGCGGGGGAAAGAAGTGATTCTATTCATCTCATGCATTTGTGGGCATGAAAGGGATTTTCTTGGACTGCCCTTAAGATTAGATTTTTCCACCAGAATGTAGGATATTGTGTCAATTTAATTTCCTTGTGTGAATTTTGAAGGATTATATAAATCTGTTTTTCTGCATTCAATTTTTAACAAAAACAAGAAAGGGCTCTGGAATTTGTGGAGATTATTAGCAGCATAAGGATAAAAAAAAAATCCCTGACATTCATTCCCTCAGCTCCACCACAGCCTAAGTGAAGAAAATTGTTAATATCAGAGTTCAAAATACAGAACATACAAGCTCTGCAGGGTTTGCTCAGCTGACAGCAAGAACATCCTGAGCATGTTTGTTCGAGGGAGAGGCAGTCTGCCACGGGAGATTAGCTTGTCAGCAGCGAGCAGGCTACAGCCAAGCAGTACAACATTTCCCTTCTCAGTGACCAGAAAGAAAGGATCCAGAGCGAGGGCAGCTGTGGCCACAATCCTGCAGGGGTTGGTGCTCTGGGTCAGACTTCCCAAGGCTGCAGGACTGCCGTAAGTGGGGAATTGCAGCTTGCTGCTCCGGCATGTCTGTCTGCTGAAAGTAATTTTTTTTCAAAGACATGCTACAAACATCCAGTGCTCAGTGTCTCCTTGTCAGTATTACAGTCCCACTTCAGAAAAAAAGACAGGATACATGCTGTACATATTCCAGTTCCATACCACACTTCTTCAACTCTTTAATCAAAGCCCTGTTACTGAAGACAGTGAAGTCAGACATGTTTTTGTAACATTTCCTTAAATTCTGTTCTGCTCAGTTTTCATTTCAGCAAAAGTCAAAATAGTTTTCATTTTGCATTTTTCCGTTGCCAGTGCAGAAAACATATTTTGCCCCCAGAGATCCAGGACTTTAGTGACTTTTCTCTCTTATCTCACAAAACCTGATCCTACAGTAATGCTTCAAGGAGTGTTCCAGAGAGGCATCAAAACATGGGGGAGCTGGACTCTGAGCAGTATGCACCCTGTGGCCTTTTCTTAAAGCTAGCATACAAATAGTGCAGGGTTAACCATGGGCATTTCTCTGCTTGGGAAAATAATATTTTTCCATTTTGAAAGCACATAGTGTTAGAAGTAATAAATGTCGGGTGGAAATAAATGTGGCCTCCACCTTGGGAATTTAAGCTAAGAGATCTGAGCTGGAGCTGGGTCTATAGAGATTTTACAGCTAAAACCCAGAACAGTCAAACCGTATTTTGTTCAGCCCTACAGTTTTATTTTCATAGTACAGTGGCTGCTCTGATTTATACAATTCATCTCATAAGTCATGGATTTCATGATGACTCATAATCACTGGAAGCAGGATTAAAGTCTTCTTGATAAGTGAATTAATTCTGTATGTTGCTAGGAATTGCTGGTATAAGCTGCTTGAATCTGTCCTTTTGTTGACTGTGAATTGGTACTTAAAAATTAATGTGTGCATGCAGAAAGGACATCTCAAGTGAGGTCTTCATGATTATCATGGTGCCCCTGGCTATGTTACTGTCAGAGTCAAGTGTATGTTTCTGTCATGAAGTGTGTTTTTCTTGTGTATGTACTTTGCCATATAAATACAATCTTAAGTGCTTCAAAACACTCCAGAGTGTTATGAAATAATAATAATAGAAAACGATAATATTTATAAACCTTAGAATTAGAAATGGATTTTCAGGAATGAAGTTTTTGGTGAGAATTTTGTCTGGTTCTGTACAGTCTATACGTAGCAGGTATAAAACCCAAAGTTTGTTATTTAAAATGCTTTTTCACCCTTGAACAGCTCAAATTTTTTCCAATTTGAAATATTTATCAGTTCTACATGTACTAATCCATTAAGTGTTTTTGAACCAAAATATAAACACAATGAAATAATTAGACTTAAATATATGCTTCCCCTTCACCCCCAGCCCCTTCCCCCCATTCTGTCAAGATTCATAATCTGTACAAAATCTTATGGACAAGTCTGGTCCATATTTTAGCATTACTGATACATTCCTGTTGACATTTGTGCATCCATACAATGAGAACTTGTCCCCAGGGAGATGTTCACACTGCAGCCAAATGTTTAACCACAGAATTTATAGAGTTTAAACTCTTTAGGCTGGGGAATAATCCCGTTCTGTTGTGTCAGTGCAGACCCCAGCTGATGTTAATCTTAAAAACATGCATGTAGAGATAGCTTTGTCATAGCCTATGAAAAACTCAGTGCAACAGTCAGACATCCTGTTCCTCACACTTGCTATGATGAATTTAGAGCAGATGAGTCTACAAGTGCTGTACCCAACACGTGGATGGAATCGACCACCCAATTCTGTTAACAAACACCTCAAGATACACTTTAAGGAATATTTTTATGCAGGGTATTGCTCAGCTATTTCTGGACATGACTAAATTGTGCAGTGATGATGTGAGGCATGACTGATAAGTTGTATAAATTTGAGGGTATGGAGGAGTTGCTACTGAGCCATAAATATGTTTTTCCAAATATGCATTTATCTTTGGTATTATTATTCTTTTGGTATTCTTATCTTTAAGGCATTCTTTTTTTTAATTATAATTTTAATATTATACTTTTGAAACTGGCTTTGGAAACTTGGGAAAAGGACTGTGAACCAGTGGTTTAAAATTATGGTACATACAGTTATAGCTGTAATTATAGTGCATGGAAATGGCAATGGAAAATCTTCCTATACTGCTAGTACATATCTAAATATACTAAAAATGCCATCTTCTACTTCACAGAGGTTATAATTCATATAATGTCAACCTTATTCTCCATTGTCATGTTTCTGTATGGTCAAGCAACTTTAAAAAAAAATGTTGTTGTTCTGTGAAAGCACCTCATGCTCTCTTTCTGTATCCATAATGTACATAAAAGTGTGTGGACAGTGGAAAGAGGGGTTTTATATAAAGGTAGGCAGTTCTTTCAAATAGAGGCTCAGTTTAAAGATGTTTTCACTACTACCTGTACCCATTTTTATTTGATAGAACCAGGACTGTTTTCTAGGCTTGAGAAGGGTCATCAAACACCCTTTTGCCTGAAACAGCAATAACCAGAAGTTGGCTCAACTTCTGTGAGCCTCCTCTAATCACACCTAGATAAAGGCAATCACTCTGTTTGAGAAGGCTTTGCAAATGACTGTGAGGCAGCTCACTGGGCATTCAGGGCTATACTTCTCTATCCCCTGTGCATTCAAACTGGCTCAGTACAATACAGTGGCTTGCTAGAAATGTTAATGTACCTGCCTTTTCCAATGTAAACTATGATAGGGGTGGCTCTTTTCCCTCAAGTCTTAATTCAACAGTAAGGCATTATTCACAAGGCAATTCCTCCTGGTCGATAATTGAAAGGTGCTGTTAACTGAGTGGTCCTGCCTGTTAATGACTATTTGCCTTGGTTACACTGAACTAGAGGGAAAGAAAGAATTCAGATCTAAGGAGCTTGTAAAGTGCAACAAGGTTGTGAAGTTAAAGTACACAAGAACACTGCAGAAATTTCTTTTTGCATGAGTGTTATGGTTTTCAAAATATATTATCATGTTAAACCAACTTGCAACTCCAAAACTCGTAATAGCCTGGACTTCTGTTATTTTATGTCTCAATGTGATTTTTTTGTGTGAGTGTGCAACTTCCTTCATATAATGCATGATAATTGACACAAGCTAATAGGAAAGGAAAAAGAAGAAGGAAAAACAACCTCTAACTCTTCTTCTCATGCTCTTCCAGTTAGGATTTTGCTAATTTCTTTTCCAACATGCGGCACACAAATGAACAAGCAAAGCTTTGCAGACAGTGTCACCACCTGCAATTCAAGATAAAATCTACTATTTTTGGCTGTAAATGTGCTTTGGAAGACATTCTGAGTTACACTGAGAATGATACTGCTCTGCCATAGAGCTCAGCCACTTATGCAGAATAAATTTTTTTTCTTCACAGTAGCAGCAGGGATACAGTATAAAAATCTGAGTTCTAATATAGCCAGTGAAAGCATGGAAAAATAGCTTGTATCTATAACAGGAAAAAAATTTCATGGCCATATGTATAAATAATTGGAAAGGGAATTTAACTAAGGATCTGTATTATCCTTTCTCTTTAAACACTGAAAATCCATTCGTCGTGCCTGAGCTCACTGATAACACATGCTCAGATTCACATTTGGCTATGTAATTTCTGAACTGAACATCAAATCAACTTGCTTTGGAATGAAAAAAATCTGATAATTAAGGTCAGCAGTAGTTAATTACAGACTGAGAGTTGACATCTATCATAAACTAGAAAATTTGAAAAACTGATATTTATCTTTATTGTTATTTTTTACAGTTCAGCATGAACATTTTTACTGTTTCCCAGACTGAATAAAGACTAGTCAATTCTGAAAATTTCAATGTCAAAATAATCCACAATTTGTCATATAATGAAAAGGATCCACAAAAGGGTTGGGCACAAAGGGTTACAGTGAATGGGTGACAGCAGACTGCTGACCTGTCACTTGTGGGGTTGTTCCACAGGGCTCCTCAGCCCTGTGCTCTTCAACACCTCCATAAATGACTTGGAGGCAGGACTGGAAGAGATACTGAGCAAGTTCACAAATGATACAAAACTGGGAGGAGCTGCTGACTCCCTCCAGGGCAGGGAGGCCCTGCAGAGAGACCTTGACAAATGGAAGGCTGGGCAACCACCAACCATATGAAGATCAACAAGGGAAAGTGACAGATTCTGCACCTGGAACAGGCCAACCCTGGGTGTACAGACAGACTGGGGAATGAGATGCTGGAAAGCAGCACCTGGGGGTGCTGCTCGATGACAAGCTGGATGTGAGTCAGCAGTGCCCTGGCAGCCAGGAGGTCCAGCCCTGTNAGGGGAGACCTCACTGCAGTGACAACTTCCTCATGAGGGGACAAGGAAGGGCAGGCACTGATCTCTGTGGTGACCAGCGACAGGACCAAAGGAATGTCCTGAATTTGTGTTAGGGAAGGTTTAGGTTGGGTATTAGGGAAAGGTTCTTCACCCAGAGGGTGGCTGGGCTCTGGAACAGGCTCCCCAGTGAAGGGGTCACAGCACCAACCCTGCCAGAGTTCAAGAAGCATTTGGACAAAGCTCTCAGGCACCTGGTGTGACTCTTGGGGATGGTCCTGTGCAGGGCCAGGAGCTGGACTATGATGGTCCTTGTGGGTCCCTTCCAACCCAGTATATTCTATGATTCTGTGAAAAAAACTTTTTCCATGCACAGCTGGGAAGGCTGCCAGTTGTTGATAGATATTCCAGTGTAACTTACAAAGCAGGCTATTGAGACCTGCTGCCTGGTGCAGACCTGTGTTTGGTTGAAGACTGGACCTGCGCATTAGCCAGTGCGACCACCTTGTGTTGCAGAGAAAGAATTTGTTGTACACATCAAAACAGAAGTACTAGGGAAAAAAAGCAGGTTTACAGTCCTGTCCTGTTCTCATTTTGATTTGTTCAAATTATGATTGGTGTTTTGGGTTTTTTTTTCTTTTTGTTTATTTGGAGGTTTTTGTTTTCTGGGGGAAGTTTAATCCCCTACCACTTCTAACAGTGATGTTATAGCAAAATCTGCCTGAGGAAATTATTTGACAGCAACACTGGGTTGGAACTATTACGGGTTAGCAGCCCGCTTTCTGTAGTTTTATTGTCGAGTTTGTGACCTTTTTGGCTCTCTTTGTGGTAAGTGTTGCTTCTATTCATTTAAATGATTTTTTGCAGCGTTTCCTTCAGGGGATACAGCCTGTATTGAGAGTATGGAAACTATTTCCTCAGACGGAGCCAATGAATGTTCTGAGGCCTAATAATATATGTATCCTCTTGCAATTCACAGCAGATTCCAGTAAACACTGGCCTTCATCTGAATGCTTGAATATACCACTTTCCAGAGCTCTTGGCAAGAATGACGTGGGTATGAGGAGAGCATATCCATATCTTGTCATTTATCTGTGGAAGAGGAATCTGTGCTGCTTTCTGAACCTTACTTGACCACTGACCACATCAGACAGTTTTGTATTTAGCTCTGCCAGAGAGCTACAAAGATGAAGCATTCATTTTTCATCTTCCTTTTTTTTCCTTTTTTTTTTCACAAGCAGGATCCAAAACCTTCTTCAGCTGCTGGGTCATGATCTCACTCTTTGCACTTTATATTTGGGCCCTCTGACAGCAGTAGCAGATACAGAGGAGTGACATGGTTTAGATAACATCACACTGCAATTCTAGCTCTGACATGCTGACCTTCAGGTGACCCAGCATGTCCTTAGGTTCTGGTGTGCTGGGAGCAAACAATTTGCAATGACTACAGCTCATAAACATTTTTATAATTAATTAAAAAAATTGAAAATAGAAAGCCAGAATGTTGCACTATCAAGCTCTTATAATATCTCAGAGAATTCTCTTGTAAACGTACTAAAATGGCATTTTCAGTACTGATAAGGTATGTGTCCAAAAAGATTTATCCTTAAATTTAAACTTTGGATTACTCAGGTGGTTAGTTTGCCTTTTGCTAATCATCCTCTGTTGCTTAATTACAGAGCTATAGGTTGACTTTGTTAAAACATAAGATTTGTTCGTCAAGGTAGTACATGACTGCAACTGCTAAAACAAATTTACTATGACTTGGTAAGCAATATATGCTATCCTGTGCAAATCCCTCTCTATTGAGAACCTGAGACTGTTTTTCTGCTGGAAAATTGATAAATTTGATTTTAAAAGCAGTAAATAATTTCTGCTTTCAGACAAATGCTCTTGGCTTATGCTTAAATCCTTTGTTATGATGTATCTTCAATGAACCTGGTAGACTCCTTTTTTTATATGTAGCTTGTCTTTGGCAGAGAGCTAGACAAATCTTCTCCCTACCAGTAGATTTCCACACAGCTTTGTGACAACCCTTAGACCTGTTTTATTCTCATACGCAGTAACATGGAGTGTAAGTGATGTTAAAGTTTGTGTTGCGTGTTAGCTTGCAAGGATTAGGAATAATATATATTAGTAAATCAACTGAAAGATAATTAATTGGCAGTACATTAATGTATTGTCTCTTTATTGCAGAGAGGAAAGTAAAAAGAACAGATTTAAGTTCAAAAAGAAGACATGTCGTTATGTTTTGTTAATTTTTGTAAGGTGGTGTAATTTCTCTCACTGTTTCATTATCTTAAAATGAAATACTTTAGTGTAATATAAAGTAATACAGTGTTACAATATAGTTGCCTTAAAATAAATGTCTCTTCACATTCAATTTAGATATAACTCAGTTGCCCTCAACTATATTATCATGAGAGTAGTGCTAACTCTTTATTTGTCTTCCTGCTCTGGGCTTCAGTGGAATGAGTTCCTGTACTTAATGGCTTTAGATGTTTGTGATATTTATTCAGCATGTTTGCTAAGCAATGAGCACTTAGCATTTGTCATCTGGCATCTTTCATTTTCTTTCCCCAGAACACTTTAAAAAGGCCGCATTTTGTTTGGGGAAGGAAAAAAATACCTTGGAATATTCTGTGTACTTTCAGAGATACTACGCATTTAGTCAAGCAAGCTCTTGTACATTTAGCCTCTTGCAACAACAGAACAGTTCTTCTCCACTGTCTTCAACCACTTATAGCAAGTAGATTTATTATGGAATAAAATCAGAGTAAAAGATGAATTGACATCACCACTCACGCTTTCCAAAAGGCTTCAGAGTAACGTATAAAGTTTGGTTCAAAGTAATACCTGGTACCTGCACAGTAACAAAATGAAGACTGTTCTAGAGGGACATCTGTTTCTGATTATAAAATAGCCATGCCGATTAGCCATGGTTAATGGTCCAAAGTCTGAGCTCCCATGAGATATTTCGTTCAGGCTGCAACACCTGGTTCTTAGCAACACTGCTCATTAATTTTATTGTGCAGAAGCTGATTTACACTTTAGAGGACTATGGACACAGCATGATTTACTGCTTAGGAAGATATTGAAGGAAGAGGGAGAAGTTAAATATTTATAACATATGTCTTATGTAGGAAACAGGTAGACATATAAATGTAACTTTACAGGTCCATAAAATATATTTTTGCTGCAGTCACTGTTTTGTAGCTCAGCCCCTTGGTACAAATATATGAAAAATTTTCTTTTTGTTTATATTTATTAAAATTCAGAGTCTACATTTGTGCATTTCTGAATGCTTTGTCCCTTGATCACATTTGGAATGGGGTGATGAGATCACTGAGAGTATTTTTGTAATTCTGAGTAGAGTTCTGTTGGCTTCATAGTGGGAGGTACAATTCCCTTCACAAGTCTGTTTTCTGGGGTCCAGATGTTCTGTTCTTTAACCATGAATGAAGCACGGGGTCAAAGTCCACATCCTGATCACTGTTAATACTACCATGGATTTTGGCTCCTAGATAAGATTCCTGAATGAAGAAAGTGTACTTCTGATTTTGCTTCATTACTCCTAGTGTCCTGAGACTATCAAAAAAAGTGTTTGATACATTTTTATGAATCAAGGCAGTAGAATGCAGAATACACATCGTTACACAGAGGACTTTCAATTTTATATAATAATGTACAACTTGGGAATTCAAAGAATTATGTCTTGTTCTGCTGATCATGGGCTGAATGTACTCTTTTTATTTTCCTTCAAATTTCTTTCTTCATTACTTATCAAAACTGTTCATGACCAGTACAGCTTCCTGATTTTTCCAGACTTTTTTTTTTTCACTTCTCTCAGTTCCTTATTACACTTCTTATTCTATCAGCATTGCTATTGTAGTTCAAATACTTGAAATTATTGAAATGAAAGAAGTTTGACCCTCAATGCATTATGGCAGCATATAGCATCTCTAGACTGCATCAATATAACAACATAACATAATAAATATAATATAGTAAATATAACATTCTATTCTATTCTATTCTATTCTAGTCTATTCTAGTCTAGTCTAGTCTAGTCTAGTCTAGTCTATTCTTTATATTATATACTATATTATACATAATGTATAGCATATATTATACATATTATATATTATATTATTGATATAACATGATATAATAAAAAATGCTAGAAATATCATTAGCCTAATTCATTCAAGTTCAAAAATAAAAGCAGCTATATCTGTTGACATTTAAAATTATCAATTCTAATCAATTATACTGGTGCTCCTACTTCCAACTTGCCCCCTACTTTGGATAAGCTGTGATGTAAAGTTTTGGAACTCATGATGAATCCATATGGATTGTTTCTTTCACGAGTGTCTTCTCACAACAGGGTTTCTTACTTCTAGCTGAAGGTAAACATAGATCAGGGTTTTCCATGCTTCCATCTAAAATCCCTTCTTTGGTCTTTGTTTCATTCTTCTGAAGGTGCTGTAGATAGAGTTTTGGCCTATTGGTAAACCTTTGTGTAATTCTCAGTAATCACAATTGTGAGTACCACTTGTAGACACTGAACCTAGGAATAGCATGCCGGTGTGCTAAATAATGCATACCTTTTCTTAAAGTAGGAATTAAAATCTTCAGGATGGTTGAGTAAACTTTATAATGTGCAAGTCAATGAAGGTGTATTTCAACGTGGAAAAAGGAATTACTTTTGAAAGCATCTTATTGTATGTTTTATAGTCAAATTATTCCTGTCAGCTTTGAAATACAGACCATTTAAAGTGAGAAGCATTCTGTTAAGTATTAAGTATTTAACTTTTACCATTTATACTTTACTTTTACCATCTGTCTCTGTTTCCATTGTGATATATGTCTCCTGTAAAGGAACAATATTTCATTAATAATTTGTGCACAAGTTAGAAGTAATTTTAATGAGAAGAAATCAAAGAAATTTATTCAAGTACTTGGTTTTAAAAAGGAAATATTACTTGAAAAAAAAAGTCTGATGAGACTAATGGTTTTACAGATTGAAGTTGAACACTTCAAGTGAGTTTTGTCCTGAACTGCTTTTCACCTCTCCCTGAAAGCTATTCTGTGGTCAAACAACATTTTATCTGCATATTTCATAACTGGTCTGTCTGTACTTTTCACTACTTTCTTACACTTTGATCTGATAACTCCAGGAGCAGTCTGGTTTTCTGGGGTTATGGTCTTCCAGCTGCCCTTTGGCAGTGGGGAGTCAGCACTGTTTCTTGACTTATCAGCCATTTATTTCAGGTAAACCCAACTGAAATCAGTACCAGTGGGGAGGTGTTCAGCTGATGATGCAAGTTTAGGACAACAGTAAATGAAGTTGTTCTTGACCAGGTGGCTGCAGGTCAGCCCCAGCAGTGCTCTCGGATACCTGGGGCGTGGAGAGGGCTGGATGGACAACTGATGGCAACCCCCACCAGCCTCCCACAGCCCAGGGGGTGCATTTCACTGATCTGCCTGGGAAGATCCCATGACTGGCCTCCAAAATCCTGGAGGAATTTGGGCCAAGCAGGGTAAGACTTTAAAGCACTTGTGGTAAAAACCTGACTGTCCAAAGCCAGCTAGTATGTTCAGTCCTTTACCACAGAGAGGCACGGGTTTTCCTGAACTTCTCAAACTTAAAAATATAAAGGTGGCAGAACTCTGGATCTTCACCTACATTTTTTTTTTTCAAGTATGTGCTTTTATTAAAAAATTGTAATAGAGGAAAATATACATATGACTGCATAGGTTTTACCCAGGAACATTTTCTTGATAAAAGAAAAAGAAAATATTTTAAATATCTTTTTAGGGAACCTAGCTAATTCTAGAATTGACAGATATATTCAGTACATTTTGTGAAGGTGTTGTTTTACAAGGGGCTTGTTACATTTTGAGAGTATAATACTTGATGCAAACATAAACAATGGCAAACACATAGATACTTGCTTGACTTTAGTTTCACAGGCTGAGATAATCTGTATCCCTCAAGATCCCGTTAACTGCAACAAAAAGCATCTTTATTACCTTGAGTTTATACAAACTGGCTAGTTTTCATGGACACACACAAAACTGACTCTCACTGTAATATCCTATTTTATACTAATGAATTTTGATTTTATTTACATGGTTAAAAGATCCCGCATAAAACACAGGTTCCTAATGAACTCTCAAATAAAAGTCTTATTTTCTTCAGTTTATTTGAAGTAATTCACAGAGGTCAGACAACTGAACAACTGCAGTTTTCTGTGTTGCTAATTATGTTCTATTTTGGCTGAGAAAAGTGGAGTCCTTCCAGTTCTCAATTTCTTTTGTTCAGTACTTCCATGAGACCATTTCCTCTGAAATGCACAAAAGTAGAATAAATTTTGCCCACAACAACCTGCTGAAGCATTCAGAATCGTTAGCAATTTTTTTATGGTTTACAGCAGGGAAATTGGATAGAACAACCTGGTTTGTGTATTCCTTCATCCTCGACCATCACAGTACATAGTATCTATTGAAAATATTGAATCATGAGAAGTTCTGAAACACAATTAGCAGTGAAACCCTGCTTTTGCTAAAACAAAACACATGTTCTATAGATTTCATATGGTTTTTAAAGGTATTTTGGCCACCTTGGTTACATCTCGTTAGCTTGCTTAGGCAAATTGAACTTCTTGCATTCACCCATTGAGTTCTCCGCAGCACCTACAAACTGATGACTTCGGCCTCACAAACTATAAACATAATGAAATAAAGACTGAACATCAGAGAATCGCAGTTAGAACAAAATGAATGTCCAAGAAAAATGAGGATAGGGTCGCTGGAACATAAATTACGTTTCTTTAAAAAGTTGGTAATTCTGTTGACGTATATATTTTCCCCCAAATCCTGGGATTTATAGAAATATTAGGAATTCAAGAACATGCAAGAACTAAGGTAAAATCTACATTTTTGGCTTCTTTATGAATATGGTAATTTTCATTATGTGAACTAATATGATATTTCTTGGATGTGTAAGAACTGTGAAAAAAGTCAATAGCAGTTTTGTTACCTGCTGTCTTGGGAGTTTCTCCTTTTTATTTGGTTTTTTTTTTGTTGTTAGCTAAAATCACATTCTTGGATATCTGCCTCATTTTGACAAAAGATCAGTGTATAGCATTTTTTAAACTTAAGAAACCAAATGGTCTAAAGAGCACCACTTTCTCTATATTGACGAGGCACACACAGATTCCATAGATGAAGTAAAGTCATTTTTGGACTATTTTTTTTAATAAAGAAAAAAAAATTATTTCTGTGATGTGTTTGCCATCATTACATGGCATAATATTCAAGAATTTAATTTTCTTGCCTGTCATTTTTCAAAGAAGATGTCAAGAATGAGTGGTGAATAGGTTTGATGATAAAGATTTTCTACACATTTATCTGTGTGCACCATATAAAATGTTTTCCATGTCAAAACTCTTCAGTATAGAATTTTGAAGTATTAATACATCACTGGCCACTGGAATTATAAACAACTTTACCAACAAAATAATAAGGAATGATTGCATATCCTCCTGATCAAATAACTTCCATCTGTTCTGATTTTCAGAGGCAAGCAACAAAACTTCACATTTCTTCTATTTAGATTGCTGAAGTTTAATTGCTGAACTCAGGGAATCACCTTCAACCCATTGACTTCTGCTTCAGCATTTATTGCTTGGCTTTGAAATTCTTTCAGGGATGTTTTAAGGATATTATTTAAAGCACTCTTTGATAATATCTCAAACTCACTGTTAATAGTGAGAGCTTGTAAAAATGTTTATTGTTAACGTTTGACTTATTAACATTAATTACTCATTTTTCCAGCCTTCCATAACAGCTTCTCTGATGTCCTCTGCCTTCTGGTTTTGTTTTTGAGTCTCAGAGCTTATGTTTAGCTGCATATGTACATTATATAAAATTAAACTATATAAATATAGATGGCAAGAGGCAATTTTTGTCATAACAGAATATAATAGAAAAATAACTTGGGGGGAAAAGGAACAAAAATAAAGCTTCTCTGAAGCTCTAATAGCAGTGAAATATTCACTTCTTCCACTTTTTTTGTTCAATTCAAAGATGTGTTCTTTATCCTATTGTATACCTGGAGTTTAATATCCTTTTTTAATGAGCTACATGTTCATTTCTCATAGTGAGGCACAGGCAAGAGAAGAACAACACTCAGGACATAGGGGACATAAGACATTCACCTCATTCTCCTTTGTTAGAGGTACTTTTATGGAAGGCATTGCATTTCAGTGTCTGTAGATGATGTATGTGTTGGGTTGCCCAGTAGTAATAAAAATACGCACTTTAGTGTGGCCACAAGTTCTACAAAAGGATATGGAGCCCCTTGACAAGCAAACAATAAATTATTCCTATGGAAAGCATGAACAATAGAATGAGACAAACGTTCTGGTGGATTGGTTTGCCCTGGAAAATTCAGATTCAGTGAAATGAAATCATCTTGCGGGAACACATTAATTTTGCTGAAATCCCTGACAGACTCCAATCTACCAGACAGGCATACTGGGCCTCCCTGCTGGTTTTACAGGGCTCCCCACTCCCAGGAGCAGCTAAATCCATGGTCTGGTGTCATTTCTATCTGAGGTATTTAGCCAACTGGCTCTGTGGCTTGGATTTTTTTAAATATTCCATTTCATTCTCCCAAAAGAAAATATTTTGAAAATTTACGTTCCATGGAAAAGCTCAAATTTATGAATTTTGTTCCAATTTGGGGTAAACACCTTTTTATTGGAAGGAAATATTATTACTGAAAGGGTATATCTGTTTTCTCAGAGCCCCAAAAAGCAAATGGTCTTGGCTACAAGTGACATCAGCAGGCTGATTTTACAAATCCCTTATACAGCTTTATGAGAAAAATGCGTACTTGTCACCATTGTATAATCTTATGTTGAATTTGCAGTAAAGCTTGAAATGAAATCTACTCAGAGGAAATGTGGATTTAAACCTGGGAATTAGTTTTTACTTTTACAAGGAAAAGAATAAGGAGTGTTCTTCTCTTTAAATGTTCATGTCATGAACTGTACTGAGACCATTAATGCTGTATTTTGTTTTCAATATTGACTTTAATTCTCCAGCTCTGTTTTATTAATTCCATGTGAATGGTGACATTCAGGAAGTAGCAAATCTGCAGAAAATCCCTCATTGAAAGTCATTAAAAGTAGTAGTAGCAGATTACTTTAATTGCTAAATTTGACAGTGGAATCCTTAAATCCACACTGTCATTGCAGTCTATTCTATCTCAGTGGCAATGCAGAAAGCCCTAAGGTTTTTCCACTGCAGTCTTTCATACATTGCAAGATACGGCAAGCTTCCTTAATACCTGGAATTCACATTTTATCTTTTCTGACAAAAAAAGAAAAAGAGAAAATGGGCAGAGACAGACCTACAATAAACCAAATAAGACTCTGAAGTTATATTTCCCTCATCCATGTTTTTATCTCTGTGCCTTTGGAAGATATAGACAGGAACTGAAGACTCCAGACTCAAGACTAAGGTTTAGATTGATAAAATAATAGTAAAAAATTAATTAAAAAAAAAATCACCACGTCTTTCTCAAATTATAGACGAAACAAAGTTAATGAAGAAGCTGAAAAATAAACTTAGAAAAAAATTTGCTACATTTTTCAATCTTAATAGAAGTAAACTTTGACATTTTTCTGGTGTTTTTTCACATTAGAATAAATATATTTGTCTGATGTAGACATAGAGGTTCTACTTTTTTGGGAAAAACAAAAAAAAATCGCTCATAAGAATATTCTATGCATCGAATTATATATAATTTGATTAAAACAAGAGGAGAACGTTAATTGGAAAGCAAAAACAAGTTGAAAAAATAATAACATTATTATTTGCCAAATTCTATTTTCCCCTACCTAGTTTATCACAAAACTGTCAAGATGCCACACCGTTCTGCTTTTGTTTTCCATAGCCCCAGAAAAGTTCAATCCCTGACCAAGATATTGTTATCCTCTGTCTGGAAGAATTCTGAAGCTGCTTGATTCCTGTGGCTGTTTAAAAGTGCTCAGTTCATACACAGGTCCCAGACAGATGCAACCCATCCTATCCTTGCTGCTGGGGTCTGAACTCAAACAGCTGTGAAAAATAAAGCTAGGTGCCCATCTCCATTTTTAAGCCTCTGTTACAAAGATAGAAGGTCTTGCACTGCTTTGGTTCTTGTCAGACACTAGAACAGAAAAGATTGGACTCTACTTAGGCTACATAACACTGGACTTACAGATATGAATGAAAATATTGTAAGAGAAACCAGCAGCTGTGTTTTTTTCATGAAGTACAGAGGGAATTGATAAGGTATGTAATTAATGAAATCAGTCCTAATGTAGTAATAGAACAAACATTTAGAATAGGATTTAATGCACAAATCCTATTGACTTTCTGTCTCCATCTCTGTAAGAACATCTCTGGTAAGAACAGCAGTTATTTTAATAAAAAGAGAAAACAGAAAAAAAATATTTAGAAGTGGAGAAACATCTGGTCTGAGTCCTCTGTCATTGGTACATGCAATCCTGCAATGCAATGCTGCTGACTGAATGATTTTCCTTCTGTGCTAGAATGAAAAACTGAGGAGAATATGACCCAATTAACCCATCATTTCTCTTTGTTGCCTCCCCCCTTTGGATCATTTATAAATAAATTCTTACATACTTGATATACTCTTTATAACATTCATACTGGAATGGCAATATAGGAGGCAGAAAGAGACTGAAGAAGCATCAAGTCTAGGAAAAGAAGGGAAAGTCAAAGTTGGTTTATTTTTTAGTGGCCTTGAATGAGATTTTTTTCTCTGATCATTGAAACAATTTCTACATCATTGGTGTAACAGATTTCAAGCTGTTTCTTTTCAAAACGGTGTTAAGTTTAATATGCTGGAAAAATGACATCATGTCAATTTAAGCAGACTGGTGGGTTTAAGATTTTGGGAATATGTCTGTTGTTAGGGGCACTTTAGAGCTTACCTTCTTAGTGCTTGTTAAAACTGGAGCTGATATAAATTCTGGAAATAATTACAAACCTGCCAAAACAAAATAAATCTCTAAAATTATTCCAAAACGAAATATCAGGGGAAAGATCCTATTTATAAAGACAGTAGAAGGAAGCTTCTTATAAATAGCAACTCTGTGTGGATAGCCTTTCCGATTGCATTCAGTGCTGTCAGTAAACGTGTTGCACTTTGTAACTTTTTTTACTTACATATTGGTATCTGAGTATCTGTAAGAGGCATGGGGAGGGCCTTGAGATTACTCACTTTTCCCTCCAAACCTGTCAAACCTACTCATCTGAGGAACTTAGCAGAGGGCTTAAACCTTTCATATCTCATCACTTGATTTGTGATTTTTGTGCCACTTATCCAGCATAAATTTTCCTAAGTTTCAGACAATTGGATTGCTTAATTCTTTTGGTGAGTAATTCATTGTGACAAAGGTGCAGCTTCTTCTATTGATGCTGGTTCATAGCCAGGACTATCTGGATGTTGCAGATGTTGCTGTGAACGCAAAGAAATGTCGCATACTGGTTTTACCTAGTCTAAGATTCTTGTTATCTTTGGAAAATTCTCCCTTTCACAGACCACTGTCTCTAAAGACAGATATTTGGGTAGAATATTTTATTTACGTGCGCTGATGAGATAAAGTGTTAGTTAACTCTATGTCTCATGTTGATAAACACTGTAGCTGCCTGACAAGATCAGAGACAAGTAGATTGGCATTGTCACAGAACAGCTGAGGTTGACACGAACATCCAGATAACCTGTCCAACTCCCTCCTCAAGCAGGGCCATCTAGAGCTGGTTGCTCAGGTTCACACCTGAATGATTTTTAAATATCTTGAAGCATGGAAGCACCACAACTTCCCCAAGCCACTTGTGTCCCTACTTGATCACCCTCACAGGGAAAGAGTGTTCCTTAATGTTCAAACTGAACCTTCTACATTTCAGTTTGTATCCACTGCATTCCTCAAAATAGTTCAGTCTGGAGGTTTACCACTTCTCTGGATTATTTCTAAGGTTTCTTTTATGCAGGTTGTTCTTTATTCCCTAGCCCAGAGTAAGGTCAGTGAGAGGTGTCAGGAAGGGGAATTCTGGGGAAAAAAAATCGAGGGTACCTTTAACACTTCTTCTTTAATTCTTCCATATCTCTTTCCAACCTGAGAGTGATGAACCCCACAGATATGTGTATTTGTGGAGGGTTGTACCACATGTGCAGTGTCTCACATGAAAAACTATTTCCAGGTAGGTTGCCTGACACTTAAATGATCAAACAAGTGTGCTATAGAGTTGATCTGCACAACATGAATATTTTTGTTTAGAATATACTGGATGCACTGCTCACTTGTTCTCTAGCTTTGTATCTCACATGCTCAGAATTTCCTAGAAAATGATCCAGAAATCTTAGGGATGAGCCATGTTTCCCATAGGTGGCAGGTATTCATCCAGAAATGGGACAGCAGCTATGAATCACAAGCTGCTGTGAGGGCGCTCTCTGCATCAGTAAGTGAGGCTGCTGACGGTGTGCTAAAATGTACCTCATCCTTAAGACACCTGAAAGTCTACAGATGACAAGGAGACCCAGAAACATAGAGGATAAAATATATTTGGCAGCTACTATCTGGCTTGTTTTACAAAATGGAGCAGTAAACTTCATTTTTACAGCTGGTGTTTCATGGGCCACCTGTGACATTCAGTGCTGCCTACTTTAGATATTCATCCTTGATTTCTGGGGATAACCAAAATATTCCTTGTTTTGGAATAAGGAGAGCAGAGCTGGGCAAGTTAATTTTGAGGCTATATGTACCAGCATCAAAACAATGTGTCCATTAATAAAATCAGAATGGCAGATTCACAAGTGTAGTAAATTTGTACAAATTGCTTACCATGTCTTTTTTTAATTGATTCTCTCACATTACAAATAAAACTAATAAAACAGATCATGGCAAACAGTACAAGCCCAGATTGCCACTTAGCTCTATCAATAAGTAAAAAGATTACCATTTTACATGTAATCTAGAACCTGACATAGTCAAGCCAGAAGTAATTCCTCTTGTGTCCAGACATTCATATAATGCTGATAGGATTTGCTAAAATTATTTACATTCCTTTCTCACATGCATCACAATAATTTTATGCATTCAGAAAAAATGCCAGCCTGGAAAACTGATTAATAATAACTAAGTTTATGAGGGTGTATATGTATTTCGAAATTCTATCACGTGTGCAATTTTCAGATGGGACCTTTCAGGAAGTCTGGGTACCTTGTTTCATTTTCAAATCACTCCCATTATTATTCTTCCACACAGCAGATGCTCAAAGGCAATTTTTCAAGATGAGAAAGTAATGCTTGCTGTAACTCATGCTACAGTGCTCTGACCCTGGAATACACTGCAGCACAATGTGATGTGCTTGCATCCTGAAGGTAAACAAAAAAAAAGCTGCAAAAGAAAATGGTAAGCCAAGTGTAATAAGGAATTATGATGATAGGAATCCCTCTGATTCATACCTTCAAACCCACATAAAGCCTCAGGAAAAGTAATTCGAAGTCCATTTTCTCTCCATAGTTTTGTGGATTTGTTTTTTGAACAAAATTTACATTGAGAGGAATAAGAGAAGGATCTAGGAGTCAGCTAAGGGAACAGAGAAGGAGCAGCTTACCCTCTGATATGCTGTAGATGTTAGCAAAAAATCTTTTATAATTTTGGGCAAGAAGTCTCTTGAAGCTACTGGTTCATAGTCGGCTTTCCAAAGCATAGGCACTGAATGTCAGGACAGGCTGCTGTCGATTGAAGTATGCCTTCTGTCAAAGGGAATGGGTAAATTAAACAATTCCAATCTAATTGGAATTAGATTGCTCCGTGGGTGGAAAACGTTTTGGAGGTTCTGCAGCACAAAACCAGGCTCATTTCTGCTGACATTGAAAGAATTTGCCTTCCTACCTTGTTCTGTGCTACCTCAGAGTGATACGTTGGACATGGGCAGTCAGCTTCTATCAAAATAAATCTCAAACCAGTCCTTTGTCTACCTCTGAAATATCAATATGACCATTCAACAATCAGTTTACATCCATTGCTGCCCCTGCTTGTAGAATCACAGTCCAATTTGCCTGTTTTCATGACCTTTATGTTTTGCACTACCCAAGATAAAGAAAAAATTGCTGGAAAATGCTTGCCTTAAAGGAATTCTCAAATTTGAGGCACCATGATAGGTGAAAAACACATATTACATTTGTCTTCCATGTTGTAAAATTTAAAGAAAAGTACAGCCTTTTGAAGGTATCACAAACCTTTAAATTGTTCCAGTATTACATGCTATTCCACGATGAGGGTAATTTACATCTTCTTTTTAGTTTCTTTTCCTTTTTTGACAAAAATTATTTTTCCACCAGCAAACTGGCTTTGCTCTGAAATCACCCTGATTCGGATCAAGTTGAATTTGTTTCATTTACCCTCTGTGTCTTCATGAACAGATGAAGAGGCCTTGGGGCACTGATTGTGTTTAGCAGCTATGTTTAAACCTCCTGTTAAGAAGAAACATCTGGAAAAGCTGAAACTTTTGGTAAAAATCAATGTTTGGCTGTTGTTGGCAGACAATCCTGTTTACAGATAAAAGTCATGGGTGTAACTTTCCACACAAAATTCTTTTTTTTTTACTTAAGAAACTGGAGACAGACTATCCCACTACAGGGGTATAATGGTCTAGGGACCATGATCCAGTATCACACTGCACTTAGGGCACCTATTTGGCACTTGTTCTTCTGAGCCTGAAGCTAACTCATTGCCACAGTTTCAGGATACATTTGACCATGGAATCTGCTGAGCTCCTCCTATGGATTGCACAGACACTTGCCCAACATAATTACATAATATAAACATTAAGAAAGTGCACAGTGGAAAGAGAATAGAAGACTTGAAAATGCAAAAGAAATCACTACTTCTCATCAGTCCTTGCATGAGCAAAAGTGCCATGGGTTGGTGTCTGGGTTGGTTCCTTTTCCTGACCATTTTATATGCTGCGTACTAATTTTGTTCTTAACCCTAGAGTGATATAAGATTTGAGAGGATCCTATTTTCTGTGCTGAAGCTACTCAGAAACAGAGTAAGATTTCAGGAAAAACTCCAAATATCTTAACAAAAAGTTTGAGTTTTTCCTCCAAAATTATTATTTCTTTATCATAAAATATAATTAAAATTGCCTGTGATTAAAAAAAAAAAACAACTTATAAAACTGAAACTTTTGCTATTTAGGGTAAAATATAAATGGAGGATTTTCAGACTGACCAGCTAGTTACTTTGTAATTTCTCCCTCTGAAACAAATAAATTGTTTGAGCCTAAATTTGTTTGGTGGGAGTATTTTTGTTTGGTTTTTTGTTTGTTTGTTTGTTTTTGTTTTTAACTTTTAACAATATTCTGCATCCTGGTGAAACAGCTGCACTACTATACTGATTACCTGATGGCTATCCATTTCATTAACACAAATATAGTTTAAAAAATCCAACTTTAGATGAGTTTAAGAAAAAAGCTTTTAATAATCTGCATATGTTTCTTCAAAGAGTACATCAGCTTGTTGAGAAAAACTGAAACTGAATGGTATGAATTAATTTCTCAAGTCTTACAAGGCTAACATTCAGCTTTGGGGATACATTATAGTTAATTCTCAGTTATTCTCGCAGCTGATACTGCTAAATCAGTGTGGGGGTTAAAATAATAGTTCTGCTTTTAAACTAACTTTTCCCTGCTAGTATGAAATTTAGTTCAAGTGAAAGTTCATTTTACAAAGCCATGAAGTAGATAATTTATTAAATCTTCAAAGCTAATCCAGACAGTGGTTCAGACACCTTCACAGCCTAGATTTTAATGCTGGTTTAATTGATTTTTATTTAGACTGTGGTCGTCACAGGACTCTACCTTCACATTGTGGTAGTTCATATTACATTTTGTTGTTCCGGTCTCCCTTTTAGGTGCAAACAACCCCTTAATCAATCAGACTTCAATACTCAGAAACATGAGAAACAGCAACATATTCAGTTTGGTTAGACAATTTGTCACATATCTAAATATCTTTTGCAGTCCTTATGACAGAAGAGGCAGTACCACCTCAAGCGTCAGCTCAATTTTTGAACAACCAGTGCATGTTCAGGGAAAACAAGGAATGACTATGAACATTCAGATGTTTTGTTTTTCTATTTGCAGTGATTGTTTCTGTGTGCATGAGGGAGCTAGAAAATGTAAGGTATGGGAGTTCAGAATGAAAATAAATATCATGTTTTAAAAGTAGTTTGTGAACTTGGGGTCTCAGTATTAATGTTTGATTCCATTAAAAGCATTAATAACTTAGGAATCTATGTAAAATTATGCATTGAATTTGCAGAAAAGAGTCAGCTTATGAAAAACTAGTAAATTCTGCAGTATTGTAATAGTTTGACTCAATATTGCTTTATTTTCCAAGGAGTTACATATTTTGGAAAGGAAAAAAATTATGGTCTTAAGAGACTGTCTTGGGGAGGAGCTAAGTAGAAATTATTTTTCACTGAATGCAGACAAGATACAAAGAAAGAGGAAAAAACACTACATTTTGTGTCATATGGGAATTTCTGACCATGTAATGCTTCTCTTAGTAACATTTGTACTCTTCGTAGGTTTTGCCTGTGAAAATATATATTCTAAAATAATACAAGTTTTGAAACACTAACAATGTCTAAATACTTCACACACCTTTATTAGGGAAAAAATAAACGGAAAATTTGAGAATATTCCCTTAGGCAATGTCTTATGCTTTCTTTTTTTTTTTTTTTTTTTTTTTTTGGGGGGGGGGAGGTTGTTGGGTTTTTTTTCCTCTTTTTAGAAAAAAATTGTTCAGAATCTCACCTTCCCGGGGCAAATGATCAGTGCCATATTTCCCCCTGCACTATCCCCCGGGGGGGGTCACCACCTCATCTGGGGGGCTCAGCCAGGCCCTGTGAGGGATCAGTTGGAGACAGCTGGAGCTGGCAGTGTCCTCTCCTTGCAGTGACCACCCTGCAGCTGCAACTGCCAGCGCCTTGCTGAGGATGCCCAACATATCAGCAAAAACCACCAAAATCTGCTAAGATTTTAACAGCTCAAAAAGAGAGAGAAGACAAAAAAAAAAAAAAAAATCAATGGACAGAATTGAGAACGGGCTCTCCAAATGAGAAGCTTAAGTGACAAATAGAGATTTTGGAGTTAGTGAGTACATGTATAAAGAAAGGCTTGGGAGCGTGGGGAGAAGCTGCAAATGGTAAGACTTAAAGAACAACCATGTTCAACAAACAGTTCAAGGTGTTACATGTCATCAGCTCTGGATGGAAAAATAGGAACAGAACAACCAGAGAGGATTAGGAGGAAAAATAAAATAAAAAATGGAAGATGGCTTTGCAAAGAGAGAGAAAGAGAATTGTGTAAAGGATAGGAGACAACATTTGGAACAGTCCAAAACTACAGAATGCTACAAAAACGGGTGAAGTTCTATGTGTGTCTTAGGACATGAGGGGTCTTGCTTAACAAAGCAGAGCAAATCAAAGCTGAGAAATCAGGACAAGTGGGAAGGAACAAACACAAAAAGGAAAGAAAAGGGAAAGGGAAAGGGAAAGGGAAAGGGAAAGGGAAAGGGAAAGGGAAAGGGAAAGGGAAAGGGAAAGGGCAGAATGATCCCCCACTCTCACCCCAAAAATACCTGTAATAATGAGTTCTCATTCCAGAGAGAGAAAAATTGGACTCTAATAAATGTAATTGTAAGACACAGGATGAACCCAAAAACATAGGCACTGCTCCTGTAACTGCTGGCCTGCATATGTCATATGATATGTTCAGAAGGGCCTTTTTGGCCCTAAAACCTATGAGTCTTCACAAGATGTGCAACTTGATGGCAAAAATAAATGCCTATTTGCAACTGTCAAGGTCCCTTTTAAACATCAGGTTGTTCCATAACTTGTTGTAGCACAATTGCCCTATTTTTAACAGGAGAGTGTTGATACGTGCCAGGTGGTAAAGCACTTGGTGGGGGAGCGACACAATCCCTGGGGTCCTGAGAGTCCTCAGCAGTCACTGCTGGGTCAGTGTGAAAAGGAGCCAAGTGGGCTTCACGTGCAGTCCAAGAAATCCTTTACTAACGTAATTTGGCTCAAATGCAGTGCAGAGGTGGAGGCCCACAACAAAGGCTGGGTAATGGGTTTTAAGGGGTAGAACACGGGTGGAGTTTAGGGTCAGGGACCACTAACAGGGGGACAGGGGAGGAACACGAGGTGAGATTGACAGAGCACAAACCAATGAAGGGGCTAAAGGGAGGAGATGAATATAAACAAACCAATGGTGCCTCAGAGAACAGGGGATTCCCCAAGGGGTGGTCCAGGCAGGGTAAGGAACAAGGGAGGATTGACAGAGAACCTTCGGGAACAGGGGCAGGTATCAGGAAAGACTGACAACTTAATGGGTGGATACAACTCAGGCTAAAGTAACAACCCGGGGGGATAAGGATCAAACCATAGGGTATTCAAACACAAAATTACACACCACTACAGGAGAGATATTTGTAGTTCCATGTAGAACAAAACAAAATAATACCTATAACCTTAACAAACAGAAGTGGTCATTCCAATGTTAGATATGGCAATCTTTGAAGCAAAGCAAAAAAACAAATACCACAGAAAACCCCTCAGACAGAATAATTGAGATCTGCATAATGTCCAGTTGCAGGACCAGAGTTTTTCTGTTTCTTCACATAACTGATGCACAATTTTACTGCTTATTTGAGAAGCTGACCAAGATGTTCTCTTCTGATTTGCTCTAGGATTGCCTCTTTCTTTGGACTTCTATTTGATTGTAAAGATAATGAGTTTCAAGGTTTTTTATTTCCAACAAAAAAGTTCCAGTAGGTCTCAAGGCTAGCCTGATGTGCTGGGAAAGTTGATATAAAGTGAGCTACACATAGCTAGGCACAGAGAGAAATGTCTATAAATAGGGGATATTGTCATGGTGCTAATAGAAACCCAGAATAACTGTCTGGAAAAAAAACAAACTGCATGGCTATTGTTTTTATTTTCTTTAATTTGCTGCTTTTCTTCCTGTCTGTAACTATCTTCTAATTTTGAGTGAAATGTTGTGGCAGTGAATCCTTAGGAACATTTAGCTTTCCTATTTGTTTGCCGGGGGAAGGCTGTGTCTTTTTTTTTTTTTTTAATCTTCCTCTACCCTTTCATTTTGTTTTGGCTGTGCTAACAAAGAGGACTCCTGAACTCCAAACAGTGTCTTAAAATAATTGTGTTCACATATAGGAAGTTTTAGTTAGATTGAACTGTAGCTCTACGGAAATACCAAGTAAATCAGAACTGAGCTTCTTGTACTGAGGGGACTTCAGTGATACAGCTCAGATATGAGCAAGGTCATCTCCTGAAGTGGCTTTGTTCATATGTCAGCGAATCTGGCAGAGATATATTCATTCCATTTTTCAAACACAGTAAATTATGCATCTTGAAGTTCATCTGCCCCTTAGAACTGCAGCATGATGCAGGACAGGTAAATAGCTCTGTTCTCCCCCATGATTTCTCATGGAACTCACACAGGCAGTGAAGAAAACCACCAGTATCTTTCATATTTCACCCCAATGAAATCTGTATTTTACAACTGAGGGGTTGTGGATTTCTCTGGGTTTTGGGTTGGTTTGGGTTTTGTTTATTCATTTTGTAAGGGCTGTTTATTTTGATTTATTTAATAATCAATATTTGACTCCATTACTTCCAAGAGAGCAGTAGAACACTTGTAAGCTATTCACAGTGGGAAGAGGAGTGTACACACTGAGGAAATGTTTGCTGTTAATATTAGATTATTGTCAGCCAAGGTTAGCTAAGATGTAAGATTCCATCTACAGTTTGTAGTGCTTGTTCAAAGAGATGAAGATTGATTGTTGCTATATTTAAACAGATTATTATTTTCCCCACTTTTTGTGTTGTCAAAGCCAGGAATTCTTCTGGTCTGAGTTCAGCTAAAAACTTTCAACCTCTCAAATGCTTCTTGGCAGTACTTTCCCTAAGTCAATTACATTGTATGTGATGCTGGCTTCCAATTTTTTGGGGGATTTTTTGGGTTTTTGGTTTTTTTTGAGCATCCAGTTAGGCTGCTGGTGTATCTGACATTTTCCTTTTTTCAGAATGTGTGCATAAGCATGGACACAAGAATGTGTATGAAGATCTGGTGTCAGTGTGGGTGTAGGCTGCAAGGATTCTCACAGCTGGGAGAAATATCCTCAGCTCACACTGACCTGAGTTTCTGCATGTGTCTCTGGGGGCCAGATGTGGTACAAACTAGGAATTGGTAAGTTTTCAAGAGGTGGGACACTCTTGTACTTGGAAGCATAAAGCTTGCTAAAACTAGGGAGAGAGGTAAAGAGCCAATGTTACATGGAGGTTGCTCTTCCTGTGTTCTTATCAAATGGAAATCTTATGGAGCTTCCAGCTTAGTAATCTAGTTTGCACTCAACTAAGGCCCAAAAAGTATCTGAGTTTGATGGGCACTTACCTATTATCCTCCCAGGATCCTGGTATCAAATTCTAATTCTGGCAATGAAGAACCTTTCTCCCCTTTTCTAGATCGGTCCACATCCCTTCAAAAATCAATTTTTGGAGGTGATCAAAAATTTTCATTTTTTTTCTAGGGAAATGGAGTTGATGAGAATGTACTGTTAGTGTCTCCATTATTGGTCTCTTTGCTGGTCCATCAGCCAATTTCATTCAAATCTGATAAGAGGCAAAAATTTCAGATGCTTTTATTTTAAAGAAAAACATCAGCATGAATAGTGAAAGCATGCATTTCTCTTGCTTAGCTGAACAACTGAAAGTCAAGAGTGGGAATTGGAATGTTCTGGTCAAAGGTACAAAAAGGGAAGTGACACAGTGTGCAGGGATTTTTTTAAGGAATTTGGCATAGAAACCAGAAATGGATGAGACAGCACAGATGTCAACAACTTTTAGACACAAGAGTTTTATCTGTTCTTCTGTTCTTGGAATAATTTTGTCTTTAATATCATCAATGGAAACACATTTTCATCTAATTCCTTTTTTCACACTAACAGGATGACTTTTATGTATGTGTATGTATCTATGTGCAACACGTTTATAAATGGGTTTTTCAGTATAGATATGCATAAAAAGAGAAGTTGAATCTATCTACAAAGTCAGATGGTCCTTTCGAGAGGGGCTTGATTTTAATATGAATATCTTTTTTCTATCCTAAATCAGTAAAATGATGGAATGATGTAACTGAATCTAAAGAGAGGTCTTTATTTTTTTTAACTGCATCCTATTAGGGCAAAATATTTCAGGTCAGTATATTTTCGTCCTGTAAGTCCATGGCAATAGACAATATTTATGATAATAATTAGGAAAATAAAGCCTCATACTGAAATATCATGTAATGTCTCTGTAAATGCACCTAACATTAATTGGTCAATTAATAATGTCTTTAAAAAAAAGTGCAAATTAAATTGTTTAGGCATTTAACAATGGATCTCCTAACAATAAAAATCTAACATTAGAGTTGCTAGTTGTAACCTGATTGTAAGTTGTTCTAAATTCAAGAATTGAATCCTTTACCCTGACGGTAGTGTGAAGGTAAATTTATCTTTGTGTTCCACATCAAAAGTGTCAGGAAATCATTCTTTCCCCACACTTTCTCGCATCTTTAGGGGCTCATCTGCAATGGTGAACCACCATAAATCTCAAACCGTGGTGAGTGCCATGCACTTCAAATTCTCCAGCACGATTGCGAAAGTCAATCATATAGTGAAAGTGTATGGTCACCAGATGGCCTGAGGTGTTTGCCATGTAAACTGGTGCTACAACACTAAGAATTTCCTCTTGTGTTTTGGTGTGCAAACACTGCATGCATGCCATATAAACACAAGGTCCTATGGCCAGTCTATCGTGCAAAGCAACTGCTTTGTTTCCTCTGTCTAATTCTTTCTTTCCCATTAAGCCCAAAGTTAGTCCCTTTTGACACAGATGTCCTATGTTTTATTACTTGTTCACAGACACGTCAGATAAACAGATAAAAGTGTTTTATTTTCTGTTTGAATGAGTTAGATGGTTTGTAAAAATGAACAGCTCGAGAAGCACATTGACTTTCTCTGTAAACTCTGAGTTCTGTAACTTCTAATTCTGTAGCTGAATTTCAGTCTCAGGCACAACTTCTGATGGTTTCTCCACAACGTTCCTCCCAATCTCCCCTAGGGTGAACTTGTATTAAAATATATGAATCAAATTCAGTCTTTTCCTACCACTATGTTATACTCTGTGAATGCTTCTTTTAGCTCTGTGGTTCCTTTTGCACTCCTATTCCTGATATACTTGAAAAAGATACATCAAAAATTCTTATGGTTTTTGCAATTCTTTTTATCAGATATTTCTTTGCCATATTCTAGTTTTATATTTAGACTGCTTGAGTTTATGGTTCTTTCTATTTATTTCTCTCATTTTGATACAGCTGTGATTTCTCTAACCATAGCTCTCTTTTTCTGTGCCTACCCCTCCTTACCTAGCCTTTTTTTCTTTCTCCAACCCTTCACCTCCATTTCAGTTTCTACACTTCCTATGCTGTACTAGTAAGAGAAGATGCTCATAATGGAAGACATTGGACTGAACTAGAGCTGTCAGATTCTAAAAATAAAATATGTGTAAGAGATGGATAGACTGGACGGGGATTGATTTCACATAATGCGACTGTCAAAAAGTAAAGAGTCTGTCTTGCTTGATCATCTAGCCTTCCTCTATTGTCATGGAAGAGAGGGGATTGTCTTCAGGAGGTGATCTTTCTCACCCAAAGAGACAGATCTTGGAAATGCTTACCTTTGTAAAATAAGGACAGAGACTAGAAGAGTGGGTTGAAATTGAGGCTTCCTAAATGGCTTACTAAAGTTAGGTGAGATGTGGGGTTATGACCCAGCAGTGTCAGTCACTTGCTTTTTTCTTTGGTTGGATTAATTCAATCTGAGGAATGAACTGAATGTGATTTTCATTGGCATAGGTAAAGTATATAGAGTTAGAAAATGCAATCTCTTTTCTTCTCAGTCTCTTAATTTTCAGCAGACACATCTCTTTATCTTAATACTTCAGTTTTACAAAATCATTTACTTATTCCATCAGTCTACAAGTCTACTTTCACTGCACATCTCCTGGTGAAAAATTCCTTGACTTTTGCCATAATTGGGAACAAAGCAATTCAGACACCCTGCAAAGAGAAATGGGTACCATTTTCTGTCAGCTGTCAAGACCTTATATCATTAATAAATCCTGAGGAGGAAAGGTTCCTTTCTGCAGCTCAGTGCTCAGTGTCTCAGATTCTCAGCCCAAGGAGAGCTTCTGTTCTCTGGCTGCGTTATGTAGTCACGTCAGCTACGTACCTACTGGTGAACAGAGATCCTGCGTACAATGAATCATTCAGCCCTCTGTACAAGGAAGGAAATACTTGGATGGCTAAAGGCAGGGTAGAGTTTCACTCAGAGCTGCATGAATTTCCCCAAAACTTTCTTAAAAAAACAGTGTAGTGCTGGTTTTAGTGTTTTCTATTTGTCATTCAGGAACACAACGCATTAGCAGCTTCAAACTCCCAGGTACTAAAAATATATGTTACATAAGCAGATTGAGAGAAAGACTCAGTGACGCTTTCAAAGTGAAAATATTCTTAAGCATCTTTCCATTGCTCCTGCAGCTGAATAGTGCAGTTCTTGCAAACAGCAGAGCTGTAGAGACTGAGTGAGCCAATCTGTACTAGAGAGTATAAAGAGACAACTGAAACAATATTCAGACAGATATGCAAATTCAAGAAAAAAAAAA
>WAAE01013961.1:1445-51150 GCA_013400495.1 Nicator chloris | reverse complement strand
AGGCAGGAATGCCTGGCTCTTCCTGATGGGTGGAGATTCCTCTTCCACAATGGGATGATTTAATTTTATCAGTCATGCGGTGAGCCTTAATGGCCCATTCACAGACTATATGCCCCTGCCAAGAAGGATGAGGGGTGGAAGAGATAAGGAAACACTGCCCCACCTGGTTTTAACAGAAAGGCACATTAACAGAAGGCACCCACCCCCTCCCCCCTGGAGTTATGAGGAACGGGTTATACAGTTTACAAACGTAAACAATACAAACGGTTATACAAACGGTTTCAACAGATGAAAATAGAATACACATTTTCGGTTACATATTGCAACCCAAGACAATCACCCACATCATGGCAGGAGCATGGTTTCAGTAGGAGGAAGCCAGGGGCAGAAATGGAAGGATCATCATCTTTCACTGAGCTCAAGGGAGGAGATGTGCAGGTTCCAGGGTCAACCTGACAGAGCTGGCCCCTCTCTGCCACCAGCAGTCCCTTTCCTGTTCCTTTGAGTGGCGGGTTTTCTGGTTTGGTGCTGAAAGACAGCACCAGCAAGCCTGAGATGCCACTCCAAGAAAAAGAAAAGGGAGAGAGCAGTGGTGGCACAGAGCGGAGCCCAGCTGAGCACACTCTTTTATCAATACTGTTGTGGTTAATGCGATTTTTCAGTAAATTTTGATTTCCTCTTAAAACGTCTCCTAGTGCTTTCGCCACTGTTGGAATGGGATGGGGAAAAGGGGGCAGCTTTAGTGTGTTTAATTATGCTGCTGGGTTTTAAACCAGCACACCAACAGGGACAAAGCAGATGGTTTCACAGTGTGTGAGATGATGATTAACTTCTTGTTCACTGGTATATTTGCTTTCATTTACTTGAGCTTGTTATGAGTATTAATTCATGCCAAGTCTCCTTTATTGCATATAACTAATATTTTCTAAAGCTCATAGTTTTGTTCAGGCTCCTTTACGGGAAGGTAAATTCCAGTGGGGAGCCTGGAAACCTTGTTCAGTCACAAAACAGCTGCGGTTAAAGGAACAATGGAGTTACGGGGAAAAAGTCGTGGCTGACGACCGATACTTAACGCGCAATCGTTATCATCTGATAAGGATAAGCTCGTCAGCCCCCACCCTGACTCTCATCTGAAAATGAATCGGGAAATCATCACCCCCGAAAAACCTATTCAGTGGAAAGGAGGACCATATTCAATCCTTTCAGTGGGACCGGAGACCAGCATTCGACAACTATGGAATACATCTACAACAGAAAAAGACTTTTTGTTCTCATTGCGAACTCAAGCCTAAGGGCGAATTTCGGGCATAAAAACCGGGGTACTGGCACATCCAACTTGTGACAGAGAGAGGGCGAGTGAGAGGGCTGCTCTGTTCACCAGTGCCAAAGTCCTGGGTCTCGGTACTTTGTCCGCTGACCGTGTGCTTTTTCCTTTTAAATTTCTGTAATCAATAAATTCTATTTTTTTATTTTTTAATTTGGCTGGTTTTGGCTTTTTATCTATAACAAGCTGTAAATTGCTCATCTTGCATAGGTGCCCATTCCACTTCAACACAACAAAATGAAGTGACAGCATCATCAGAGACAAAAAAATAAATGGAGGTGGATGTGACAGAAGGGGTGTGTAGTGCCAGTGAAAGGACATTTTTCTCACACACTACATATGCCTCAGATTCCCAGCTCCTGAGTAGATGCCTCCCTCCCATGACAAAAAAATCCCAAATAAAAGTATGTAGCCATACACCTGCACTTCTCTTGCTCTAAGCACTGTAGGTAATGTTTGAATATTTCCTGTATCAAATAAAGGTACATTATGTACAGAGATGTACTTCCTGGGAGTACATTAGGACATATATCAGTGAGAAATACTCAATCTTCTGATACTCAGTTCACAAAATTTGGTTACAGACTTTATATCCTGCTGTATATTACACAGGATCAGGAGACAAAATGTGATAGATTTGAGCTACTGAAAGAGCCACCATGTACTAATTGTTCCTGAGTTTGTTTCATTTATCAGTAAACTGTGCTATTTGCTTATTCACAGGGGAAAGTCAATAATTTATGACATTTGTTACAAATGCAGTTAATAGAAAAACCTATATTTAAGTTTTGCTAGTATTTTTTGCGTTAAGATGTTTATGACTCTTTGCCAGACTTTTATGCTCAGACACCTGCTGAGGATCAGTTTGTGGTCTACAGTTTGGCCATATGTTAACCAGAAGCTTACATGGTGAGGCAGAATAGGTTAATGGAGGGCAATCAGCTGATGGGTTTATGAATACTTTGACACCCTTTGGCTTACTTTGAAGTGCCTCAATTGCAAAATGTTTGAGTATGAAGTTATGCAAGAAGACTGTCAGGGAGCAGCAAGTACCTGCTGCTCATTGAAGGCAGGCAAGCCAGGAGCTGCTGCTGACCCTGGCACAGGCCATGCCCTCATCGACAGGGCACCATCCCACAGGCCCTGGTCCAGACAGGCAGAGCCAGCAGCTAGTAACCTGTTCCAAAAAGACCCTCTGTCATGGGTTAACACAGTTTGGTTTTTCGTTAAGGGAGAAACAGTTCCCTGTAACCCTGCAAGGACTGTTATTTCCTGTGGAAGGGACAATGGCCTATCAAAAGTGAGATTTAGATACTGACACATTGTTTGACCACTGAGAAAGCTGGATGCGAATACACATATAAAGTTGGCACTGTGTCCAGGCCAGCCTACATCGGCTGTGCAGGCAGCCAGGGGGCTGGGCCAGGCCCCGCCACCCTGGCCGAGTGGTCGGGGCCGGGCCCTGGCCAGGCTCCGAGGAGCAGCTCTCCCCGTAAGGGCCGTGGCCCGGGCTCCCCCTGCCCCATCAGCTGCTGGCGGGGGAAGGGAAATGTCCGCTGGGCCCTGATGCCATCTGCGGGCCCAGCTGGGCCAGGCCCCACCCCGACTGAGACCGAGGAGTGGGCAAGAAGGTATTTATGACCCGGCCTGGTAGATTCTAGACTACCCAGGTGCTCTGATCTCCCCGACCCGGCTGGGCTTGGAACACCAAGCGACAAGCCGCAGCTCCAGGGATCACGTGACCATCTGCAAGCCCTAGGAGACATGATTAACTCTTTCTTCACAGCATCGATCTTTCTCCAAAAGAAAGAATTAACAGAGTGATTTAATGGAGAGAGAGAGAGAGAGAGAGCATGAGATAAAGTCAGCAAAAGAACTGATAAAGATTGTTAGAAAAAAGGATTGAAGAGTGGACATATTTTAGCTAAACTTCTCTAGCGAAAATCATAGAAAAAATAGACTATTTCTTGTAATATACTAATGCTGTTTGAGGGAATGCTAGTTCTAGTCAAAAGTTGTAGACTGTTATAATTGAGATTTAATTGAGATTTTTAATTGAGGCCCTTCGCTCCTAAGGTAAAAGGAGGTCTCGGCTTATCAAGCAGAGACAATTAAAAAAAAAAAGTGATATGAAAACCCCTTGCTCCTGAAGAAAAAAAAAGGTCACTGTCTCAGCCTTTTAAAATAAAGGCAGTTTTCAGAGATAGAAAAAGAAAATTTTTGTTTTATACTAGACGAAGCATTCTTAAATAGTATCCCAAATATGCTAAGAGGCCTATAGGCAGCCAAGAAAAAGCAGCTAATAGGTAGGATTGTACAATCTGCAGAATTTTCAGGCAGTTGCAGATTTGTGACATGGGAAGCCACCAGACTGTTTTTTTCTTGTGGTGAATGTCTGCATAGGACTCTGGAGAGACTTCTCTCGCAAAGTAATAAAAAATTATATTTAAATAGTGAAACTGACTGAAAATCACAGATTGTGTCTTCTTTGTTGTTTGTAAAAAAGTGAACAGTTTGAAGGAGAGGAAGGAGAAGGGTTTTAAAACTTTTTTTCCTCATTCTTTTAGTGTGTGTGTAAATAAAGTATCTTTATAACTTTAAAGTTTAAGCCTGTTTTGGTTCTTTCCTCCTAATCATATCTCACAACAGCAGAGTAAACTCTAAATCCATCACAAATTAGTACCGTAACTGAAATTAGTCAAAATTAGTGAGCGTAAAACTACTACACCATCTGATACATAGAGTGAATGAGCCAGGTCCAGGGGCCAGCCAGGGAGACTAGCAAGAGATACAGCTGGAAACAGGCCTGGAGACAGGGCTGTATCATGGGTCCAAGGTCCATCCAGGAGTCAGGGCTGGAGACAAGCTATGACCTAGGTCTGAGTGGTCCATCCAGGATAGCAGCTCTCTGCAGCTGTATTTAAAGATTCTTCAAATGAACAGATATGTTCTGGCAACTTTCTGCACTCATTGCACTAGTTTTGCAAACTCATAACCATGTGTATACTAGAAGACTGTTTTCCATATTTTCATCTAATAATTATAAAGAAAAATAAGTTCCTTTGTATCTGAATTATATCATTAGTCATTTCACCACACTGACAATCACAGGTGGTTTCACATGGGTATATAAAAAACAAACTCTTCAGTCCTTCTTAGCATCATCTCCTCCAGGCATGTATGCCCTCTAAAGAGAGGCAGTTGCCTTTTAGTGTTGGATGCCCACCTATCTAGCCACCTCCTTATCCATGTCAGCAATAACCTTCCTCTTCACTACACGGCTGCAGAATTCATTTAAAAGTTCATCAGCAAGCTTTATTCATGCACCTGGAGAGTAAAGTGTATCTCCACAGACAGCAGAGACATGAACTGCATGGCACTGATTCACCAAGGTTCGGTCTCTTGTAGTGCCTGGACTAGTTGGGCACTTTCTCCCATGAAACTTCCCAGTGAATGCTCAGTTAATGCCAGCAATGGATATTTCCTCTTTTAAGAGGCAGACACCAGTTCTGAAAGGAGCTGGACTGACACCACCAGCCCCGTGTTCAGAGCCCACCCACACATCTCGTCCATGGCTCAGCTGGCTGGCAGAGGCTGGATCTGGTTGTGGCTGCATGGAGCTGGACTCCAGCAGGTAACTCATGGGTGGAGGCCCCTTGATACATCTCTCAGGCTCCACCCTTCACAGTTTGCTGTCATCAAGTGTAGGAAACAGAGAAGTTCATGGTCAGGTCTTTTGAATTTAGGTTGCAAAAAATGATTGTTCAAGAATTTAGGTTTCCTTGTCCACATCACATTCTGGATTTCATGGCACCCATGAGGAAGAAAAACTCTGTCTCATGGTATAGTTCTACAGCCCTCATCCACCCCACCAGCAGAAGCTCTGACAGAAGAGACAGCCCCTACATCAGTAAATGCTCCTTGCATGAGGAACTGCAGGGCAGAAATAGCTACCTCCATGTCAGGTGGAGTGACACAAGTTTTTGCTCCAGTCTGAAGACCCTGGAGGATACAAATGCTCCCGGAGGCATGATAAAGTGAGTGTTGCCTAGAATCAAAAAATCAAAACTTTCCAAACAATATGAAGAGTGGTAAGATAAAAAGCAATTCTTTAATGAAAGCTTTCAGGTGCACAAATATGGCTACACACACATGTAATACAGGATTTTTACAATTTTTCTAAAATTAATTAACTAGTATATCTAGCAGGTACATCCAATAGGAGATCAGTTGCTCCAGTAACCCACCCTTGGCTCTGCCCCTTGGATTATGGTCCAGGGGGTTCTTTGCCCTATATCTTGTTGTGTCTCTCAAATTCTGGTGAAAAACACAATGTCTGTGTCAGAAATTCTCTTCTTCAGAATAAGACTAAACAGAATTTCAATAATGTGTTAAAAAGGGTTAGCTTATTGTTCTGAAATGTGAGAGAGGGAAGGAAAAATACTAGAAAGTATACTGCTATATATTAAAAATCTAGAAAGCAACAAATATATGAAAAAAAGCTAAAAATCTTTAGGCATCACGAGAAATAAGCTCTAAAGATTTTACGCCATTACTGAAGTGTGCTTTGTATCCCATATAAACCCAGCCAATGAGTGTGTTTGTTATTGACCAAATGGGAGCTTCAGACAAGCCCTGCCTTAGCCTCAGATTTTTGGCAGCAGCTTAACCTCAGGTGGCTCGCACCTAAAATTTCCTCAGCTCACAAGTTTGAGGGATGGCAGACCAGGACTCTTATTAAATGAGTTATTTATTGAATAAACAGGAGATAACAGACAAAAGGCCTTAAACAGAGTTACTTACTACACATTATAAAACAAAATAACTACTAGTGGATTACATAAAATAGTGCATGACATTAAGATACCTATATTAAAGATAGCAAAGAAATAGTATAGATTAGGACTCAATGCTCACCAAATTGACAATAGTGTACACAGAATCATTTCACCGAACCCTCATGAGAGTAACCATGAAGTAGGCATCCCAGCTTTGGGGAGAAAGCTCCACACATTTCCAGGGAACATGCAGAAGGCTTCTGCTTTGTGAAAGTTTTGTGTAGCTTTTATAATTTGTAAAGTGAAGTGTCTGTCAGTCAAAAATTCCAGCTTATCTCTCCACATCTCACTTCCACAGCAAGATGAGATGAAAGCATTAATCCCATGGTGCCAAAATAGCTCACTGTAAGACAAGCTGTCCTGATTGAGTTATTTCACCAGTTAGCAAGTTCATGTGAAGGTCATGTGAGGGGCAAGGTGCCCTGAGTTATTTCACCAGCTAACAAGCAAAAGATAAGCTCTTGGAGGGGCAGGGGGTGAGATGCCCTGCTGCAGTTAACAGAGGAGTTGCACATTTTGGTTTCAGTGAGACAAGTGGATGTGACTACAATAGCAACAATGACCCATTTTCACAGTTTGGAAGTCATGTTTGCCTGACTGTTTTGGGCAGAGATCCAAATGTTCGAGATCTAAAAATGGCCAAACTTTTCATCACACCAGTGTCACCTCTGTTCACTTGTTTTTTTCAAAGTGTCTGTTTCCCTGGTGGTCTTATGGCACTGTTCATCTCAGCCTATGGCTCTGGCTACACTTTGGCTTTCCTCTGCTGAAATTAGCCCCTGTATGCCCCAGGAAAAGGTTTGTAACCAGACAGATCAAGTCCTTGGTCTTCCTCATTGTGGGACTTCAAAGACATTAGCTCTGGCACAGAAAGGGGCAGCTGATAGGGGTGGTCTCTGGGTTGTGAGGTTGGATTATCCCATGGCCTGAGAGAGGAGTAACAGCACAAGGTTGGTCCTTGGAAACCAAGCAGAAGAGGACATGTCTTGAGTCCTGGAAGCTCTGTCTAGTATATAGCCACCAAGGGCAGGTGCAGACTCATGGACACAGGGACAGCCTCAGGGCCAGCACTCTAAAGGCCTTCCTCTGAATATTATTGTGTTCAGTTTTGGGCCTCTCACTACAAGAAAGACATTGAGGCACTAGAGCGAGTCCAGAGAAGGTCAACAAAGCTAGTGAGGGTTGGAGCACAAGTCTTATGTGGAGCAGCTAAGGGAGCTGGGGTTGCTTAGCCTGGAGAAAAGGAGGCTTAGTGGGACTTTATCCCTCTCTACAACTATCTGAAAGGAGATTATAGATAGGCGAGGGTCGATCTCTTCTCCCAGTTAAGAAGTAACAGGATGAGAGAAAATCACCTCAAGTTGCACCAGGGGAAGTTTAGATTAGATATTAGGAAACCTTTTTGCACTGAAAGGGTTTTAAAACACTGGAACAGACTTTGGAATTCTCCAAAAGAATGGAGATGTCACCGTCCCTGGAAGTGTTCAAAAAACATGTGGCTATTGACATAACCTCCCCCCACAGACCCCCCCAGGGATCTTTGACTATCTCAGTATTAGGGAGATCTTGAGGGGAAAACTAAATCATAGGTGACAAGACAGGCTCTTACCACAGATAGTGATTCGCAGAGATGGTTTTATTCAGGCCTCCTTGGGGGTAACAGTCGAGGCAGGAGAGCAGGGGCGAGCAGCCAGGGCAGGATGGTAAGAGAGGCCGTGGTAAAGAGAGCCAGTGGTAAAGAGGAAGAGGCAGGAAGTCTCTTTGGGTTTTATGGACTCTCTGGGATAGATAAGTTTTGGCTCTCAACCAATGCAAGGTTTGGGGGGGAGGACCATGGGGGAAAAGGACCATATGGCTATCTGCCACAGGGTTTCTGGGCAAACCCATTCCCCCTAGAGGGATACAACAGGCTATGACACGAGGACATGGTTTAACGGAGAACATGGTGGTTGTGCTGGGTTGATGGCTAGACTTGATGATCTTAAAGGCCTTTTCCAACCTCAACTATTCTATGGTTCAACGATTCTATGAAGGATGCTGGACAGAGGTGTGGTGGGCATGCCTGCAGTGAGTGGGGTTGCACATGGGGACTCCTGTGTCCCACTCACAGAGCTGGCCCAGGGTCAGCTTGAAGACATCCAAGAGAAAGTCCTTAAGGAGCTACTGTAATTACTTGGTGTGGGCTGAGGGATGCTGGATGTTGTTGCTTAAGGTTATCTGCTGCAAGGCCAGCTCCATGCTCAAAGCCCATTGGATAGATGGAACTCCTGCTTCAGACTTCAGGGAACAGATGCCAGCTTCTCAGAAGATGAAAAGGAGCACCAAGACAAGTGGTAAGACCAAGGAAATGCCTTCTGAAAGAACACTTGAGGGGCACTGTAGAGCAGTCTGACTTCAACCCCTGCGAAGCCAGGGACAGCAGTCATAAGAAATGAGATGCAGAGATGTTGGCAGGATCCCAGTTCTTTGGAATACCAACTGGTGCCCTGCCAGGCACACAAAAATTTGTGCACCTGAAGCTGATCAGACTGGTGGCATGTGGCCAGTCTCAGAAGCCCCTGAGATGACTCCAGGTAGGGTAGAATACGGCTTGGGCATCTTCTGGAAGGCAGGGCCAGCCTGTGGGAGGAGTAGACAGGTCTTTCTCACATTCTCTGAGAATAGCTGCTGGCCAGTGCTGGGGTCAGGAAGGAATTTTCCTCAAGGCAGTTTTGCATGCCTCTGAAGCATTGAGCATGACCACGGCTGAAGGCTTGTCTGATCCCCTTCTTGTACATTTATGGTCCCTTCGGCAGTTTCTGCTGCTCATGCTACATGAAGATGGCCTGTCATGCCCTCCATCTGTGGGGAGGAAGCCCTTTTTACCCTCCACAAGGGTCCTTGAGGTTTTTTTTGCTTTCCTCTGCCACACTGAGCACAACTTCTCGCCAGGGCTTCTTTGGGCCATTTTGGCCAGATGCTCTCGCTCCTTGAAGGTGCCCCTCATGATCCTCATCTGAGGAAAGGAAGCTTTCCAGACTCCCAGAGTGGGCCCCAAGGGTGACCTGGGGGTTGCTTCTTGTCCTCCTGTAGCACTGGGCACAGCCCCTTATCAGGGCTCCTCTGGGCCCCTGTGGCTCCGTTCTTGCCGGCTGCCCTCACACCTCTAAGGCACCACTTGTGCCCTGGCTCTCTCTGGCTCTCTTGCCCATTGCAAGCTTGGAGTGGGGCTGAACTTTGCTATTCTCTTGGCTCCATTTTCCATGGGGTTCTTGTATGCATCCAGAGCTGCCATTTTTCAGTTCTTCTGCCTGCAAGCACACGACAGGCACAGAGCAACACAACCACAGGCCATGCATCCCTGGCCAGGAAGCACAGCAAGAAAGGAAGTCTTGGAAGGCAAAAATTGTGCTTGTCATCAGTATGTGTTATAATTTGTAAAATACCTCACAGTACCACACATTCCTTCTTTTTTGTGTGAGGTTGGTACACATCTTCAGTCTTTGGGTTCTCACCCTTCAGGACACAAGAGCTGCTCTATTCCTGCTGCTGCATTCTGTAGCTCTGTCACTTGCCTTTTCCAGACTACAAAGGATGGGTTTTAAAGGTAAACTGAAGAACATATCAGCCTGCTCCTGGCTACACATGCACGTTGTGGTAATGGTTGTGAGCATCAGTTCCAAAACAAACGGAGAAAAGTAAAAATTAAAATTATATCCTGCTTCCAGTTATAACCTGTGTGTTATGTGTCCTTGAATGTGTCCTTGGAGCTGAAAAGCCCCTGACATTTCTGGAAAATAGTGATCATTGTTACTTGACTCATTATGAGCACGGGAAATAAAACAGCAGTTATGCCACGTTAAATCCAGAGCTCTGCATGACAAGTTTTGACCCGGGTCTGAGGGCTCCACCCTGGAGAGCAGCTCTCTGCAGTGCAGGTCCCAGGCCCACCCAGGAGACAGGGGCAGAGACAGGCACACCTACAGCAGGGCTCAGGCAGGGACTGAAGGTCCCAGGCAGAGGTGGGACATGTCCCCTGGCCCCATGGCAGGAGATGGAGGGAGTGAGGAGCAACCTGTCCCATCCACTGAGGCCTGTGAGTACATCTAGGACTCTGCCAGGACTCGTAACTGTTTGTTAGCTACCAGTCAGTGGGGACCTCGCCAGACTCCCAGGATTATTGTATAGATAAATGAGAGGGGTCCTTCTGTGACATCTGCTAGCTCCTTCACTTCTACGGGATGAATCTCCTGAGGCCCAATGGACCTGACATTAGGAAATATTTCTTTACCTGGAGTGATCAAACCCTGGAAACAGGCTTCCTAAAGAGGTTCCCCCATGTCTGTCAGTGTTGAAGAGGCATTTGGACAATGCCCTTAAGTTTTTAAACCATGCTTTAGTTTTTGATCAGCCTTGAATGGAACAGGCAGTTGGATTATCACTGGATGATCATTTTAGATCTATTCCAGATGAACTATTCTAGTCTAGTCTAGTGTAAGCATACATCTGTCCCCTCACAATTTCACTGTCCACAAATGGAAAAGTCACTGTTCCTGAAGCTGGAATGCTCAGAAGAGCAGGCAACCCAAGTGATATAAGAGGTAGTTATTAAAAAAGTAGGAGCTAGGAAGAGGATGAAGAGTGGAAATTATGCAGTAGCAACTGCAGAGAAACTAGAGACAAGTGCCAGTTCTGGGAAAAACAATGGGTGAAGACTTGGGAGAGAGTGGAAAAATAAAATTGTTTCTCCTATAGAAATCTCCCATGGAGGCCTGACCCTGAACTGTTACAAACCTGAGGAGTGAGAGGTAAGGGAAGGACAGGGGTCCTATAGAGGAGAGCCCTTAGGAATCTTTATCCAAAGGAAGCTATTCCCAGTTTCAAAATTCCAAAACTGTTATCTGAAATGACAACTGTTTTTAATTGATTAGGACATGCTCAAAGCACATTAAATAGGATTTAATAGGATGCGAATCATCAGGACAGCTGCTTTGGTGATACAAAATGCACAGAAAACATTTTGATCCTATTTCGCAGAATGTGTTCTATGTCACTTTCATGGTATGATCACAGGCTGCATTCTTGGGATTTCTTTGGGGTTTAATTACCCTGTCAATTAGAGGTATTAATGTGGCAGTGAAACGATAAAGATTGCTCATGTGTTCTGTTCTCTGCTTGTTTGTATTCATCAGTCTTGAAAGAGGAGGACTTTTCACATTGCTTTGACATGGATGCTAATAAGTCTATAATGAGAGATTCACTGCATCAAAACAAAATAGGTGCCAGTAGCCATGAAGAGAACAAGTTAAGATAATGGTACAATGCAGTCCAGTAATGAAGAGGTGGAGAGTGTAGTCCCCAGGATAGGGCGGAACACTCTGTTAATTTTCAAGGATGAATGGATTTAGCCAGTGAATGGATAAAAGCATAAAAGCCTTTAAGAAGAGGGAAAGGATGACAAAAATCAGCCACTTCTGAAAAAACTGGACCAGAACGAAAGTACATTGTATCAACATATGCTCTATGAAGCTATAGAAAGCATTTAAAACTGAATATTGAGTAAATGGAAGCAATTTTCAACAAAATCCTGAACTAGGGTGAATCACAAAAGCATTCTTAAAGTATATAAAGCTATGTTGACTTCCATCTCCTGAGACTACAAAGAAACGGACTAAGTCTCATGTTCATGGGACATGTGCATGTGCAAAGCATTTTGGATCAACGTTTTTAGTTTCAAATGATCTGGATTAGGTTGGACAGAGTGTAAAAATGAGAACTATTATTAATATTGTATGCCACAGGCTATATCAATGTTTCAAATGTAAATGGTTTTGTGCAGGCCAGTACTTGTTTAGTGCTTTCAGCATCTTTAGTTGAGCAAATGCCTGTGGTGTCCCTGGGTGCTTAAACTACATTGGTTTTCAAGGTAAAGTAAAACATGCATAAAGTCCATACACTTCTAGATTATTCATTTGTATGACTCGTATAAGTCGTATCATGCTGTGATTTTAATGAGTTCTATCTTCACATGTTCCTGCTTCTGGAAGACCTTTATGGACTTGCTTTGTAACTTATTCCCTCAAGCTGCTTTATACACAAAATAGAACTATTTCTGAAAAATGGGGTTCTAAGAACTCAATAGGTGTATTTGGGTGGCAACAAAAAAGTATAAGCAGTTGATGCTGCTAGCCTTAGAAACAGTAAAATTAGCAGAATGCAAAAATTCAGTTATCTTTTTTTTTTTGCTTCCAGTATTTAGACTATGATTTTTAAGATACAGTACTCTTACTTTCAATAAGTTTTTTGTGCCAATTTTAATGCACAATTCTTCTGTACTTGACATGAAAATACTAAAAGAAGAATGATAAGAATTTACACCATGGAATTACCATTATATAAAATCATTACGTTTTATAAGAATATAAAATATATGTGATATAAGAATATCAGGCAATCATTCCATTTCCAAACATTCAGGACCTAAACTACTTCTCAGCAGTCTTACAGGAATTGCAATTTTCTCAATGACCCTTAAAATCAGTACAACTTCCCTCACAGATCAAGGGCAGCAGATCACTTTAACAGTGTAGATTCCCTGAGCTAGCATTAACAGCCTTCTGTGTTTATTTCAGGAAGATTTTACTGATTATTAGACATGCTTCTCTGAGCCATGGTAAAAGCATTATGTTGCCTTGTAGAGGATCGTTGTCTCACCACTTAACATAGACCCAGTCTCTAGGCTGGAAGTGATGTGCAGGGGTGTCTAGTCCTATGTGTCTGGATAGCCCAATGTAAGTCTGGAGTTTCTGCAAAGTAGAACTTAAAGCTATTAGATATCTCTGTAAATCTAGTTTCCCTTTCATATGAATTTCGCCTGGAATATGTGGGATCTGATATGGTCTGCTATACAGTATTTCACAGGGACTGATGTTATCTCTCTGCCTTGGTTGTATGCGGATCCTCAGTAAAGCTATAGGCAAGGCCTGAACCCATGTCATGGATGTTTCCTGACAAATTTTGCTAATTTGTGTTTTGAGAGTCCCATTCATACGTTCCACTCTACCACTTGCTTGGGGTCTATAAGGCGTATGGAGATCCCAAGTAATTCCTAAAATCCAGCTAACCTCTTTAACCACTGTTGTGACAAAATATGGCCCCTTATCTGACAACATTCCTAAGGGTACCCCGAATCTTGGAATTATATGATTGAGCAAAACTTTTACTACTTCTCTGGCTGTGTTAGTGTGACAGCGGTAAGCTTCTGGCCATCCACTGAAAGNAATAAATGCTAGTTTAAGAATTCAGTCATTCCTTTGCCTATCACTACCTTTTTTAGATGCTTCAGAAGATTTTCAACTTCCAAATTTGTGTTTTCATGTTCTCTCTGAGCTAGCTCTCGAAGGGTCAGGGGTGGGACTACAACCTGATTTGCTGGTGTAATAGCCCACCCACTTTCTGTGATCTCAGCTTTAAGAAACTCGATTAGTTTGTGGTCTGCTCGGCTGTATTTTGGCGTGAACCCTGACAAATTAATCTCTTTTGGTGGTATTACTGTGAGAATACCTTTTTCTGCAATCCCTCTTGCCGCTTTATCAGCAAAGCGATTTCAGGAAGATTTTACTGATTGTTAGACATGCTTCTCTGAGCCATAGTAAAAGCATTATAAGCCTTCAAAGGGACGTTTGGGACAATTTCAGAAACTGACTGAATTCTTAAACTAGCATTTATTCCATATGCAGCAACTTGAGATTAAGACCAGATTTTACACCCTTGAAGTTAAAAATGTACAAAATTATTTCCTTCAATTCCTTGAAGGTTGTTTCTTGGATGTCTTTTCCCCATTCCCCTTCCACTCCTCACATAGAAAATATCTAGCATAACAGCTTCTCTAGGTTCTGGTGGAGAAGTCTGTAGAGAGAAAAGAAGTGCCAGAAGCTCCACCCTCTAGGAATCTCTGTAGATGGGTTAAAGTGCTCTGCTCCCAGGTTTCACAGAGCCATCTTCTGTGCCACACTTTTTCACAGAGAGGCTACCTTCTCACTCATTTGCAGAGCTGTTCTCTTAGCAGCATCACATGCTAAGGACTCGGAGCCTTGCCCTTGATCAGCATGTGCCTTTATTTCTGTTTTGCCCCAATCCAATAAGCACCCATTATTGAGACATCAAAGAAAACAACAGCAATAACACTCGCATTTGATGCCACAGATCTCAAATTAAATATCTGAAGCAGGATAAAGCCACGAGATAAATGTCTTCAAAGTCAGAAAAAAAGAATCTTATGTCTTTAACCTGTTTACATTAAAGTATTTTCTCTGGTGGGGTAATCAAAGTTTCAAAGATCTTGTCCTATATAATATAAAATCCTATTACTATTTAGCAGGGGAAAAGCTATTCCCTTAAAATCAAGATACTCTTTAAGAACTTCCAGCATGAAAAAGCTTGTATTGGGTGCACAAGCACACACAGAAAACATCTCAAAGGGAAATGTTTGCCTGAAATTAATTTCCATCAGTTTGATTGAAAAACTCACACATATCTGTCCATTGGAGGTTTGTGACCTGACACTGCCTGTCTGGAATTTGGTAATCAAATAGAGACTCCAACAACACATGTATCAGTTTTGCTGTAGTCAAGAAATATAGCTGTAAAATGTGCATCATATCAGCAAAATTACAAAAAGCTGATTTTTTGTACGCAGCTTCATTTGTTCATTACCTAAATAAGTACCCATAATTAGAAAAAAAAAGCAAAATAAAAATAAAAAATAACTTCTAAATGTTATGCTAATAATATTGTATCATGTCTGAACCAGTTTGTATACTTGAACAGATTATTCCTACAAAGTCAAGACTTTTTGTGCCCTTGTTGCTGGCCACTATTGCAGCTACTCTAAAAATAGGCAAGACCTCAAACATTTCTCATGTGGCAAGATCTGAAAAACTGTGCATTTATCTTTCATTCAATTTCTCAAATAACTGCTCAACTTCTTTTATTTTCTCTCAAATTCTTACTTCTAGATCTTTAACATCTAAAATAGAAATAATAAAAAAGTAAAATAAATCCCTTGAGAAAATGTAATACCACGCCTAATAAAAATAAGGTACCCAAATGTAAAGGCAGGAGTGTAACTCTACTGCCACATGGCTGAAATTAACCTGGATTCAGCCAGACCCCTATTTGTGCTGGAAGCATCATGCAGAACTGCAGAAGCATAGCACTTTTGACACAATAATCCCATACAGAATCTCTGTCTGCTGTCAGTCATTGAAAACAGGAATCTCAAATTTTAACATCATTTAGATCAGCACTGCACACAATTTTGAACTTTGACCTCCTTATAGCACTAACTTCATTATCAAACTCAAATTCTGAGACAGAACTTCAGATTCAGACTGATCATGATTTAACTAAACAGTGGAAAAAAGAAAAGACAATCCAAATTAAACTGAGGCAGCTGTGAGGATATCCTATTTGTTGGATCTACAGAAATTTTACTTAGTTTATAACGTATTTAATTTAAACTTTCTTTAAAGGCTCTTTAAATGAAAGAGCTTCAGAAGAAAGGCAAGTGGGGAATAGGAAACTGCGGGGAAGGAAAAGAAAAAATGAAATACAAACTGTCACAGAATGGCATGAAAAAAGCAGGAAAGCAAAGAAATAGGAGATGGGCAGCTGAACAGTTGAAGGAATGGGAGTTGAACAGGAAGAAAAGGACAACAGCTATCATTGGAAATAAAAGACAAAAGCTTGGAGACTAAGAGAAAATGTCTAATTTTCAGAGCTAACAGATGATCATCTCAAGAAAATTCCTTGGTTTCTTTCAGAACTTCTGTGTAGAGAGGAATGAGTCTGCTGGATCTTATCTCTGTGTAGGTCCAGTTTGGACAAAAGGACCAGCAAGGAACACAAAGGCCTTGCTCTTGAAAACTAGATATTTGGGATTGGAATTGAGCTTATTTCCCTTATATTATTTCCTCAAAATAATACTCCAAGATTTTGGGGCCTGATGAGGAGAAAACAAAGCCATTTACACTCTGGAGACCCTAACTAATATAACAGTAACATCATCTCCCTGCTATCTCTGTCTCCATCATGTAGATCTCCCTTAAAATGTCATGTTCAAAACTAGCAGAATTAACTGCTCCTTTTCCCTATTTTTATATATATTTTTCCAGTCTAAAAAAATAGATGAATGAGAGGAAGAACACCATCAGAAGTTCACTTGTAAACTGAATGAAAACAGAAAAAAAATTGGAAGAACTGTGGCACCAGCACTGCTGTCAAGCATTCAAGCCTTTAACTGCCTGGGACTTGCTGAAATTTTCGGTTTCATCCCTTATTGCCTCAGTTCATGTGTATTCTTCGAGGCATTTTAATTTCTCTAATATTTTCCATTGTACCGTCCTCTTTTATCTTCTTCATCTGCCAACCAGATAACATCGTATTTTTAACAGGTATCTCCATTAGGATATCGACTAAGTGGCTCCCAAGTCCTCTGTCACAAGTCACTGAGACAAGGACATAGGTAAAGTAATTATTGATGTTTTCTACTGCCTTGGTAGCTGGCACTATTTCCAACTATTTTTGGAGGATGAAGAAAAGAGGGAGTATAAAAATAACAGAATAGGGTCACTTGAGAATCTATGTGCAGGCAACTGCAGCCACTTTCTAGTCCCCTCAAAAATATTGTGGTGAACAAATACAGTTTTCTGGCTATCATACCTTCACAACTCGTCATATTCTTTACAAGGGATTGAAGTTGCAACATCTGTGCTTTTGGGGTGATTGATTTTTGAGGAATTATGCTGGATACAACTGACTACCAATAAACATTAATGCTTTCATGGAGTAAGGGAGTTTTAAGGATTAGATTCCAGAGGTATGAGTTAAAGCAGATGGTATGAGTTAGGCCTGTCAAAACTAAGAAGGGAGGACCAAAACCATGCATAATGAGGACAACTTGAACACAGAGTGCATGGAGGGATGCAGAGATCCACTCATAGCCTGTGAGAAAGGTGCTGTAGTGGTTTGACCGGGAAGTTTTTTCCAGGCAGTTCTGAATATGTCTGTGTGAACTCACAGGTAGGGTTAAATATCGGAGCTTTCAGGGAGTCAGCCCTTTTGCCTCCTGGCCGGCCACAAGGTAACAGTGGGGGCCATGCCATGGCTGTGGGTGGCTTGGGGCAGGCTAGGCCTTGCAGCCTCACTCTCCCATGGTGGGGGGGAGAGGCTGGCTTGGTCTGACTGCGATCCCATGGACCGCGGGAGCCCGGGGGCAGCCCTGGGTGAATTCGGCCCCTTGCCACGCTCCCCACTGTTGGGGAGGAGGCAGCGGGGCATGGCTGGGACGGTAGAGGACCCTCCCTTTCTTCCCCACTCCCTGCTGCCGGTGGAAGTGAGGGGGGGAAGGGAGGTGGTGGCTCAGATGCGGCAGGAGCCGCTCCGCTCCAAATGAGATGCAGCAGCAGCTGGGCAGGCGTTCGGCCCTGGGCTGTGGCCTGGGGTGGCTGCGTGGTGGCCGGGAGGGTGGGGACCGAGGAGCTTCCAGTCCCCGTGGCTGGCAGGAGACCAGCGGCAGCCGGCGGTGGGGGGGGGGGGGGCGCCTGGGCCTTGGTTCTCCACCAGCGCAGCTTTAAAATGTGACACCATGGGTGGCAAAGCTGCGAGAAAGCCAGGACAAGAATTTAACCCCTTACTTCCTCCCTGGTGTATGCCATGGAGAGACAGCATGAATGGAAGATGTGGAAAGCTGTTGGAAGGAGGGATGGAGGAGTGGCCAATTTGGTTGGACTTTCTCTTGAAGACTTCATGGAGACAATGGACTATTTTTTGGTAGTTTTGGGGAATGCTAATTCTGGTCAAAGTGTGGACTGAGAGAGTCTTTGTGGAATACTAGAGGAAACATTCTTAAAATGGTACCCCAAACAAGCTGAGAGTTGCACAATCTGTGGCATTTGTGGGCAGGTGTAGGTTGTGGCATGAAAGCCACTGGGAGGACTGGGTTTTTCTGGTGGTGGGTCTTCATAATAGGTCAAGAAAGAGAGACTCCTCTCCCAAAGAGATGTATGGATTTTTGTTTTGTCTGAAAATGAGTGGATTGTGGGGAGGAGGGGAGGTGTTTTGAAGTTTCAAATTTTTTTTCCCTTTCTTTTATTGTGTGTGTGAATAAACTATCTTTGTAACTCATAAGTTTAGGCCTGGTTTTTGCCTTTATTTCTCTCCTAATCATGGTCTCGCAGATGAGCAAACAGTTAAACCACAGCAGGTGCTCACGCTGGAGCGAGTAGATGCTGAAAACTGTAATCTAGTGGGAAACTCAGAGAGAGAAGACCCTTGCTTCCAGAGATAGATAAAGAGAGCCCTTGCTTCCAAACTAGAGCAGCTTATCCTTAAAAATCTGCACCCCATGAACTAAAATGACCCATACCATGCAGTTTTGAGAAGACTGTTTTGCCTGTGGGAGAGACTCATGTCACAGCAGGTCAGGCAGGACTGCTACTCATGAAAAATTAAAACCCTGCTGGAGAAGTTCACAGAGAACTGTCTCCCATGGTAAAGACCCCATGGCACAGCAGAAAATACTCCTCTCCCCAAGCAAATTGAAGAAAGATTTCGAGTGAAAAACTCACCAGAACTCCCACGCCCAGTCTCCCTGCACTGTCGGTGGGAAGGAGGGAGGGGCTGGAGGGGGGAAAGATGGTGTTCTAAAGGTTTATTTTAGTTGTCATTATCCTCTTTTAATTCTGTTAATAATTTTTTTTTCTTTATACCCTTTAAGTTTAAGCCTCTTTTGCCTTTAGTGTTTTCTCCTGATCCTTATAGCAACTCATGAGCCCTTCAGTTTTTCTTTCCACTCCTCTGCTCAACTATAGCAGAGGAGCATGAGTGAATAGTTTGTTTCATGTGTGCCTGGGTTTTAACCAGCATCAAACCATGACAGAAGTCAAGAGTATCACTTTACATTTATCTTATTTTGTTTTACTTTGCTAAACACCCAAGAGCAACCACTTCTGAAAACATCTGTGATGTGAATTAATACAGCATTTATTATATTCTTCAGGAAGGCAGAATGGCCTACAAAGAAAGGTAATTTTGAAGTCTTGCAGTCGTTGCTTTCCCTTCATAATTTCAGCTCCATGTAACTTTATTGCATCAAAAAACTAAAATTTCATCTTAAAACTTAAACTTCAAATACTGGTATGTGAAGAGAAAGGTAGAAACTATGACCTTACTGTTCTGTGTGGCCTGAAAAAATGAGAGAAAGTAATCATATGCACATATTCTTTAATTTAAGCCAGTCTTATAGTCCTGGCTCATGATTTTGAACACTGTTAGGAGTTGCAGTTTTGTTTGTGCTTCAGACTTACCAGTACAATAAATATGTTCCTAAGCAGAACATGATCAGAAAAAAAATAAAAAACACATTTCTAGAAACTGGTTATATAAAATATTGCAACTTTCCTTTCAGATCTTCAAGTAAGTGCAGTTGAATTCTGAGTCCTGAGTGCTTGCAAATTCTATTGAAGTCTGGTCTAGAATCTCTTCACGAAGAGACTTGTATAAAACCATCCTTGTGTTACTGTGTACTTTGAATGCCAACAATCTTGTAGCAGGCCAACAAACACAGAGATATTCAAGGTTTGAACAGAAGCACAGAACTGTTCATTTAGAACCTGTAATAGTCTGGTGGACTCACAGGTAGGCCAAGGGGCAGGGAGAGGAATCTCTTTCCTGTATAGGCCCAGTAACCTGTGTTGACAGCGCTGCTAATATTAGTCCTCTGAAAGACGGGCTGCTAATGACAGATTTTCAAACACTTCACCTTCTGCTGGAGTAGAAATGAACTGCTCTGGCTCAGAAAAATTGTTGACTGGGGTAAGCTGCATGGTTTTTTGTTTGCAATATTTAATGCTTTGGAAGACAAAGAAGAAAGCATTAGCATCACTTAAGCAACAGGAAGCTGTGGCCAACCTTCAAACAATTTTATGAGTGATTTAAAAAAATATCCCAACCTTTGATATTGTAGTAAATAAAGAAGATTATCTTGTCTTTGGATGATACACAGATGATCTTGTCTAAATTTTCTGTTCCAGTACTGTCATCATCGCAGGGTTAAAAGAAATTGCAGCTATGCAGTCCAAGACACCTGGACTGAAAGGTGGTGTTTGTGATCACAGTCAATGTTGAACCAGTTGAAAGCTCTGACTCTAATCATGTCAGTTGTTTAGAGAAGATTTTGCTAATACAAAAACACAACAGAACAAGGACAGTAAAAAAATAAGTATTTTGAATTTGTATTGCTTTCTTGTCTGCAGTACTTAAGCATTAGCAAAAAGTCAGCTAAAGTAACAATACAAAAGCCAAAAGCAGTAATGAAATTAAAATTACAAAAGTCTTAAAGTGAAAACATTAGAACTTTTGTTTTCTAATTCTTGCTAGCATTAGTGAAATATATTCATTTCCAATTGGAAGATTTTTAACTTTACTGCGTGTAAAATTTATTTTAATGCATTTATTTGACATACATTTTTTTCTTCTAAGTGATTTTTTTTTGCAATCTATAAGTGACAAGCTTCTATGTTTGCAAGATAATTATTTTTATCAAGGAAAAGGTAAATGGCAAAAGAAAAATATAAATATCCACTTTTTCCAGGCAGAACAACTATCTCATATAATTGCTTCTTATCTCTGTAACAGTTTAACAACAACTTGCAGACTTATTTTAGTTTTTCACACATTTTAGAATCAGGTTAGAATTTGCAGAAATCACCATTATCAATGCTGCTCCAGTTTTCTGCAATTAGTATTGAGCATTCCAAGGTGAAAAAAGGATTATGAAATGGATGCCTGAAGTCAAATTGCCAATGGTTCAATATTTACTATTTCCACTTCAGAAAATGGTTTTTTTCCGTCCTATGAACAATAACCATGTTTTAATTCTAAAAATGCCTTTGTTTTAGTGGCTACCAAGGTTTCTTCCATAACATAATAGTGAATTTGATTTAATCACTTCTTATTTTCAAAATCAGAAATTTGACTTTACCCATTTTTCCACCCATATATGGTCTCCTTGTTCCTGTGTTTCATGAAGCTTGCTGAGAAATTCTTGCATGGAAAGAATATGGATCTCCTGCCCTTCTGAAAAGAAGAGAAAGTATTTCTCTGGCTTATGGGAATAGTATTTCCCCACAGTCCTGCTTCCTGAGCAATGTGGTAAGAATTTATGTTTCAGCAAAGCATACTTTATTCAACATATGATGCCATCATCTCGGCTGACAAAAGCCAACAGAGCTATCTTGATGTAGAGCACAACAGATGGAGCACAGAGTGCTGCCTACAGTTGCCAGGACTGTGGTCTGGTTTTGTTGTGACTGAACAGCAAAATAGAGTCCTCAGTTTAAGAATCTATCTATAAATTGCTGAGGTCTATGAGTAAAGAGTTCTGTAGAAATGCCTGTAGATTAATAATAGTGTTATTTTCATTCAATTGCCATTAGCTACCATCTGTTTACATAATTCACCTGCACTACAATGCTACTCTAGTGAGACTCTCTGCTAGTCAGTATTGCTGCTGTCCAGCCTAAAATATCAAAAGACCAAAGTGCCAAAGCATCAGAAAAAAAATTTATTATAAATTAACTAATGAGGTTTACATTTTAAAAGTGTCTTTCTGTGAACTGTAGTCCTACTTCTATGCATGAAAGTTTAAATCGCATTTTGTAATGGTGGAGAAAAGAATGCAATTATAAAATTTAATTCTCAAGATTTACCTTATCCCACTGCATCTGGAATTTTTAAATAGAAGAAGAGCAGAAGAGAGACTCGCAAACACAGAAGATTAATTATGATTTAATTGTTTTCAAAGTTTGTTTTACTTAGGTTAAAAACCTAATGAGGTAAAACATGAGTCAGAGTGAAACTAGATAGGAATTCTTTCTATTGACTACAATGGACTTTAAATCAGACACAAAGAAAAGACCTATCTTGCCAGTCCTACTTGACTAACAAGTAGAAAAAATAATACTACAGCATGATACAGAAGCAAGGTAGAAATTCTGGTCCTTGATCAGCAAAAGCACAAAACTTCCCAGCCTTTTGCATCTGACTTTCTCTATGCTCCAGGATATGCATGTAGTGCATTTCACTCTGGAGCCTAGTCTTTCCTGTACTTATCAGACCTTAGTTGGAAGTGGGAGGAGGGAAGGGGTCTGAAGTGTCAGAAGTTCAGGTGAGAAAGAGGCAGACTGAGTGCTCCAGACAACCAGTAGATGAAGGAGCTTTCTGCCTTCAACTCTGACCAAGGCAAAGAGAAACACACCTGGAAGCTCTACTAACCTGTGGATTTATCTATATAGTCTTAGGACGTTTAAACCAGAACATGAATACTGAAGAATATTTGGTTATAGCACAAAGTTTTTCTTGGGCTAGAAAGCCTCTCCGTCCTTTCCTCAACCTCTTCTGCATATACAATTTTGTTCTGAGGATAAAAGGATATTGGTATATAGCTTTTTAGAATATCTACTCGATAACACCTATTTCAGAAAATACCTAAATTTAAAAAAACCCAGAAGGACGTCTCCCTGTGAGGCCTGACTCTCTGAGGTGGCAATATTCTTTAACTGCTCAGCATGTCAAAATGTGGTGGTGTGAGATTTGTACTTTCCCTTGTAGCTGTCAATCCACTTTTGGACCTACCTTTAGTCCCAGAGAGTTCCCTGTCTATTATGTTAAGTTGAATGCCTTACTAGGTTGTGTTTGGGATTCCCCTCCCCTTACTTTCCCTATTGGCCTTAGTATTGTAGACCCCTCCCTATGCTCCACCCTTGTTTGGCTCTGCTTAGTTGTTAGGTTGTACTACCCTTGGCCCCTGCCCCCATCTCGGAATGCTTCTTCTGCTTCCGAGATCAGTTCGTGCCAGAGTTAGAAAAGAGTAGAAAGAGACTTCCAGCTTCTTGTTCAGGTGTTTATTATTTCTTATCTTTTTGTTGCGTGCTCTTCAGTTACAAGGTCTTTCCTCTTTGAGAACATGGGTGGAATGGCCGTGAGGGAGTGACCCTCAAGGCCTTATGAAGCCATTTGACCCAATCCAAATCCCAAATGTAGTATATTTACAGTTCTGTACCAATTATTCTTATTTATCTCTCTAAATGACACTTCTACCTCAAACCTTTCCACCCGATCACCCTGTGCCACCACACAACAGAAGATGGAGTCTGTGAAGGAGAAAGAAGAAGCTCAGGTACCACCCAAGATCCTCCATCTTGTCCCTTTTCCAGCCTCCATCCTAAAAACCCAAACTACATTTTCACACCCTGTGATAAACTAAATTAACATTTTGTCAAACCTACAACTCTTCTCTGAGTGTTAAAAGTCCTTTCCATGGGCAAAAGTGAAAGACAGTGTTCTCCTGGGGTCCCAGCAAGGGTCCCGAACCCCCCAAGATGTACATGGGGGTGTTCATGGGGGTTTCTGCCGAGCCCTGGGCTCCAACACCCCCAGATATAAGCAATGGGATAGCGCTCTTTTTGGGGCTACCCCCACTACAGGGGGAGACAAGCTATGCGATTGTTTTGTATGGAAGTCCTTTGCCTTGCCTTGAAGCCCTAATAAACCCTCAGAATCCCAGCAAAAGGTTTGTCTCTTGTGTCATGTTTGTCAATCTCGCAGGGCTAAGAAATTCCAAGCTCTTTGCGGGGAGACTGTCGCAGCCCCAGTGCACAGGTGGGACACCCAGTTAAAGCTACCCACAGCAACATCAAAAGGAGGGTCTTCATATGCATCTGCATTGTAGAGTCTCCGGTTAATGTACCACCAAGACATAGTAACAACCTATAATTCCTGAGAGGCTGAAAAAACAGAAGTTTCCTGTGGTCCTGTATTAACACTTTAGAGGAAAAAGCTGCAGGTGGATGTTCACTCATTGCAGAGTCGCATTCTTCAGCATGTGCCTGCATCAGTTACCCTATATACCTCTGTTATCTGGAGAGTTCCTGCTATTAAACATGACCTTGGAAGGTACTTTGTTCATTGTTTTTCTTGGGAGAAAGGTCTTAGAAGAAAACAGATGCTAATCTCAGTAAGCTTGTATCTTAGGTATTCATTCACTAGCAGATATGGTTTTGTGCTTTTAATAAAACTTTCAAAAGATCATACTGGTGTTTATTATGCATTGTTGTGATCAGTTTGATACTAGAAATAGCAGCAAGAAGGATGCAGCAGAAAAACAGGGAAAAAAGCAATCTTTAAGTTATCTGTTAATCATCATGACTGTAGCTACGATGCAACCAGAGCCCACCTGGCTAACATAACCATGTGTATTCAGCAGATGCAGTACAAGTGGAAGAGTGTGTAACAGATAATTAAAAGCCAGGACTTGTTTGGGTAGTGCTGCACAGTGCCCCGAGAGCCTTAAATCTTCCTAGTGCTAAGGGCTTTCCATCGCATTACCCAACCCATATTTATTATAAGATCAGAAACCTAATTTTTGAGCCATTAACAATGATGTGCATAGTATGTGTTGTCATAGCAGAGAAGTGAATCTGGCACGTGACATGCAAAGCATGGTAAGAAGGATTCTGAAATTATCACTATTTTGTAACTTTTAAGAGGGTAAGGTCCATGTGGATGTCTGTTGACATCACATGAAATGTTTTGTCATCCATTTACCTACCTGGCAGAACCTAATCCATTAGAAATTTATTATATATTTAGGAAACAAGATCTGTCATGACCAGTTTTCTACTGTTCAATCCATTGAAGTGTTCAACACACCATGAACAAGAATGAGACTGTACACTTAGCTAACGAAGTGATTCTGCCCCTGACATTAACACTAGAGATACCTTCTTCCTCCCAGATTATTTATTCAAGCTCTAAAAAATTAAGTAACTCTAAGGACCTGTAGAAAGAAAAATTAATCCACTGAACATTTTATTCTCTTTTGTTCTAATGAGACATTGGTTGAAATTGATGGGAATGTTTCTTGTAATATTAACAGCATCGGATAATGTTCTTAAACATAGGAAAAAGTGCCAAAATCTTAAATAAGAACCATTTTGAAACAAGAGTTTGAAGTAGACAGGCTTAGTCCTTAGTCTGAAGAGCCTCAACTTGTCCAGGAGTTTAGATATAAAGTTGGAATGTCACATTCTTCCCTGCAGTGCCAGCAACTTCCCCCATCAGCTCAGATCTCACAAAAATAATGTGTCATTTAGGCATATATTTTAAAGCAAGGTTGTTCAGTTTGGATAAGTTCCCAAATTCATAAAATAATTTAAAAAAAATTAAACAGGAGAAAAATAGTAATTATGCTAGGAGAGGACACCTAGGATTAAGTCCAGTCTTGTGAAATTTCATACTGCTATATCATGTATTCCTACTTATTTATTCATCTTTATTGTACTACAATCAGTTTTCTGGATTTAGCTTGATCACAAATTATAAATGGGTCCAGTGCAGTTAAGAACATGACTCCTATTTAAAAGTATTTATGAATGAGATGGGGACTGGGCTTCTATCTATTTTTACATGAGTTGTTAGTTTGTGATATAGGCTCAATTAAAATTGTGCACTCAAATTCATGTGGGATAGAGTGTATTGTGTAAGAGGACTGAAAGGCAGAGTTCACAGAGAACTTCTGATCATGTGGGAGCAGGATGAGAGAGAACACTGAAATTTTACAGGCATACTGGAATTGAGTCCAATAATCAGGCAACAGTTGTCCAAGTTTCTCCAAATGAGATGGGTGACAGACATAGAAAAAGAAGAAATCATGATTTGCCATTTATTATAAAATCTTGCTTTCAGCTTGGTAATCAAGGAAAAAAGATTGTAACAGATATTTTATGGTGGGGTTTTTCAATAGCATCAGCAGTTTCAACCACAGTGTTCATCATCCTGCTCTGGCCAGAGCTCCAGAAATAATAAAATATCTAAGGCTCTATTTTGATGTACAGTCTATATCTGGTTTGAAGGTATACATTCAAACCTGTTGACTAGTTTTAGATCTGGGTTCCAAAAAAATAGCATTGAGCTAATTCCAACAGATAGCCATGAGTCAAAGTCCTGATGGAGACAAACCACAGTTTTGGACTCCTGAGCATTTAAACTTTTTTGTGATAAAAAATAATGATCTAACAAGAGAAAAGAAAAGCCTTCTGGAGAATTACTAGTTGGCATAAGGGGTTTTAGATATAAATCACTTTTTATATTATTTGCATTTTTTTATTCTAAAAATGAAGAAAAATTTAAAAATTGAGAAGTTAAATTATTTTACATCACCTGGAGTTTAATAAAAATAAATTTTAAAGCTTCCAGCAATCACCATCTGAAGTGGTCAAGAAAGATAGATAAATGCCCCTAAAGTATTAACCTCATTTATCAGATATCTGAACTGAACTTTAAAGAAGCCAAGTGGCATATACAAAATACAAAATATATGGCATGGCAAGAACAGAATGTGTGTTTCCTGGATCTTTAACCAGGCTGTGGATATTCCCTGCTTTGCCAACAGCTAATTCTTTTCACTCCCAATTATATGTATGTACACACCCACATACACCCAAGAACCTGATACCTCAAAAAAATGTACTGAAGATAAGTAATGCTTTATCACAGGTAATAACCTTTGAAAGTTTTAAAGTGAACAATAGCATGTGTCTGTTCAGCAGATTTTTCATTAAAGTACATAGACCAATCTTGAAGAAAAAAAAAGATATTTGAGGAGGTAATAACCCAGAGGTTAAAAAAATATTGATTAGTAAAAAATGTTTTCTTCATAAAGGTAATGTTTCTATTTTAGCAAAAAGAAGGTATTTAGTCCCCAGACAGAAAAAGAAAACAAAGTATGTTCTTACAGCACACTTTTCATTTGTTGTGAGCTTTGTTGAATAATGAGCATTCATCTTATAACCTTCTCTCACCTTACCTATCATACTAAAAGATTTAAAATTCATCTGGAAAGTCTGTGCCATTTCATTTATTAAATGGCAAAAAATTAAACATCAACTTTTTTTTTTTTCAATATAACTACCTGCCCTTTGGTATCTAGTACCTTCTTAGAAGATACGAGCTGGTAAATTTAGTATGGATTACCACAGATGTATTCACTTCTAATGAGACATAGTTTCTCCTGATCTTTTTCATCTACCTTCAGAAAAGAAAGATAAAAAAACCCCAGAGCTTGTTTCTGTCAGAGTTCTTTCTTTGGTGTCAGGGAAACATGCTGGGCCTTTTCCTTCTCCGTCTTCTAAGTTTTCACCTTGATCTTGTAAAATATTACAAATAATCCAAATGCATATATCATTCTGCTGTTTTCTAAATCCAAATTGAATAGTCAAACAGTCAAAGATAATGATAATGATTACTTGAGACTATATTTTTCCATCTTTGAAAAATACATTCAGTGGTACATTTCCAAATTTCAGGAGTCTGGTGGGGGACTTGCAGACTAAGGCAAATGCAAATTAAGATTGCTGAATCAAGGGCCTTCTGAGGACTTCAAAGGGCTTTGGAACAAGCCTCAGATTTTTAGGACATTTCATCATAGATATCAAAATACCTCACAACAATCAGTACATTTCATGATTTCTATTTCATTGATAGGGAAAGTGATGTATAAACAGTGAAAAAATTCTCTTCCTATTTAGTGACTCTGTCACTAAACAGACAATTGGGGATACAAGCATCACAAAGTCACCCCAGGACAGGCACATCCCAGGATAAGTCAGCTCCCATTACTTTCCCATTCTGCCATCTCAATCAAATTTTCTCACAGAGATTGCCTAAGAAAATAATAGTTAGGCTTATTACTCCAGTAATTCTGCTCTCCAAATGACTACAATCTGAATTAGCATGTTATGTATCATTTGACAGAGGAGATCTGTACACTGATCCTTCAAAAGTAGTGCTAGATGTATTAGCAAACCTCCAAAATCCCAGTGTGCTGCACCTGCCACCACTAACTCTCGTCGTGGCAGTTCACTTGCATCTTTTCCTATAACCCTTTGATCCTCCCCATCTCTTACTAATACAAGCTACATCAAGGGTTAGACAGGATTCAAATGAGATTTTGTGTTGATTTAGAAGTCTGTTTTTTCAGATAGAAATTGTATCTTCTCAACTATGTTCAAAAAAGTAGTTTGCTGTTGTCACCACCATAATATAAATGACTAATTATAATAAGGAGCTGGATGCTTATAAAACACATAACAAGAGTTATGAGTGCTCCTGTCCTGTTTCTTCTAAATCATATAATATGCTTTAAATGTTGGGGGCTGGACTGTCTGCATGATATTAAACAGTTAAAGGGAAAGCCTGACACTTAGTCATGGAGGAGCATTCTTAATACATGCTGCTTAACACATGCCACGAGAAAAGACACTTGTGATTGCCCGTTAGATGAGCAACATCAGTTAATTTAAAAATTTTATTCTCAAGTGATTCATAAACAAGGAAGCAACCAAAAAGAGCCAGGTTAATTTCTAGTCTGCTTGCAAGCAGGAGAACAAAATTAGTATTTGCTTAATGAAAAAAAATATACTTGAAACAGGACATCAAATGTGGAAAATCTGTCCTATAGTGAAAACATAATGCTGGGAATCAGGGGAGAGATATTTTCTTTCTAAATTGCTTAAATTGCCTCAGTTTTTTCACTTGACAAATGAGAATTTAGTCCTCATGGATGCTCCATGAACAAAACAGGTAACAGTTTTCAAGCACTATGGGCATTTCCTAGCTTGTCACTAAACACTGTGGAGAACACTGTGACCTGTCACTATCACTACTGACAGCAATCCAGACAAAGATGAAACTGAGGCTTCTTCTTAGCACTGTACTATAAAAGTCTACTTAAATGAAGTGGGAAGGTGAGGAATGGCATTCTGCTGCTGCAATGCACACTTAGCGTGCAATGGGTAGAGAGCCCTTTGATATCCAACCCAACAGTACATAAAAGTGTTATTACCCACAAAATACCTCCTTGGGAGCTGAAGAATGAGAAAAATAGAAAAAAAACTTATTTCAAATTCAAAACAATGGCTTTTTGGATGGATATCCTATTATTGCCATGTGGCAGCTGTACTTATCCACATCCATTGTTGAGAGTGATTATCTTATTAACATTTTTATACTATAACCACATGGTGTGAGAATGCTGTGTAGGAACACTGTTACAAGCTATGTGGCCTATTTTTTATGAAATAATCTTTTAAAACCTCTGGAGGTGAATCACTCCTTTAGTACGGACTTTAGTAGGACTGTTAAAATTCATCAGTTTTGTTTCTGTGTCGGAGGTTGGTGGATTGTACAGCATTTTTTAAATCCACAGCTTTTGGATAACAATTCAATAGCCTGACACCTGAATTTGCTGAAATATGCTAATATATTACCAGGCAGAGGTCTCTGGTGCTACCCCAGAAGGTTTTATGCCTTTGCATGCTTCTTTGTGTCTCCTTCCTGGACATAAAAAAATCCCTGGATAACGCAAGACACCCACCTGACAGACAGAACGACTATCTTCAATCATTTCAGGTACTTAAAACTGTAAATGCAGAAGGCGACAATGCCTCAAGACAGTCTGTAGCAAACACCTTGTGGATGGAGATTTTCTTGCTGGTGCAACCTGTAACAAGAATATAGATGGAAATGTTTTGATAATTCAGTAATGGAAAGAACTCCATTATGCCAGTTGATCCTAATGACCATGAAAAACAGTTCTATTAATGTCCCATCATAAGACAGATAATGTATAAGAATTAGCTAAACCTAGACTGCTGAAGTTCTAGAAGTTAGGATACTGGATTTTCAATTTAAAATTGCAGAAATCTTGATAAAAATATAAAATCCTAGAGTCAAGATTAGGGGTCCTATCTACTATCTCTTTTCTTTTAAGAACCTGTCTCACTTATAGACAGCAGTTCTCAATACATAGAAATGAAGTAAAATTGCTAAAAACCAACAAAACTTAATATGAACATGGAGATTAAATTTAAGATTGCTCTTGAAACTCTTGACCAAACAATAACCTAAGACTGCTCTAATCATTATGTGTCAGTTTTAAATTAGATCAAATGTGAGTGGTTTCTTTGATGTGAATGCTAATTACTCAAATTACATTTATGTTTGACAATGGAATGTGACTAACTGAAAAAAAAAATGCTAATGCTACTTTAAATGGATGAAACTAAGGAATACCAGCTGGAAGTAGCATATAAATGGGAAGTGGGAACTCTTAAAAGAATAATAAGGACTCTACAACAAAACAACAAAACCTAAAATAACATTGAGGAAAACATGTGACCATCCATTTTAGGTTTATATATACCTATAGACTTTCATTTTATATTTTGTTTCAAAGAGAAAAAAATCAGTTGCAGTAACTTAAAAACAAAACAAAACAAAACAAAAAAAAAAAAAAAAAAAAGAAAAAAGAAAGGTCAATGTTAGAAGAATTAAAGACAAGGAGTATTTTAACTACTAGGAAGGAGGAGGAACCCTTTAAGTGGAATGCCCACTGAAAATGGTAGAGTTGCTCACAATAATAACATAAATATAAAAGGAGTGAGTATGTTACATTAGTTTAAACTAATAGAGTCATGTCCCACCAAGCACAAGGTTAACAGAGATAGCAACAAATTTGAGGTATAGCAAATAACAGTCACAAAAAATTATTTGTAGGATGTAAAACATCTTTTGCGAAACAATCAATGCTTCTTGCTATTTAACTTAACAAATAACTAAGAAACTATTTCATGTTAGACTAAAAGTAGTTACATGGGGAACAGAAATTTTTGAATATAGAACTTTCAGAGTTGCTGACAGATGATTCCATGGTGGACATAATGAAGGGGTTCAAAGTTGAGGTAAGAAAAATTTAAATTTGCCATAGGGATAAGAAAAATCCAGTATGTACCAAGTCCTGCATTATTAGACTGAAAGTGTGCTTATCAAAACTGGTAGAAAACCATAGAAGAGCAGTTTAAAACAGGAAAAAATGAAAGAACTTCTTTAAGCAGAAGGCAGACAGCTTTTGGGTTTCATTGTCTCAAAGGATTTTGGAGGTACATACTGTTAGCAAGTCAAAAAGAGACAAATTAATCAACAGCAAGTTTGTTAACAGATATGAGAAGAAGCAATCAGGGATGTGTCTTCTAACATCCCTGATTCCATGCCAGTAGATGCTAGGATAAGACAAGGGAGTGAAGCTCAGAGGTATGTGCTCTCCCCACACTGCATCCTATCACCACCATGAAGACCAAGATAGATGGACCACTGCTCTATTTCTTTTGTGTTCCCGATTTTTCTAGTAGTGAGCATAACTGCTCTTGAAATGACCTATCAGAAGTGCAGGGAGTTTTGTGTAGTTGGAAATGTGATGTCAAGGTATGTTTTCTTTCTTTAAAAACGGTACAAAGAAGAATTAATTCAGGTAAATCTCATGGCCCATGTTAGCGAGGAGCTTAGATTAAATAACATTACTATTCCCACCTGGCTTCATAACCTACAGAACTAAGAAATTTTCTCATAGCATAATAAATTTTCAATTTCAGACTTGATCCTTCTCTACAAGATCCTTTTTATATTTAACTATAAGTTTTTTAGGAGTAGCCCTTACTACTTCTCCCTTTATAATAGCCCATGTTTATCTTTAATAAATGGCTTTATGTTGTTTACTGTGCTTCACATTTTTTCATCTTGTGTGTTCTACATAGCACAAGTAGGTATCTTTCAATAAAGACTGCCTGAGAGCAAAGACAAAGGAAGTGAACAAAAGAAAGACAGATGGAGAGGGAGGGTCAGAAGAAGAAAGAAAAGACTGAGGAGAATGCTATTCCTGAAGGATTTGAAAATAATTTAGTGTAATTTGAGAAAGTCTTTAAATGTTAGGGAATAAAGATCAAGTATTTTAAAGAATTTGTAATAATTTTTCTGATACTGTTACCACTCTCATTTTTATAGAAATAGCTGGATCATTTAAACTTAATTTAAATACACTGTAGTGGTGGAACATAGTGGTAATGCATACTTCCATTTCTTACCTTGCCTCCTTGATGATATTGCAAATTACACAGGGGTTATCTTTAGTGCAGGGTGAAGAAGGCAGTTACTATGATGTCCATAGGGTACTACTGTGTTTTACATTTATAACTGAATTTTTTTTATAGTCATTGTTCTGATACTTATTTCAGGAAGAAATGCTGTAAATAAATTTTAGATATGGATTAAGAAGAAAAAAGTAAGCAACTGCAAAACAATATAATGCTAGCAAGTCAAACAGGATTGTTATTAAAGTACAAAGTTCCTGAACATATTCAAGATTATAATTATGTGTTTTACAGAAATAATTCTCTGATTGCAAGGATAAAAAAAAGAAAAGTCTTTGCAAGTTTATTTCTACAAACAAACAAACAGAAAGAGGAAAGTCTTGAACTTCCATTGTACTGACAACATTATCTATGTTTTATACAGCATAATGTTTTTAAACACTGTTAACTTACAGACAACACCACCTTTTTTTCAACTGAAGAAGTGGTGGTGAGAGTGGTAAGAGATAATCCAGCTGAACATTTTGTTGGATGAATCAGTCCTACTTGAAAGCAACTGAGAACTCTTGGAGACTGAAATACAGTAATATACCAAAGGATACTTGCTACTTGTTGTTTCACAGTAATCAGAGAGAAATTATGTTAAAGCAAGACAGAAAAATTTTAACAGTATTTTAACTCTGAATGTTGGTCAAGGTCCAAGTTTCAATGCCAATTCTGATTTCTGTGACCAAAAAAAAAAAGAAAAATCAGAAATTCCTGACAGACTTAAATGTTTAAAATTCAAACTGGCTGGTATGTCAGCATCCTGTTAGAAATGTCCTGCAGAATTCCATCCACTGGAAGCTCTGCATTAAAATAGGCACTAAGAACATTAAAGGCATTATGGCACGGCTAAAATATTTATTTAAAGACTTATGACGAGTGCTACTTTTGGTGAACCAAGTTAAAACTAAGCGATAAAGTACAGACACCTATCACATGAGATGAATCTGACACAAAATGCTCTACCTACACTTCAAAGCATCCATCATCTTACCAGACATCCCAAATCTCTACCTCTAGTACAACTAATTTAACCCAGACTTCAGTTCTATGCATGCTGGCAGACAGAGATTGTAGGTTTTAAGGATAGGACAGAACATTTACTTCCCTTAGGCAGTGCTATACTCCCACTTCTACTGAACAACGCTTAAGCTTTTTATCTCCAAAGGCTGACTGTTCTCAGGCCCAAATCTGTAGGATGCTGCGAACTTTGTGGGAGGGGCTGAAAGATTTTATAACCTATGCATTGCTTCTAGATGACTTTCAGCTCTTCTGGAGGGCGGGTGTGGAAGGGGTGGCAGAACTAGATGCCAACATATTAAATTTTTCTGACACAATAAAAACCTATAATAATGGCAGATTGAATTCATACCTTAAATCTAAACAACAAAAGAATTAGTTTTGCACTGTTTTGTCAGAAATAAGCAGCACAGTATAAGTAAATCACATTGTTTATACTACTTACTCTGTGTGCAATGAAAACAAGCTGTTCCTTGATGGTTCAATTTGTGAAAAATGAACAAATGTGCACCGTTAGCTATTATAATAGCAAAGTTTACAAGATCTGACATCCTTTCCCTTACACTCTTTTTCTTGGCACATAAAAAGTCTGTTACTAGTGTTCTCTCCGGTTTAAAAAGTGCCACAAAATACCTGTTGATGTTAAAAAACAAACAAACAAAAAACAAACAGCAGGGAGGAAGAAAATAAGAAAACAAACCTTGTAGCCCAAAACCCCTATTAAGGTGATTTTTTTTCCCCTGAAAGTAGGGGAAAAAAAACTTCCCTGGCCAAATTTCTTTTTCCTTTTACAAGATATACACAGTTTCAAGTAATAGAAAATACAGCTTGTGCATTACATATTAAAGCAGAAATCCCGGCTCCATTGACAGCAATGTAATATTTTTTCATTGATCTGAATATAACTAAGATTGAGGAAGGACTGAATGGGACTGTAATGAGCAGTATTCTGAGTAAGCCACACAGCAAACACCTCTTACAGTCTCTTATTTATTACGTTTCATCTAGAAATCAGTTACATTTCTTGTCAGCAAGATTCTTCTGAGGACCATGCATGTCTGACACATGGGAATCTACTTCTCATTTCAAGCCTAAATGCACTGAAAATAGCTGATACTGATTTGATCTCATACCTTTTACTTTAATAGTTCTTCTTCCTCTTCAGATCTCTTTTATTGCTAGACTGAAGTTGCTAAGCCCTTCTTTTCATCAGTCTTCTCCAACAAATCAGACCCTAAAAGTGGTGCTTTGGTCCCTTTGGTCCTCCCTGAATTTCAATCAATTTTTTTGTAACAAAGGTGACTCCAAATTTACAATGATATCTAGGTGTGGTCTCAAAAATATTTTGTACAATGGCAGCCAAACATCTCTTTCTCTGTAGGTATCCCATGGCTTATATGGCCTGGATGACATTTACACACTTCTTTGCCATGGCACCTTTATAGTCCATAACAAACGATACAAAGATGCTTTCTTTTATAATTTGCAAATTAAATTTATTCAGGATAGCTATTTTCGTATGTTCTTGCAATGAAACTGGTACCTTTGATAGCTCTCTCTCAACCCTGTGTACCACTTTCAGTGTGATTTTAAAGGACAGTTCTAGGTCTTCTCAGTCAAAATTCTGGCAATTAGTTTCTAAAGGTATGGCAATGATATATATTATTCTCATAGCCAAGGTGATACTCTCTTGCAATTAACTGTATGGCCTTAAGGTTTTGCAGTGTGGTATTATAAGATTTCTCTTTTATTGACAAAGGTGATCTGCACTGCATATTTTTTAATTCATGGCTTTGAACCCAAGGACATATAACACTGTAGCTCCACCTTAGATTTTAAATAGCTCTAAAGGCAAAACCCAAACAGTAAAAAGTTCTGCCTATTCCTTTTAGCTTTGATTATGTTTTTAACACATAAAGAAAGCCACTTGTGTGCAAGCAAGACATTCAAGTCTTATTCTATGCTTTTACAAATCAAAATGCAGCAGCTTCTGCAATTGAAGAAGACATTTAGGCTTTCTAAAATCCTTCTCCTGACACTAGTGTGGGTCATTTCAATACTGATGATTAAGTAAAAAGTACAAAGAGGACAGAAGGTGCTACATGTAGGAATTAATGGAAATCGGAGGATCTAAGGGCAACCGGAGCTGTGCTCGACTAGGTGCTGCTCAGATGGATGATAACAAAAGGGCCTGGTCCCGGAGCACTGGCAGTGCTGTACACAACAGTGTCAGCAGGGAGGCTGCCAATGGCTCTTGGCTTCAGCTACACCCGAATCCTCGCTAATCAGGGGCCAGCTCATCAAGCACTGCAGTGGCTACCTTCAGTCTCCTCACAGCTGGAGCACCATGGAGCTGGGAGATCATGCTGGTCTCCCTGAGAGAATCGATGGATTTCAGCGTAAAAATGCGTCTCGAAGCTAAGGGGGGCGGAGAAGCAATTTGGGTGGGGTGTGCTGTCCGTTGGGCCCAGCCTTGTGTCTGCCGTCCGCTTTGTATGGCATCGCCACCATAGGAACGAAAAAAGGGGAGAAGGGGGGGAGGGGGAAAAAAAAAAAAAAAAAAAAAGGAAAGGAAAAAAGAAAAAAACCCCATCTCTTCCCTCCGAAACTACATTTCCCAGAGTGCCTCCGCATCGCCGGCTTCCTACCCTCACATGACAGCTGCCTGGTCGCGCCATGGCGGAAGCCGGGGAGAAGGTAGAGACTGTCAGTGCACTGTGGCCGCAGCGCCGAGGAGAGGGGCTTAGAGCGAGGCAGCGGAAGCACGGGGCCGGGGCGGGGGCACACGAGAGTGCAGGGGCGGAGGGACAGTGCCTGTGCCAGGGGGCAGAGGCCGGCAGCCAGCCCTGTGGGGTGCGGGGCCGGCAAGGACAGCCGCGGCAGAGCCTCTGGGACAGCCTCGCTGCACCGGGACGGAGGAGGGAAGATGGAGGCAGCGGAACCTGGGTCTGGGCGGGAGGGTGGCTTTAGAAGTGCGTCTTCCGCCGCTGTGGAGTCAGGATTAAAGAGCTGGAGGGTCTGTCTACCGGGGGACATAGGAGACATGACCAAGTTCATCTCAACAGGGGAATTTTTTTCTGAGAAGAACTTGAGGAGTTTGATGCCGTTTTCTCCTTAATTGGGTGTTCTCCTAAAGCTCCCCGTCCCTAGGTTGCTCTTTCCCAAGGAAAAAAAATAAAGTAAAAAGTGCCGTTCCTGGCCCTTTCAGGTACTTTCTAAATGTTTCTTTGCTGAGCCAGTATTTGGACAGACAGCTGAGCTGCGCGATCTTTGTCAGTCTTGGATGCCTAAAAGTGGGAGAGTCTTAGAATTACTTCAAGGTAACCGCCAAAGTTAGAGACTGGCATCTGGTTTCCACCTTCCCTGCTGACCGTTTTGTTGGGAGCGCTTGGCTTCCTTGGGGGAGACTTTTTTTCCCCAGGACTGCTGAGTTTTTAACCGTGGCAGCCTTTGGAAGGATGAAACAAACTGGAACAAATCTCCTCGAACAATCCAAGAGTTTAAACTAGCCTGTGTTTTGCTCTTTTTGGACTATAGTAGGAAAGTTACCTTATTCATTTCCGTTTATTTCCTGTTGGTGGGTTGCACACCTCTGCTGAAAGGATGTGTGTGCTGTCTATGCATGTGTTTCTGTAAAACTCAAGTTTTGTGGCTTTCACCTTCCATCATGTTTACGTTTTGGACCTAAACATGTAATGGATTACATTTGATATTTGATATTTGTAAAACCAGGGGAAGGGAAAACCCTATACCCATCATACTGGAAAGTCCGCTTAAGAATTTTTTGAGAAGTTATGTTGGATCTGTTAAGATCATAATGGTGAGAGATTAATTCACATTTCTATGTGAAGAAATAGAGACTAACAGACAAACAGTTGTGCATGCAAAGTCGAACCTAAACTTCAAAGGATGCTAGGATTTTACTCCATCTTCCCTTGATTCCCATGTACTTCTTACTTGCATTTTTCCAACTCATGTCACAAGTATAGACTACACTGATAACCCTTCTATGGGATGTGTATTTTAGAGGTGGACCTATCTGTAGTGAGAAAAATGGAGGAAACAGATGTCAGTAATTGTGGTAACACCTTGCTTGAAGCTTCCAGTTGCAGGTAGAAGTGCTGCTTTGCTTCTCTCCCATCTGCTGTGATGGTCATTATGGGCATCAGTGTGAGCCTCCACTAATGAAAAGGAAGCCTTTGCTTTTGATGTACAGTCAGTACACAATCAGTGCATTATATAAACAGAAAATAAATAAATATGAGAAACAAAAAATTACACTGGTTGTCAGTGCAATAAATTTTCTTCCTTTTCCATTTTTCTCTAAGCTGTTGATAAGGGTGTAATTTTTATTTTCTTTTTGTCTTGTCTGGTGGAATTCTGTACTTATTAATCTTAGTCTTCAAAGAGTCCCTTCATAAGATTTGAAAGGCTGCCTTCTCTCTTGCTTGTTTATTGTTTATATCATATTTTATTGTGAAAGTGCTCACATTCACTGCTGATGTTTTAGTTGTAATCCTTTATTGCTATTGATAAAGATAAATGTGTTAAGTAAATCTTTGTTTTGCTGACTTCTTTGAAGAGGCATTGAATCAGCAGTTTTTCTCAGTGGACAGACAAGAGGTGAGCAGGAGTTGACTTACAAAATTTTTTTTGTAGGGTAGAAAGTCTCATCTTGCCAGAGAGAGATGTTTTAAAGGTACAGTTGTTTCAAAAGCAGGAGAAAGCCATGTCTTGCATGAACATCAGATGTGAAGGAGAAAGTCATTAAATGCTGAGTTTCTATGGAAAATGGTTTGAAATTATTTAAGTTTAAAATAAGCCTATTATTACCCAGCCTATTCAGCTGAGTAGTTGAATAGCAAAGCTGGCTTGTGGATAACTTGAGGATGCTGTTCTGCCATGGAAGTCAAGATATGGGCCATTTGTTTGCAAAATACGCTACTGCTTCTGGAAGAGGTAAAGATATCACAGGGACAGATTCTCAGACAACCCAATCACTCTCTCTTTTAGGGTAACTGACAACAGTGTCCCTGCTGCTCCTGAGTATCACTGTGGCACTTGAATGCAAATGCAAGCACAAATCGAGTATGAATGACAAGGATGGAAACTCTGGACTTTGAGTTGCTTCTGATTTGTCTTTCATTTCTTAATAAGGGTTAAAAAGTACTTCTTAAAGGGAAATACTGCTCAATTATGTATATACTTAGCTATTTACCCCTTTTGTTTTTTGTGTCATTTTCAGGAAACCAGGTCTAATGAGGAATCAACAGATGAATCTGAGGTAACCCTTCTTAAAGTGTTTCACACTTGAATCTGTGTCAGTGTGGTCAGTGCTAGTTTTTTGTCAATATGGAGTGAAAAATACTATTTCACTGGTTGTTTTTAGATGTTTGGCCAGTATTATGTAGCAAGGATTGTTAATCTGGGTTTAAATTATTAAAAAGAAGCTGTGAATTGCTATTCTAAGCTTCTTCATATAAAAAACCCCTCCACAATTGCCCCATTATAGTAAAATGAATTATTGGGAAATAAATTCAAGTGCATTTGCTTCTGTATAAAATGAAAAATTGTAATTATATATGCAGTAATACTACATTCAGGTAATTACCCTGTTGTTTTAATACCTTCACAGTGTAGACTTAATCGTGTCCTGTAGATTCTCTGTTCTTGAGATGATTTCTCAAAAATTGTCTCATTTCCTGAAGAGGTCTGCCTACGCTGCTGTAGGTGATGGGAAAAGGGGGCTGGGGGTGAGAAGAGGAAGGAAGCTATAGAGAGTTCAAGAGTTTGTCCCTGAACAGCAATGTATTAACTCCAAACTTATCATTGTTGAACGAACCATAAAAGTTATGAAAGAGTTAATTGACATCAGAGTAGTCTAGGATGGCTACAGGAAAGAAGAAATAAAGGTGGCTGAGGAGCTTAAGTTGTGGCCCACCAGCAAGAGTAGATGACACAGAGAAGACTATTACCTTGAGTGTTCTCACTCAATATATATCTAAGTCAGAGTGGCTCCTAGACTTAGGAAACTTTAATGGACTTGATATTGGAAGATTTTGGTTTTTACGAAGGAGCAAATCTCCATGCCTGAGATCTGTTTTAAGCACTAAGGAGACAGAAATCCTAATTTCTATAACAGTGGATAGTGCAGAGACTGTAGTCTCTGATTCTGAAAAAATCCTTTTGCAGTGGAAGGTGACTTTGTTTCTTGTGATATTTTTTTTCTTTCTGCCATTGAGTGGGTGTCTTCAGTGGCACTGAACGGCAATATTGGTGAGAGGCAGGGGCTTTTTGGCACTTTAACGTTGGAACAGCTGCCTGGGCCAGACTTTTTTTGCCCACTGTGAAATGCTTTAATTCTGAATAGTGCTTTGTGATGTAGAGATAAACAAACACTGGGCAACAACTCAGTACTTGGTAGAATAGTAATCCTCTCAAGACTTGACATTCACAGGATAGTGAACGCAAATACTTATCTACTGAGGTGATTCTTTTTTCTCTTAAAGCCTATTGCAATGGAAAAAGAGCACTTTTAATGGCCTTTCAAGATTTCAGCTGTAGCGAATCAGTATTTACAGTTCAATTAATCATAAATGGGCCGCCAGGTTGGTGGGGGTTTACTGTTTTTTACCTTAAGGAAAAATAGGCATCATGCATCTTTCACAAAATTGAAAGTCCTAAAATTTCAACTAGACCTATGCTAAAGTTGATGTCTATTTTTAATGGTAATTTCACACCCAGAGAGAAGTGAAAAGGAAATGTATGTATTGAGAATGTAAATATTGGATCTAAAGAACAACTGTCATTCTAATGTCTGTGAAAATGCTTTGCATTAGTTGTCTTTGAGTATTAAGTCCAGCCTTTAGTATCTTGATCATTAGTAAATAGTTAATGGAATGAAACTGGTTAGACTATTTCTAATGATTGTTCAGATAAAACCAAAATGGTAAAAGCACAAAGTGTAAATGTTTTCTGTGGTTGCTTATATTCTTTGAAGTATAGTCAGAGCTAAGATCAAACTGATGGCTTCACTCCTAGCTCTTGTGATCGTAAAATTGTAATTATTTCTTTTGAATGGCCTATATTTTGATTCATCAGGGATGTATTTTATGGTGGTAGTTCTAGAATCAGAGATTCTAATCCTTGCAGCCTGTGTTTAGCCATTAAAAAATATATTTATGGCATGGACTTCACAGACATCTTACCATAGTACTAAAATTTTTTACATATACAATTACTCTTGCAATTAATTTAATTTAAATTCCTCATATAGAATTGAATATTGTTACTGATGATTCCAGAGGGCACATGACACATATCCAAGTTACATTATAGATGTATTTTCTATTACGGAGGAATGCAATATGAAAATTTCTGATTTTGAGTAAATTTTTCCCCCTGTCTTAACTGGATGTGTAAACAAAGTATGGAATTTTCTGTGCCATTATCTTAGCAAAGAATCAAGTATGCATTAATTCTGTCTCATGCAGCAACTCTCTTACTATCATTCCTTTAGCATCTTCTAGGAAATAAGATTCTGGTGCTATTTTGCTACCTGCTTGGTTTGTTTTGAATGACAGGCTCTTTAACAATTGCCAGGATGCTTATTTCCACAGATTTGGTGGTAGAGCTTAATAGTAGTCCCCAAATGTGGGAGTCTGCAAAAATGGACTGTCTTGAATGTACTCATCTAAAAGTTCATCACTGTATGTTTGGTTCCAGTGATGGCTCCACAGAAAATTGAGTTCCTAAGGCTGCCCTGGTGTAAAACACTTTTCAGCTATTTAAGTCAGAATGTGTAAAATGAAAAGGTGTCAATTAGCAGAGATGGTGCATTTGTTAGATGTTAAGCAGACCTTTCTTTCAATATAGAGATAGCTGTAGTTACTTGTAAAATTTGTAGAACTTGTAGCACTTGTAGCAATGTAATTGATCTTTCCTGGTAACTACAGTACAGTTGACACTTAACTATCATGTTCTTACATATGATTTGGGGTACCATAAGCTTTTTCTTTTCCCGTAGTCAGACTGCTATATATAATGCCGTGGTATGATGAGGAAGCTGTATATCTAATAGTCCTCTAATTCTTAGGGGAAAACCTCCTTGTTTTGTGAAGTAAGTTTACTGCAGCCTTGAAGCACAAGTATTTTCTTTTTGTATGTTTGGCTTTAGACATTTGATTTTGGTGGGTTTTGGTGGGTTTTTGTTTTGCGGGCTTTTCATTTTTTTTTTTTCTGAAGTATGTTTGCATTACTTATCCCAACCGTGTCTAATCATCAAATGTACAGCCAGATTTGAGTCTGGATCTGAGTACGTTTGTTTGGCTGAAAAGTCCCAGTACAATGTGGTTTCATTGGCTTATTTATTTTTATTTTATAGCACCTGAAGCTAAATGTTTGGACTGTCACATTTATTGAGATCTAAAAAGTAGATAGCAAAGTAATCTGACTTCTGGCTATTTGGAAACTGTGGAGGAAAAAAAAATCTCCATAAATTATGTACATCCTGAATCTGAATTTATTTTCAAATTATTCTTCTTCCTCGCAATGCATCTGTTTCTGTAAAGTCTTACTTTTCTCAGTTGACTTGTTTTCTGTCATAACTAACTGATAGTTATGTTTTGTCAGCTAATTAGCAAAGAATAAAAGGCTTAAAATTTTCTGCTCGATTCTAATTTACTACAGTGGTTATGAGCAGATTGTGCTAATCCAGCATGTGACTTTTTTACAGGAAGCACCCTTTTAAGAACAAATGTCCTGGAATTATAGTGGTATGTCCCAAGAAATGATCCTTGATTATGTAAGGCATGTCACTGGTTTTGGGGTTTTTTGCTGCTGCACTACAGCAGAATTTTTTTGTTTTGCAATTGTATACTTGTTAAATCACACACAAAAAAAAAAAAAAAAAGAAGCTATGTGGGTGCAGATGTTCATGTTCTGCAAAGAGGTATTAGAATAGTATTTTTTAAAAAAAAGGTGCATTGATATCTGTATTCTTGCTTTTTTGTTAGATACGTGAATGTTAGTCATCAGTATTCCATATATTTTCATTCTAGCACTTCTATTTTTATATGTCCCCTTCTTAACTTTTTTTTGCTGTTTTGATCGCTGTTACCCTGTGAAATGGACATGTTTGTTCATTTAGTTTCTTGTTTAGTTATTTAAACACTATATTAATAAATTCCATGAGAGCTTGTAGAGAGAAAGGTATTGTAAAAATTGCTGGTTAATCCAGTGCTCAAACTGTTTCTGGTGATTTAGAAATATCCGACTCTGATATACTTCTACCACTGAAATTAGTAGTGATTTTGTTCTTAAAGGTTTTGAAAACTGATCAGAGCAGGAACACAGGAAAAAATGTAAGCCTTAAAAAGAGGCAACTAAAAAGCCTTGATATATTCTTTCTATTTTCAGTGCACTCTAAGTTTTAGTCTTGTAAGTTGGGTCTGGATTAGGTCAAAGCAATTAAACAATTTCAAGTAAATAAAGCATCTGGTGAAAAAGGCTCCTTGTCATACTGTGTTTCCATCAAAATGTTCTCTTAACATGGAGTGTGGAGCACTGGGCTAGAAGAGGTGAGCTGTTCTGTGGATGCTAGCATTTGAAGGGGCATCAGCATTGCAAGAAAAATGGATGGTTGAAAAGTAGATGTGGCTACTATACCTTAGTCCGAGTTGCCTTTTTTGGTCTCCTGTCTGACCTTTTCTAAAGTGCTTCTTTTAATCATGCTACTTTTCCTTACTATTGAACAGTTGTACACTAGATTACTTTTAAAAATGTAAAATGGGAGAAAAATGCTCAAAAAGTATGTTCTGTTTCACATATCTGGGAAGTCTGAAGAGAGATTGCTTCCCTCTGCATGTCTTTAATTTAAATTGGCCTTTTGGGGAGAATGGAAGGAAAAGTTACATAAATTCTAAGTACGAAGTTCTCCTTATTGATGAGGAAAGGTATCATGCAAATAATTTATCAATTTGAGTCACTAGGATGAGCACAGTAAATTATTTATTGAAGTTTAAATGGAATCTTTTCATACATTAATTTGAAAAACAAGTTTGCAGTGACTAGTAACTAACATTGTAATAAACATTATTAAAGGATTGACTTGCAGGAAAAATGGATTATTGCAATATTCTTTTAAGATGTTCTGGTTTTGAGTGAAAATTAAATATTTCATTTAATGAGCTATTAATATTAAACAGAAGTGCCTGTTCTATCTGTGTGTTGTGGAATACATAAAAAAGCTGGTGTGCTTCCTACATAAATTAAATGCAGTTGCAAAGCTACTGTGTTAGCAGAGTATGGAGATGTGGATTTTCCAAAACACTAAATGTATTTCTCTGTGTGGAATAATAGTCTTGGCTGCAAAAAGAAAGTAATAGTGAAATTCAGCTCTTCCTCAGTGGTGGGCAGGTGAGCTTCAAAAACTGCTGTTCCCAAAACTGCATTGTCAGCTTTTCATATGCAGTAGATCACCAGGTGGCAACCGGGTTGCTTGAGTAGTGTTCACAGGGGAAACAAATGTTTGCCCAAGTTCCTTACTCAGCAAAAGGACAATAAAAGTAGAAATGTGTAGTAGCTTCATTGAGATTTGAACTGAGTTTGGATTTTTCTGTGCTGGAATTGGATTTGGACATGGAAGATAAAACAGCCTAACCTGTGCTGCCTCTGCATGGTGCACTTGGCGTGGATGGACTTGGAAACTGTGGAGAAAAAAATCTCCATAAATTATGTACATCTGTATTATGTTCATAGCCTGAATCTGAATTTATTTTCAAATTATTCTTTGAAATTATTCTTCAAATTATTCTTCTTTTTTGTGGAAGTGGATTTGGAAATTTCAAATGTTCTTTGTCATGCACAAAACTATCAGTAAAATAAATTGAGGTAATTGAAATGAAACCAAATTGTATGATATAGACTTTTTACTCCTATTTTTTTTAAACATGCTATTTATGAGGAGTGGTCATGTGCAGTATGTCATCTCTGTGTTACTTACACTTCAAAACTTGGCTGGTGCCCAGCTCCTTCAAACCTGTAGGAGTAAATCTTCAATTGATGTTGTGCAAATACAGTCTAATATTTTGTATGTCACAACAGTTTTGTGAAGAAATAAAATGGTGTCTGTTTTGTCTTTCATCTGTGTGTCATTTCGCACTGTAAATGCAGCCCATTTTGAGACATATTCACAGACAGCCATATCATCTTAATTCCATGCTCTTGGTGTATATCTGCATTTTCCCAGGGTATTAAATAAATCCCTGTGGAAATTCATGGGAAGAACAGAAAGCTGCTGTGTGAAATTTTACCATCCTAATCTATATTTACCAATTTTACAGCTAGGAACTGGAAAAGCGTTGGTGATGTGCCTTATGAACAGTTGCAAAGGAGTGAAATCAGAGGTTATTCATGTTTTTCACTGAATTAACATTACTATATTTTTACCATAGAATTTGGCAGAAATATTTTTAGCAGCATAAGTCACAAACATGCTGTCATAGTTTAGAAATTTCAGTCTTTGTGCCTTTTGTTTTCTAGTGTACCAATAGTTGAAGAACTGAAATTAATTCTTGTGCAAGTTGGAAACTTTAATGGGTTTCTAGCTTTTATTCACTACTGCTCTACCTGCTTTTGAACCAGTGACTTTAAGATTAAATACTCTTTGCTATTCTCATTCTTAAACCAGGGTTTTTTTCTGCTTTGTTAAAATTTTTTTGTAGGAACAACTTTTTGATATGAAAGTAATGGAGGAAAAGAGGTTTATTTTGTCTCAGTGAGCTTCCAAAGGGTCTAGTAAAGTGCTCAGGGTTTAAAGTCAACACAGTAAATAAAACAACAACGTACAATAAAGTTGTATTCCAGTTTTGGTTCTATCAAGCAGCCTGGTTAAAGGCCTTAGTCTGAGTTTTTCTTGGCATTCTCTTAGTGTTAGAGATTTGATTGCATTGAGAGAAACTGAGTTAGGATCCTAATTCTGAAAATAACATGGGTAGTCCCTTTATCAGTGAGTTAGGAGCAGAAGTCTGGAAACCATATCCTAGGGATGGAGAAATGGTAATGATGAAGCTGCACTTCATAATAGTTACACATCCTATTGCAGTAATTCTTGTTTGCTCTGTGGCACTTGATTGTTCAGCAGAAGTGGATATACCATCCAAAATACTGGGGCATGGACTGCTTTCTTCTGCTTGCTTCTGGATTTTTTTTCTTTTGAAGGAAGGCCAGGTAAGACCTAGAAATGGCCATCAGGGAAGGTGTGTTTGCATCACTTTAGAACACAGAAGTCTTTTTAAAAAAAAAAAAGTGGGGACATCTGCTTGAGGTGCTTTAGTAAATGAGTTTGAGGTGTGTGATGGGTTGATGCTGGCCAAGCACGAGTGTACCTACTAAAATAATTTATTCATTTTTTTCAGTTGTAGTTAAGCAGAGAAGGGGAAAAGAAAATTCATGGGGTGAGATAAGAATTAGCAGAAAACACTTAAAGGGCAAAGAGGCTCAAAACTTTATAAAGGAAAAAAAATTATTAACAGAATTAAAAGAGGATAATGAGAACTAAAACTTTTAGAAGACCTTTCCCCCCATGCACTTCATGAATTACAGAGAAACAGTTTGTTGGATTATAGTCCTCATCACGGCTTGCAGAAGATTCTCAGCTCCTGTGCTCAGAGCACTTCCTCCTCTCCCTCCCTCTTTTTCACCGACCTTAGTGTCTCCATATGGTTCTCCGCACATGACTTCACTTTTTCAGTTTCTCTGACCTGGGAGAGAATTGGTATTTGTAGGTTTCTTTGTTCTCAGGTTTTATCAATTGAAATAGTTTTCATAGAGCTCTGTAGCACTGAAAAGTTGATCTTGTCCAGGCTCCACAATCAGGGAATTGTTCACCATGCCTCTCTCTCTATTGGTGACGTGGTCTCTGCCGGCACTGTGCAAGCTACACTGGCTGGTGGCTCCACTCCACACCTTTTCTCCATGCAGGACACTGAAAAAGAAATGCTGCTGTCGCCACTCTTGTCTTTCTGTTTGCAGCATAGCTGGTTAAAAGCAGCTAAGTAAATAAAGTCCATTATGAGCCATGCCGAGAGAGCAGCAGCCACGCCGGGGTCCAGCAGCCCACTCCAGGAAAGGGGCCCCAGCCAGCCCCCTACTCCTCTGTAGAGAGCAAGAGAGCTTCCTGCAGTTTTTTCATTATTAAATGTGTTATCATAGAGGTGTTTCCAGCTTTTCGAATTGGCTTAGCAGTGTGCCAATTTTCTGAGCTAGCCAGCGATTGGTTTTGCCAGGGATGGAGGAAGCCACTAGCAGCTTCTCAGAGAATCACTTCCATAGCTGACTTTTTCCATCTTCATCAAAAATCATTTATTGCAAAACCAGCACAAGGTGTTATCTTTTTAAGGACTGAATTAGATTCTAAATTATACTTTATGTATTTATGTTTTCGGATTGTACAGTGTAACAATCTTCTAGAGGTTTTGCAACAATGAAAATAAAATAAAAAATAATTCTTTGTTGTGAATTTACAGCTGTTTCTTTCTGATATAGTGATTATTTAAATTATTTTTAAACTATAATGTGGCTTCCAGTTGGTGTGAGAAGAAGCAGGACTTGGGCTAGGGTTTTTTTTCTGAATTCCATGTCAGAATGGGAGGCAAGAGGTTGTCTTGTGTGCAGTTTCTTTCAAACGTGCATCAGAGGCAAATGCCAAAGAAGCCTGACGTTACAATGGAAGAACTTTGAGTAAATAGCTGCCTCCTTTACAATGCTTGTGTTACATCCTCATTGCCCACCTCAGTAATTTTCATCTTTTGAGAATTTTGACTTCTAAAACTTTCCAAAGACAAACCTTTCTCCTACCCCCATTCTGACCAGAATTGGTCATAATCTTCAAATATTTTTTTCCAAGTGATGCTGAAGAAGAATAAGACTCTGCTGGTATGCACACGTAATGCATTTAATAGTGGGTCAGATTACTTGAACATATTTGCTCTTAGTTGTTGCCGATGTTGGAGACAGGAATGCAACAAGAACACCGAGTTCATGCAGCAACAGCCAAAGTTTATTGTTGGGAGTCCCCTTTTATAGGGGCTTCAAATTTCCCACACATACATACCTGATTGCCTGAGCTCTTAGCAGTGCCCAGCTCACTGGCCAATGATATGGGTGCATTCATGGTTCAACAGGATTGGCTGGAGTCCCCTGTTTGACTTTGAATCCACCCAATCATTATCATACTCGGGGACTTGTTTACTGCTAATCTCCAACAAGCTAGGCTGGTTGAGTTGGTGTCTGTTACAGCTAATTTTATCTCTGCAGCTATAGACTTGCTGTAGCTGTCTCAGTTCCCCTTTTCTGTTCAAAAAAAAAAATGCAAAGTATTCTTCGTTATCCTTCTGCAGGCGCCTTGCAGACAGGATGACAAGACAGCCTGATGACACAGATGATTCCACCCAACGTAGCCCCTCTCAGACAGTGATGTATCCCATAAATCATTGAAGATGTAGCATTCATACCCAGGAGCTGTCAAACGGGATTGCCAACAATGCAGGTTTTCAAATTGGCATGCCCCAGGCTCTTTACTTAGAAGTTACAACTTTACAACTTGACTCTACAAACAGGAAACAATCCAACTTTAGAACCATGAGAAACCCAACCAACAGGAGAAAAAACTTGTCTAGTTTGAGTTTGTGATTCATGTCCTTAAATAGATAAAATCCTTAAGTCTTCATATCTTTAAATATATAAAATCCTTAAATAGATTGTTACCTCAAGAGTGTCAGATTTCTATGATGATTCCGGGAATTTTCTAATAGTGTCAAGTGATTTAGGGTATAGATAGTACCAAGCATTCCCCCTTTTTCTGTTTAAAAAGAATATGTTTTAAAGTGCTGTGTGCAGGCTCTGTGATGGCCTGTCCTGTTGGTGAATGAGGAATACCAGTGCTGGTATTTACTTTTTTGTCACAAACAAACCAATTCAAAACTATCAAAGGAAGCATCACCTTGTTTGAGGTAGGTTTTACAGGTCACATCCTGGTATAAGATTAAAAGTGACACATCCCTGTATCAGTAATGTCCTTAAAATATGTGATTCTTGAGGTATTTGAGTAAAGTCGTAAGTGAATTGTCACTCCAAGAGTCCCATAGATGGTTTAAGGTGTATATGGGAGCTTTCATATTTCCCTTGTGAAGGCTTCTTCACTTAGTTGTGATCTTTGCTTACTATTTGATGGGTAGATACAGTGTTAACATTATTTAGTTGTATTTGTAGAATCAGTTTGTATAGTTATGATACCAAAAGCACGTTGCAAAATTGGTTGGGTTGTCTGTCTCTATAAATACAGATAGTTGGCAGCACTACAGATCAGAGTTATCAAAATTGGACCGTCTTGTTATCTAAGGACACATAGGAGGTTATTTCTTGAGGTTGAAGGGGATTAAGTAAGTCACTTACACAGCTATTGTACTGACTCATCGAATGTAAGAGATGACACAGTGCAAGTTGTCTGGAAGTCAGAGGAATTTATGTTAATTTAACATAATCCTTGTAATTTGTAGAGCTGGTGAACACAATGCTGTCTTAATTAAACATGGACAATAATATCTGGTAGAAAGAATTTCAGATCTGAGTTTCAGTCTACCATAATTGATGGCATGTCATTAAGTAAGTGAATATAAAATGTCCATTTGGATTTGGGTTTTTGTTTCCTTTTAAATGCTACAGTACTTAAGATTGTCAAATCAGCGCTTCCATGAATCTGATGAATGTAAGACTTTTCCTTTTACAAACATATTTTTATTTTTGATGTTGTCTCAATAACCTTTTAATCTTTAGAGCTTTAGCCTGCAACTCTGGCTGGTTTACTATAGATGTGTAATTGTCAGATGAATAAAAAATAGTCAACAGCCCCCATCCTCAACTAAAATGTTTGTACAATTTTAAATGACCGAGAACAAAACTTAATTTGGATTTGGAAATCCCCTAACTGAAACTGTAGGATTTTTGGAAGAGGAAAATAAATACCTTAGTGCTTCTTTTTCTTTAGAGGGTAAGAACAACCTGGAAAATCACTGTGAGCTCTATATGGAAAAAACTTACTAAGTTAAACTAAAGTCCTTAAATATTACACAGTATTATACAGATTCAATGCACATTTGAAAAGGAAAGGATCCAACACTGCCAATCATAAACTGAGGACTGAAGCTGTGAAGGTATACACAGAGACTAATATTAGAATGGGTAGTTGCTTTTACGATAACCTTTTGTCATGTCCTGTGGTATCGTTCTCTCGATGGTTAGATGATATACTTCAGGAGACGGGGGTTGCTCATGGAACACATGCTTTATTCTCAGGGGTCGTGGGTGCCAGTGTTTGCCATCAGCTGCCAGCCCAGCTGCTGGCGTGGTTCCAAGAGAGTTCCAAGAGGGTTCCAAGAGAGCGAATTTCCTGTTACAGT
>WAAE01013957.1:0-20351 GCA_013400495.1 Nicator chloris | reverse complement strand
AGAAGAGAAGAGAAGAGAAGCTCCACATTTTTTAATTGTAAACCTGTAATTTTATATTCTCTATTTTTTACATACTGCTAAGTGATAGCTAAATGATAAGCTTGCTTTAAATATATTCTCAAAAAAATCACCCAAAACTCATTATTTTCAATAAAAACATCTATGTGGACTCGCTTATTTAGTTTGGTTTAATTTTTCAAGGTTTTTGAGGAATTAGAGACGAAAAGACTCTGGATAGCTGAATGAATCTAAAGCTACCCACCCACAACAAATATAAAAGGAATAAAACCCCATTTAATAGAGGAAAAGAAAAAGATAATTGCTGGATGCTCTGGGACAGCTATTAATTTGATTGTTGCATTAACCATCATAGTGGCTGTTTGTAGTTTTATGTGCTGGGTTATGAACATGTATGTAACTGTTTTTGTAAGTGCTGGCTTTTGAAAGAATTAAATATTCATCTCCTCTTTTTAAAAATTAAAATATTATATTGGAAAAATGGCAGATTCTGAACTCACTTCACCTGAAAACACTGAGCCTAGAGACTATCTAAACAATAAGTCATGTATTTGAAGCACACTGCCCTGTTTAACTCCATCTCTTTTCTTAATACAGTGTCATAAATTGTAAGTGAGAGAAATGCCTCAGCACAAAATAACTTGCCAGGCAATGAATTTGAAACAGTCAGCAGTTCATAATCTACCTCTTCAATTCTTCCTATTAAATGTTTTTAAAGTGCCTGTAAAGTCTTTTCAATTGCTGGTGTCTGTAGGCCATTCACCTTGGTCCATCTCCTGATTTGTGCTGGGGTTGATTTTCACGTCTCCTTACCTGTGGTATCTTGAGTGCCTCATCCTCAGTTAACACAATTTCAGCCATTTCACTAGGGTTTATCTGAGTTTTTGTGTTTGGGATTTTTTGGGGTTTTTTGGTGGTGAGTTTTTGGGTTTTTTTCAGGAAGAGTAATAAATCTCCACTCCTTATCTGGAGATGGTCCCTGTTTTTTCTTTTAGGACTTATGGCAGGCTTACTATTTCAAACTGCAAAACTTTTTAATCAATTATTTTATCACTGAACCTGCTTGTCTTGTTTGATTTCCAATTTTAAGACTGCATCAAGTAGAGACAAACTGTTTCACAGTGTGCAAATCTGCATATGGCCTCAGTTCAATGCAGTACCTAAACGTACACCTGACCTCAGAGACTGCAGCACCTTGCCCTAAGCTGCTTTCAAAACTAAGCTCAGCCACAGCTCTAAGTCTTTTGATGAATCAGATTTAGCTGCAGCACATGCTAGGCAAATCATCAGAGTTTCGTTGACACACACAGGCTTGTTGAGTATTCAGCCCAATGGACTCTGCTGAGGAACCTTGTTTGTGTAATTAACAATGACACGGGATTATTCCCGTGGGTCTCTGTTTTGTGACTAATGTTATGCATGCAAGTCCCTTTTAGTGCAATTCATCTTCCTTTAATCTTGCAATCCAAGAATTAGCTTGATCTAATGTGATTTTTTAGGCTGCTTCTTCAGTCAATAAAAAGTGATGGGTGTTTAGAGAGGAAAGCTGGATGAGTAGCCTGGATTAGGTTTTACCAGCATTAGGTAATAGGGATCCCACTTCATGCATCAATTAATTTTCCATTCTAAAGTGTTAATTCCAGAATGTTATTCTAGAATAATATTTTTAAGCATTGGAACACAATGTAGTGTAAATATTCCTTAGAATTAACAAAGTGTGCAACATCCTTCAAATAATTTCTGGGATTCTGTAATCAAATGTATGCTCAGAAAGGTTTCTTTTTAAATAAAAAATGTGCAATAAGGGCATAAAGAGACAGAACAATTCAAATATGTCACAATTTGCAGCATGTGGATGGGAAAAGTGAACTGACATTAGATACTGATGCATACAGAGAAGGATGCAAAATGTGTCAGAAACTCTGAGCAAAAACTGCTGACTTGCACGAGAAATATGCTGTCCCTGATGTATTGTCAGTTAAATCTAACACCTCTCTTTCTGAAGAAGCTGTTGGCTCAGAGTGTGTGGAAAAGGAAAAAGGAACCTAGGAGAAGGGCAGCTGCTTCCTCATCCAGAGATATCTTTTGCCTTGGAAACCAAATATTGTGAAATCCCTACCAGCCAGTTGATATCAAAACGATAGAGAAGTAACAGGGGCAGAGCAGCAATGTGCCTGACCAAATCTGTATGATGGACAGCTGTAGACATCTAATACATTTTTATTAATATTCTTAAAGTCAAGGAGGACCTAATCAGGTATTATTGTTGTGAGCTCAAAAACTATGCAAGTATTTCTCATGTGAATGTGAAAAGCATTTCATATTCCAGAATTTTTACAATTTCTTTATTCTATAATGCCAAAGGATAATAGAGGGGGGAAAAGGGCTTGACTTACTTCCTCTCATATCCTTATTTATCAAATTCCAGCTTCAAAATTTAAAAAACCAAAAGTTACAGTGTGAGAGGGGGGGGTAGCAAGAAGGGGGAGCATCCCTGTTCTGTAGCGATGAGGGGTTTAGGGGTTTTAGAAATGCTTGAATCTGCCATTTCAGCATATAGTCAGGTTTCAATACTGTAATAATGACATGCTTTGCAATGCCCTGAGGCCTGTTAGTGACAACAGCATTCCATGTCTGGCAAAATGAGTAAATGTTTTAGGACTTTTTCAAACTAGATCAGACTACACTTCTCAAAGAGGTGGCAGGATTTCTGTCATGGTTGACGGTAAAGTGTTTGTCAACAGCAGCAGAGTATGCAGTACCTGAGAGAAGCCTCTTCTAAGTGTGAATAAAGAATAATTTTTCAGATTTAAAGAAAGAGGAAAAAAAAAAACAAAAAAGAAAAGTAAAAGAAAATAGTTGAACAAAAACCTCATCGATTCCCTCTATTTGTTTTTTTGTCCTGGACACAATTTCTTTGTCTTGAAGGAGAGATGATAATAGTAATCTCCTTGTTCTGAAAATGCCACATGCAGAAATGTAATCACACATAATACCTGGCCTAATTTAGATGCATAAGGAATTAAATATTTGGCTGATTTTCTGTCAGTTCCACTGGAGTTACTCCAGATTAACACAAATGTAACAATTTCACTCCTTGCTTATCTGCACCCTGGGTGATGTGTTGAATCCTCTCAAGTACTATTTGCATTATTGCCTTGACTTAGGGCTAAGGATCCAATAGCCAAGATAGATTAACCAGGTTTATCCTGGAGCTGATACTGAAGCTCATCTACATAATTTGCCATTTTCCTTCATTTAACTATAGCAAGCTGTCACAGAAAATGCCATGAAGTTGTCCTGTGGATATACACTTACACCTTCTCTTTGCCCTCGGGCACAAAATAAACCCTCTGTTCATCAACTGGATTTTCCTGTTGTTTAAAAGCTGATGTATACAAGCACTTTATCTACAAAAGGGTCATATGGAGACAAAATCTCTGTAAATGAGAGCTGTATTTCTTCATCATGAGCACGTACTTTGGTCATACTTTGGTACCTATGGCACCTTCTGCTGTGTCTTCTATAAACACAATCCTGGTTCAAGGCACAGTGTCATAAAATGCTACAGAAGCAGACATTTACATAGGCAGCAGCTGGGACTTCCTAGTGTAGATGGCCTTGGAATACTATGCTTCAGTCTCTAAAAGCATTTGCAAATGTTTAAAGCGTGGATGCATTTTCATTAGCATTTCCATACCGAGTGCCCTAAAGGCTCCCTTTTCTGTGTGTTGCTGCTGCCCTGTGCTGCAGACAGCTGGGAAGGCAATGCCTGACGGATGAGTGTCAGGCTGGATGTACACGGTGGGTAACCATAGAAGATGTGTCTATTTTTCAGAGATGTTACCTATGTGGAGGTGTTTGCAGAGGTAATCTTGTGTCTTTAAACTCGTCCATCTCTGTTTATACTTCAGGCTCATTGCTAACACAAGCCCTCCAGTTCCTGTCTCCCACCTAAAGCTTCTCTTTTCCTTGCTCATTTCTTCACCACAATATATTTGCCGTACATACCTGCCAGTAAAATACAAAATTAGCTTTTGATTCAAGTTAAATCCATTAAAGGCCACCATAATTCAAATTTTAATTTTGAATTATGATTTTCAAAAGGATTGCAATTTCGATGAATGTTTCTTAATCTGTACCAATAATACCAATAATATTTCATGCTATTTTATAACAGGTAGTAGTTAAAACTGATTAGTTACATGGTGTGTTTTGATTTATATTTTCAAAAAGAAAGTAGCCCTGTGGGACTGAATGTGAAAGAATAAAGGACCCACTATCTGTATATGTTTAGACAGGATGGTGATGTAGAATGAAGATCCAGATTTCTGCGACCTTTTTATTTCTTTGCTGTTCTTGTCATGCACATACTTAGAATATCCGAAGGCTATGTTTTAAATGTCAGGGTTAGGCTTCCTCTTTCTGGTTCAGAAGGCGTGCAACGACACACAAAAGATGTTTTATTTCCAAGCTTAAAAACATTTAAAAGTTTCATCATGTTGAAGATTTGCCAGGGTTTTTCTTTGTACTTTCAGTAACAACTCAATATTATATGCCCCAAAGCCTTGAAAATATGTGTAAATACTATGACTAAAATAACTCTCTTTGAACATGGAGTTGTTTGCTTGCCTTAATGTGTTTCTGTCTGCAAAAGACACAAGTTTTGAAACACAGTCAGAATTAGCTAAGTAGTATTGACCCTAGCTGTAATACCTTGTATATTGTATAGTACTTGTATATTATACCTAGTATATGCACCTCCATAAGTACACATATGTGCTGGTTTTGGTTCGGGGTAGAGTTAATTTTCTTCCCAGTGGCTAATATGGGGTTGTGCTTCAGACTTGAGCTGAATACAAGGTTGATGGTGTAGAGAGGTTTTTTGTTCTTTCCAAGGCATTTTCTGCTTTTCCTACAGCCACACTGGTGAGGAGGCTGGGAGGCTGGGAGGAGACACAGCTGGGACAGGTGACCCAGACTGGCCAAAGGGATATTCCAGACTGAACGACATCATGCTCAGTATATAAATTAGGGGGAAGAAGGAGGAAGGGATTGATATTTGGAGTGATGGTGTTTGTCTTTCCAAGTCACTGTTATGTGTGATGGAGCTCTGCTCTCCTGGGGATGGCTGAACACCTGCCTGCCTGTGGGAAGCACTGAAAGAATCTCTAGTTTTGTTTTGTTTTGTTTGTGTGCATGGCTTTTGCTTTCCCCGTTAAACTGTCTTTACACCAACATACAAGTTTTCTTTTACTCTTCCCATTCACTCCCCAGTTCCTCTGGTGGGGGCATGGGTGAGTGGGTGGCTGCGTGGTACTTGGTGACTGGCTGGGGTTAAATCACAACAACAGATGGCTTTGGGTGCTGTGCTGAGAACAGTGCTGAGCCCACAGAGCTGCTATCCTGACCAAGAAGGGCAGCAAGCACCGGCTGGACACTCTCAGCTCTCTCCCAGGTCAGACCCAGCCTCAAGAGCTCAGCCATGGCAGTGAGGTACAATGTGAGGAGTCTGCAACCCACCAAGAGAGCGGCAAAAAGCATCCACCTCTCCTTGCATGTCAGGAGTTCTGGCTGGGACCACAAATTACTTTCCACTAATGGTCTCAGGGCCACATCACATGCGTAGAAATAGAAAAGTCATTACATTCCTCCCAGGAAAAAAATTATTTCATTTCTTTTTTTTTCAGACACACTGTATTTATGCATTCCCTCTGGTTTTTATGTCCTGAGCATCATTTTATATTTATTTACACTGAATTTCAGATGCCATTTTATCACCTATCATTCGGTCTCTTTCAGTTCTGTCTTCTACAGCAAGAGACTTAGCCCTGTGGCTCACACTCGATGAGTAAACTTCAAAGAGCAGGGCGCAGCTGCATTTCTCGGGCTTGAACAAGCCCTGACACAAATGGGCTTGGGTCCTGCGGCCACCAGGGGTGCCAAGGACTGTCACCCGCGGTCCTGCGGCCACCAGGGGTGCCAAGGACTGTCACCCGTGTCTCCCACCACTGCCGCTGGGGGTTTCTGACCAGGTTCAAGCCCTCAGGAAACGCTGCTGTTCCACACCAGGAGAGCGGAGGGAGGTTGGGGTGGCAGCCTGCCGGCCTGCCACTGCTCCACCTGTGCCCGCACTCTCACTGGGAGAAGCCCGGAGGTGACAGAGCCGCTCCATCCAGCAGCTGTGCTGGATGCCTTTTGTGAGCTGCATAGTTCTGCCACACTGGCCATAACATCACTGGCTGGGGAGAGGGAGGAAGCTTTGGTTGAACACGTTAGTTGTTTTGTTTGTTTGGGTTTGTTTTTTGTTTGTTTTTTTTTTTCAGGAAAAAACCCCACCAGATATCTAATCAAACAATTCCTGACCAGAGCTAGTCACAACAAGATCACATTTTTTTCTGACTAAGTTAATTTGTGGAGATTTGGGGCACAGTTAATAATTTTTCCTATTTCTGATTTGCATCTGTGTGATTTCATTAACTGATAATTGCTTTTGATGTGGGTTGCAGAAGGAGATAAATGACTCATGAATCAATAAGTGATGAGATTTCAGAGTCACTTATTGATTTTTATCTCCAATTTACTCTGCATTGAATTTAATTATAGCTATTACGCACGATTTGTTTGAAAACATTGCATGCAAATATTTGCATGAGGCTTGTTCAGTGAAATTATACTTCAGTTGTTTTAAAATAAGTAGTGACTTTTGAGAAGAAAAAAAATCACTGACTTGAAAAAATATCCAAGTATGTCAGCCCTTAATCATTACCTGGAAGCCCTTGAAGAGCTTCTTGAACACTTAAAAGCTTGTTTATGTAAAAGTTTTCGTTATCACAATGGGAATTCTACATGATTTTTTTTTATTTTAATGGTTTGTTCACCTGAAAGTGTATTTTAAGCCAAACAGATGTAAATAAAGAAAGGTTTGTATGAATTAGAGTGGAACGATTTGTTTCTGCATTTTAAAAGCAAAATGTTATGATTTTTCATTTCTTATTTTAAAGCTAAATTTGCCTAGATTTCTATGCATACTGTAAACAGAATTTTTAAACTGAAACTTCTGCTTTTGAGTTTCGAAACATGTTTGATTTAGTCAAAACCAATTTTCTTCAAGCATTTGGGTTGGTAAGAAAAAAACTGAAATATTTTCATTCCACTGTGATAATGCATTTTTGGATACAAAACTGAAAGAACACTTTGATGCATAGTGATATAAAGATCTATCTATAAAGATCCTTTTTTCCTCTTTTTTTATGGACATTGATATTTCTGCTGTCATGTAAAGCATTTTCTTACTGTTATAGCTAGTTTTCTGCTAAATCTAATTTTGCTGCTATTTCTACCTTCCAGTTAGAAACACTGCCTTAATACAGTGATTTAGTAGTTTTCATTAGAGATTTAATATAGGAATCTGTTTTATGTAATACAACTCATATATATTTTCTAATGTAGGAAATCCTTCATGGAAGGCCTCTGGTAAAGGAAAACTGTCAAAATTATGATAATATAATTTTATCAGTTTAATTCCTTGAGAATCATAGAAATATCAGCTAGTGAAGAGGTCTGGTCTCAACCACACAGGCTATCACAAAAAAAAACCCCAGAAATTTGGGAACTCTTATGTCTTTTTTAATTTCTGAAAACAAAGCCATTATGGATTGCACACTTTAAAATATATTGGTACTTTGTTGGGCAATCTGCTTTCTAGTCTTTAATCTCTTTGACTTTTTTTGTTCTTTCATGTTTTTATACTCATGCTGTCCTCGACAGCAACTTTGTGTGACTAAATTTCTTCCAGACCCTCCCAGCCCCAACATATTTAGCAGTCAAGTTTATGCATAAGAATCTTCAATCAGGAAATGCAGAATCAAGCTTTTAGCCCTATCATGGGAATGGAAATCTTAAAAAAGAACATATATCTAACACCTATTAGTAAGACATATTTCAAAGTGAATTAAGATCAATTAGAGTACTTCCATTAATTTAGTTTGGCTGTGAAGGAGTTCTATGAGCTAATAGTTATGTTAAACACCCATGTAACTTTCTATGTTTGCAGAATTATATTATGTGTTTAATATGTTTCAACTATTTTGTATTAATAAGAAAATAGCAAATGTAGTAGAAATGTTTAATTGTGGTGGGTGGTTTTTCAGGTTTTTTTTAATTAGAAATTTATATTTGACAGAATACAAAATTATTAAGAGGTGTTAAGAGGTGGACTTAAATAGTATATTGAAAAGTTTGTATTTCTATTAAAAAAATTTCTCCCCATCAAGTTATGTAGGCAAACCCCTGAAGATGTAAACAATAAAATTCCACACTGTACCACTTTTCTTCAAAGTGTTTCTCAGGGAAATTTTGTTTTCAGAGGAACACTGGCAAGAGATTTCTCTGTACTTAGAGCAAGTAAAAGAGTAAATGAATTTTTTTACAAAACATGGGAAGGACTATAAAGATTTTCATTTGTAAAATTTCACAGATTATGTTAGTTTCTAAGAAGACCCATATACAAATGACTTATATTAATTTGATTCAAATAAAATAATCCAGAAGATTCAAATAGAATAAGGTGTGGTGACATGTTCTTTTCTAGGTTAGGCTCGTTTTGGCATCTTTTCAGTTGATGCCTCAAACTGTAATAAGATTTTGATCTCATTCCCAAGAAAAGGAGCTAAAGGAAGACATTTCTCCATTATGTGTGGCAAAAATTTGTGCTTAAAATAATTTATTTTCTTTTTTTCTATGCCTTCATCCTCTCTAACTGCATCTGTTATTCTTGACTGTTTCCTGGGATTCGCCTACTCTACACAGGCTATCTATGTCTCCTATATTAAATTATTTTGTAATTTTTTATCACTTTCTGTCAGTTTACAAATTCCTTCCTACCTTTCCTGTATTCCTCTTATACTTTATTACTCTTGACTCTCTTTCTTTGTGTCCCTTCCTAGTCTCTATTTCAGAATTGCTTTAGCCAAGTTTCAAGCCAGTGACTAGTTTTTCCAGGCTTTCTGAATAGATTTCAATATTTTTCAGCTTTTTCTAAGTTTTTTTCAAAAGAAACTGGATATACACTCTTCCCAAATCCAGACTTTTCTGGTTGTGCTATTCCAACAGTCTCAAGAATATAGTTAAATGTTATTTTGTTTTTTTTTTTTCTTTCACAATTATTTACCTTCCTTTTTCCTTCCTTGTGTTCAGGACTAGAATCACAATCACTGATTTGGTTTATGCTATAATTTTTTTTGCCCCCAGATTCAAGCCAACTGTTGATTCCAGCTGTAATTGCTTTTCAAATCTATGTCTGTGTCACTTTGGACTGAGAAGAATTACATCTCACATAGAGCAAAGCTGGTTGTTCCCAAGTGATTGTTTAAGCTGCTGAGACAGTGCTTCTCTAAACAATTTTCTGCCATAATAATTGGCCTGTTTCTGTGCAGGCAGTCATTTCCCTGTACCATTCTATTGTTCAGTTTAGCTGTGTGGTCTCTTGTAGCAGAGATTTAATATTCTCATAATTCTCACAAAATCAGGAGTCCAGCTCTGCTAATATGTTTGAATTCTGAGAAAAAGAATCAGTGATTTTCTGTAAAGATCCTACTTTGTAATCACAAATGAGTTTCTTGCCAGCAGAACTAGCTGTTTGCTAAAGCAGGCCAGAGAAGGGAAATCTTTGCCACTTTCTGAACTGCGGTGTTTCAGCCTCTCCATGCCAGCCTGTGGCACTGTTCATTGCCCTGAGCATCGGCCTCTCCAGCAGGCAGGAAGCCTGACACCAGCCTTTGGGGCCATATCAGAAAATGTTGGGGGGTTTGGGTGGGTAGAATGGTGTGAAACCCTAAAACTTGGCTGCTTGGACATGACCTGCTGCAATTTCATCCTTCAGCCTACAGTGGCCCAGCTCCTCTTGTTCTTTTCCATCTCCCTGTCCTCTGTGATGCCATCACCAGGCCAGGAGGGCTGTGCTACAGCTGCCCAGGTTCCACATGCATGGTAACTGGCAGAGTGGCAAACAGGAAGACTGGTTAGTCACGTTATTGCCCTGTGGAGCAACCAGCAGCTGAGTTCTGCCTGGCTCTCCTCTCTGTCTTCTGTCCAGATCCTGATTTCTTCTCCACTTTCCAAGTTATTTTGAAGTGGCCAACAGAGTTCAAGCAGCCATTTGAGAATGGATGTTATCAAAGACAGGTAGATGGTCAAACAGGGAGCATGGTCTCATGAAACTCATTTCACTAAGAAATAATATTAAGGGGGGGGGACAAAGACATGAGTCAAGGTTAAAATTTTTAAATTTTAAATATTTAATTGTGAATTATAATTGTAATGAGCCATGAAAGGTCAGCTAGTCCATTCCTCTCACGAAAAATTAAGTAAATATGTGCTGTTCCTGATCAGTGGTTTAAACTCAAGAGAATATCCAGTTCAGGTGATCCCACAGTTCCTGCTTTGGTGTAGCCCTTTTCTTGCCCTCCAGAAGAGTCAGAAAAGATGTCTCTACTGGGAATTAAGTTTTCTGATATACAAAATAAAAAAATTAAAAAAACCTACACTCTTGTTTTATGTCTGATGATTGCTGACTTATCTGATGGCCTGCCTTGATCCTTCTTCTTTTTGAACTAAACTAATCCAGCTCCTTCTGTTTTTCCTTGAAATTACTAAACCTTATGTAATGTCTATGTCTCTCTCCTAGAGTCTTTGATTCAGCTGCCTCTTGCTTGAAGTATAATATTCAGAACTAGACATCAGATTATACCTTCAGCCGTAACATAAAATAATGCCGCCTTCTGTAACATAAAATAAAGCCTTCTTGTATCTTCCATATGACACTGACCATTAATATATGCAAGAACACAATCTGGTTTCTTCTGTGACAGTTGCATATTCCTTAATTATTCCCATTTGATACTTCAATAGCACAGCCATGGTCTTTTGTGAAGTAGTGTTGCCATGCCATATTTCCCTGTTGGGTATTTCTATATATTTCTATGTCCTACATGAAGCATTTTGTCTTTCTGGCTTGTTAGTTTGAAAAAATATCTTTAGTTTATAAAGACGGGTTTAAAGCCAGACTCAATTCTCCAAAAGGAACATTATATTTCTTCCCCCACTGCAGTCTGAGGTCATGTAAAAATATTACTCAGATGAAGAAAAGAACTGTGCCAAAACAGAATACATCATTTGTGGAATCCCAAGAGAAATGTCCTGGCACTTTGACAGAGCAACATAGCTTCCTATTTCATAAGCAGAGTGGTTCATTTACCCATAAACACATGTGTTGCACCTAGATAATATCTGATCAATTCATTTCCAGGACTGCCATGCAGGTTATGCCAAGAGCCTTCCTAAGTTCAGGTGTGTCACATATGCCTTCTCAGCTTTCAAAGAGGACAGCTACTGTGCCAAAATGACTGTGTCTTCCTGTGCCTCAATCCATCTTCAAAAATTTCCAGTGACTATATTTTCCCACTTTATTACATTGCAGATGCTTCAGAATAGCTTTTATTCACTTGTTCTAGTGTTTTTCCCTAGCTTTTGAATTTGTGTTGAAAGAGAATAGGCTCCTTCTTTTTCCCCTTTCAGTTTTCTGAGATCTTTCTCACTGGTAAGAAGTGTGCAAAGATAATTGCTGCTGCTGCAGATAAGCTCATACGCATCTAGGGGGTGGCATTAAACATGCAGCAATACAGATAACACTGCTGCATAATGTCAACTACTATTGATACTTGGCTTCTGCAAATACCAAACAGGTACTTAACATTTTCACTGGTTTGGTGACCACATTTCACACAAAAATTATATAAATTATCTATGGAAAGATGGGCATACCCCTTCAAGCAGTAAAGCTGGTTTGCTCACATTCCACTTTTGCAGCACTGGGCTGCTAATTACCAGCCCAATTAGCACATATTTATACTATTGACAAAATAAGAGAACCACCATTGAGAAAGTTGCACCTGAATTTCTTTTGGCCCTTTACAAATTCTTACACAAGAAAACTTCCTTATATAAGAAATTGCATAACCATACAATCAGCTTTCAGCATATATTCAAGTCGCATAGAAAACCAGTCTGCTCTTAAAAACTTTCATATAGTAGGATCTAATAATGTGAATGGTTAATCAATAAAGAAGTTTTCTACAGTGGTTCTCTGAAAGCGAAGCATTTTGAGCTTAATTTTTCATAAAAGAGAGATGGCCTACAATTTCTCCATGGAACAGTCCCACCAGCAGACTGGAGATTTAAAACCAGCTTGAATTCAACAAGGAATAGCATGTGGTATTGCAATGTTTTCCCAAGGATTTAAAGTCACATTAAGACTTAAGTAGCTTTGGAAAATGAATCATAATTGTTTATTGTGAACAGAAATAGTATATCAAATTGCTAAACCCTGAATTTTAACATCCATAAATATCTTGGTAATAATGAACTTTTATAGTAAGGTCTCAGCCTCACAAATAGTTTCACAAAAGTTTAAATCCCCTGATATTTAATGAATACACAACCTGTAAGCATGGCTATAAGTCCTATCAAGATCCTTCCTCTGGGATTTCCCGTTTTACATCTGCATCATTCATTCAGTGACTGTTTGAAATCCTAAATGAGAAAATTGTATGTTCAGCCAAGCTGCTTTTATTATTGTTGTTGTTATTACTGCTCTTTTTACATGTGTGTGTGTGTGTGTGTGTGTGTGTGTGTGTGTGTGCAACTTACTGGAACTTACTGGGAGTTGGTTTTAAACCCTTTATGTCTGTCAGCTGCTGCATTCATGTCTTCAAGTTCCTGTTGAGGAATTTGCTGTTAATGCATTTATACTTTAGGAAGTTGTTATATTTACGTGAAAGAGTCGTGCTTAAAAATGGCATCCAAAGAGAAACCTTCTGTTTCACTGCCGTGTGAAAGCCACTCACCCTTGAAAGATAAGTGTAAGAGGCTGTAACAGTGGAGGAGGCAGAAGCAGGAGAACACATGAGGGAAAAAAAAGCAAAGACATAATTTGAGCCTGAAGAGCAGAGGAAGGGGTAAGGGGAGGAAGTCTCAACACCAAAGAGGCTCATTAGAGCAAAAATGGAAACCAAGTAGTCTGGGAAGACCCTTGAATCCAAACTCATATATCCTGTGACATATTTGTCACAACAATGGTAATCTGGTGTGATTGATACACTTGGTCAATATTCTGCACTTTATTTGCAAGACCTGTCTTCAACCATCTTTTCTGCTAAGACCAGATGAGCTTGAGCTGGTGTTCTTGCTTTGGAACAGCGTACATTGTGAACTTGAACTTGTCTGAATCCACCAGGTAAAAGTGTATTTCAAATCAATGAGAAAATGCTGTGGTTTTCTGGATGTTTCTAGTTTAGTATTTTTGTTTTTCTTCTGATACTGAGTTTATGAAACCGTCCTTTAATCACTTCAGATGAAAAAATTGAATTTGGCATTTTCAAAATAATCAGCCAAATGGATTCCACTCGACCAAATAATGAGAGCCCATTTATTAATAATTAGGTTTTTTTCCTTTCTTAGTTGTACCATCAGTCCTACAAACAGAACATTAATTGAACAAGTGGAGTTGAAACTGAGGATTCTACATTATGCAATGTTCAAATACTTGTAAATTCGATGGGTGTTACAAGAATGGATTTCATAGCAAAGAAGAATAAATTAGATTTTAATCCTTCTTTCCCATTAATATTAGCTGCTGCAGGGTGTCTGTCACATAAGGAAGGAAAAGCTGTATGATTTGCAGACCCTTACGACTGTACCTGGCACTAGATTTGTGTGAATCCCTTTCTAAGAGTGTTGATGGCCTTCTTTAAACATTAATTGCGTCTGTGTTTCTTAAACTTTCAAAGGAAATCTGGAAAAGGCATTTTTTATCTGAGGAAATTAAATTATTCTCAGCTGGAGTCTGGAGTTCAGAGGTTCTTGTAGGTCTTTATGGTGGTGTAAAAGAGTATGGTAGGATTTAATTAAATAAAAGCTATGGCAGTCTTGCTTATGAAATTTTAAAGGAAGCCCTGTAGAGTTGTTTATCTACTGGAGATTCTTTAGGTTGTTTCCAAATGGGTCATCATTTCCTATTAAATTAAAAGGGGTCAGTTTTTAAAAATTACTTTAAATTTGCTTATATTTATTACAAAAACAGCTCTCGGGCTGCAATTTTTTCAGAACTGCATTATACAACAAGATTATTTCTACTCACTTCAGTGGGAGCAATGTCCAGCTACCACTGCGAAATTTTGAAGGCCATCCCTGAAATTTAAAAGTTTCAAAAATAGTCTTTTTGGGTTTGACTCTTAAACTTAACATATTAGAGTGTCCTACACTAACACTTCTGACTTTTGTCCTAGGAGGTCTGATATTCATTTAATTGCAAGCACATAAACTGCGTGATTCTTCTCCCTTTATCATTCCAAAATCAATTGGCAGCAAGTCCATATGCTTTCTAGGGATCTTAAAAAATGTGCCATCAGCCTTGGAGCTACTAAAGATACCAGAGAAATATTTGTCAGCTTGTCAGCTTTGTTTCTTTGCTGTCTTTGTGAAATAGAGTGTGCCATTACGGCAAAGACAGACCCATCCTTCGACACGCCTTTGCCGAAGCTTCCTTCAGATTTTAGTAAAAGGTTCCTTCATTGCTGCTGCAAGTAGTTTATTTGCCTTTATTTCTTTCAAGTCGTGCTGCTGTGTGCTGCCTTCCATCACAGCAACTCTCTGTGCAGGCAATGCCCAGTTAAAGTGGGGAGAAAGTTTCCTGCGGAGCAGACAGTGGAGGGATGGATGAGAGCATTGCTGAGACCTGTCCATGGTAGGAATGGATTGTAAGAATGGTTAGCAGGACAAGATTGAAATACAGGGACTGTGGAGAACACTCTTTAAAGAATTATCTTTATGTATATGTTCTATTACTCACAGCCTGTTTCTAGGCTCCCTAAACCAGGATATATCACCCAGCTCTCAGAGACAGGGCTCTAGGGCAATTGGGCCCCACTGCTTGGCATCCACCATCTTACTGCACTCTTTTCCCTTTTTTTAGCCCCAGTGTGAATCTCTGGAGGTATGTGGCTCTGCACCACAATATTTGACTGTCTGCAGTCCAAAATACCCCATGGCTGGGAGCAGAGCACACTCATGGCAAAAACAAAAGCAGAGGCAGTCTCCAACAGGAGTACACTGAACGCAGAAAACACTGCAACCTGCCACTGAGATGCTTTGTGGTTCCTCAACTGGGTTCAGTTGATGAAAAAAGCTGAAAGAAATACAAAAGTGTTCACTGGGAAGTACCAGACAGAAATAAAAAATGTGTATCAACAAATTTTCCTCTCAAAAAAAGATTTGCCTTGGAAAAATGTCCAGCATTAAAGACATTTCTGATCTTCACAAAAAAATTCTAAGCCCTCGACTTTATGAAAAATATTACTACATATTGTATCCATATGGTTATCACTTTCAACCTGTGTTGTAGACAAAAATACAGAGGAAAATGCAAAGAAATGTTTCAGTTTGTTTGCCACCTCAAAAAATGCTTTGGATCAAACCAACACTATGTATTTATGTGCTGTTTTCTGCTCCACCCTCCTTGTCCCACCCAAGCCTCGATCCTGCTCTCTCTGTCATCTCAAAAAGGATTGATATGACTATTTCGTTCAGTATAAAACATTGGAGGTAGTTTTAAATCATTTATTTCATTTTATGGATCTGTTACAATTCAGTTCACATATCAGTCAGAAGGAAAGGAATAGCTCTACCTCTATTACCCAGTCCCATTGTGATTTGAATTTCTTTGAGAATGATAAAAATGTAGGTTTGATACCCACCCTAGCATATATGGGGAGGGTACTGTCCTGGTTGAAGTGATAGTAAAACTTTCAGCAAACCTCTGCTCTGACTGAGGGAACGGGAATTTTAAACTTCCAAATCTCATTAGTGTCTTTACCTTGAGGTATTTTAGCACTTTCATGTGCTGCTGACAGCCTTTTAATATCCTTCTGCAATCAGTGGGATGAAGAAGAGAGTTAGGAATGGCTTTCCATCCATCTCACATAGGAATGGTACTAAATAGAGCGATGAAAGTGTCTGTCACACTTGTCAGTAAGCTGGTGACTTGGCACATTTACCGGGAGCCAGAAAAGGCACACTTTTATTACTGTGGGTATAAAATACTTAACAATGGGGAAAAACGCTCTCAACTTGTTCTTTAGGCCTATACATTTTAATGCAGTGGATGTGTCACCTAGGATATGATTTAGTGGTGAGCATGGTGACGCTGGGTTAAGGTTTGAGCATCCACTGCCCTCAGAGCCTGAACACTGTAAGAATTTACATAAATTCTTATGTAAATCATGTGTGCCCCCAGTGCATTGGAACTGCACTGGGGACACACATGATTTACATAAGCATTTATCCATATGTGTTCACTGTTCACTGATCTGAAAGAGGACCTCAGAAAGTTTTCTTAGTAAAAACATTAACTGGGAACAACAGTTTGTTAAAGCTGCTCTAATAGTAGCTTTATTCAGTGCATGGGGGAGGGAGGAGACCAGTGTTTCTCCCGGCCTTTCAGAAATAATTTTAGGTTGCCAGTGGTGGCCCTGTGTGGCACCCAGCACCCAGGCTGGATGGCAGCATTGCAGAGGGAGCTGCAAAATGACCCCAGACCTTTGCCAGCCCCATCACCTGCCCTGGCAATCCTTCTGTGCCAAATACTGCATCATCCCTGCCAGGGGGTCCCCAAAGCCACTTTGCACACTGACCTGGGTACCCCTGGCACCCAACACAGGTGGTGGCTGTGGTAACAAAGTGAGGTTTGCCACACCTCTTGGCAGAGGAGCCTGCAGGGCCTGATATGTGTCCACTGTGATGTGCTGACCCACATCCCTTGCCCTTCCAACTTCTCCTTTCCTGTGAACCACTCGAATTTCATATTAGACCATTTGTCCTGTCTGTCACTTTTGATAACCTGACTGCTGCTACATCCACTTGCTTTTAATTACTTTGCCATTTAATTTGTTTTAAACATCTGTGTCCATCTTCTATTTGGGGTCATTTTAATTGTTTGTGGCTAATAGAATTTGAAAGGAGTATAATTTTCTTATATTTCATTCTAAGATAACCCATTGTGGTTTGCTACAATCATCTGCTGCTGTTGATTTGCTGCCATACAGATGATTTAATTACCTAGAGATCATTGTTATTACCATAAAATCCCCATTTATTAACTGCCATATCAATTATCCACCCTTTTGCTTATTGATCCGAAGTCTCCTGAGCAACTGATCTCCTGGGGCACATTTCAACCCAAGCACAAATCTAGCAAGTTCACTGGAGTCATATAAAAGATGAACCTGGCTCCTCTGGCATACTGATGTCCTGCCAGAACTTTTATTGAGATTCCCACTCATTGTGCAGTCACCTGACAGATTTGGTAGCAGAGTGGTTTACAGTTCTGGTGATTCATGATTCTGCTGATACTGTTTGGCCATTTGTCTCCATTATTTTTACTTTCTTCCTTCTCCCCTGTGATTCACACAATTCTGGGGGGTTTTGGGTATTTTTGTTGGTAGGGTTTTTTGTTTTGTTTTGTTTTTTTTTTTGGTCTTCAGTTTCCATCTTCCTGTTCAATTTTTTATTTTGTCTTCCATCCTCTCCTCTTGGGCTCCTCTGTTTGAATATCTGTCCTCCTGTACACTTCTGAGTTGTGTTACCACCTTCTCTGTGTTTGTTATGCCAAATGCAAGCCCCTAAGGCATCTTCCTTTTCCTCACACCAGACATTGGTACCTAATTTTCCCTTTCTTTGCTTAGACTTTGTGTTTTCAAGTAGCAATTTGCATTTTGCACTCACTGCCAGGGGTCCTCTCTCCTTGCTCTTTCCTGGCCCTCTGGGAACCTTATTCTTATTCACCTCACCACCCTCTTCCTGATTATCTCTCGTAAAAAGCACAGACCAAGCATACATACAGTATTAATATATAGACATTCTCTGTGAGTGTCTTGGCAGGTCTAGTATATCTTCCCTGTTGGGATGTAAGAACCCTCTTCTCTCATATAAAACCTTTAGATGATGTTTGAAGAAACATTCTAATTAGTTGGGAAATATCCAGTTTGCAGATGTGGTCTGTCATTCAAATTTCGACTATACTAATGAATATACTTTTACAAATTGCGGTGATTTCCTGAAAATTATGTGATTTATTTTATAAAGTACAGATAAATAACAACAATTGCACACTTTGCCAAGAATGCTAGTATAACTGACTGAATTTGAGCTACAATACAAGCCTTTGAGACCTACATCATGCTCTCTGGTGACACCTGATCAATAAGTTCAAAGGCAATATTTGCATTCTTCAGCAATGAATGCTCATACTAGGCATAGTCTCCAGCAGCAAAACCTTCACCCAGCTCTGGATCTGGGACACCTCAACACCACTGGCTACTCTGTGATAGACATTTGTTCCGCCCATCTCAGGAAATATCTTTGGCCCTGAGTTGTATCAGCTCCACAGCAAAATGGCCATGGCCTGTGTGTGAGTTTCTTCCTCAATCTAGACTGTGGTTTATGAGTTCCTTGGCAGTAATTCAAATGAAGAGCAGCAGTAGCTTAGGTTGTCCTGCAATTTAAGCAACCTCATATTTTCATTTGTAAAATTTTCTAGATAGCTGAGCCTGTGACTAGAATAAGTGTCTCTTGCACAGCAGACTTCAATTGCTGCAATCACTAGTACGAGAGTTTTCCTCAAACCTGTTAAAATAGGAAAAAAAGAGGGCGACAAAATAACCCAAATGAATTTTCCAAAATATCTGACCACTCTTACAGAAATGCTTAGACAATCTAGGGATTGTCTCTTTTCACTTAACTATATAAACGCACTAAAAACTTCATTTTGAGGAGACAATTATCATAACTGAATTTAAAATTATTTTGTTCTTTTTTTTTTCCCTTTTATCTTTTTAAAAGAAGGTCCTCATTTTAGCTGGCCTTGCTGCATTCCTGTTACTGAACCAAAACAGGTGACAATGACTGCTGTGAATATTTGCTTAAGGAGTAACTGCTCGAGATTTGATATTTGCTCTGACCTTTGATCTGCTGGGTACCTGTCAGAAGGACTGAAGCTGAGCAGAGTGCTCTGAGGAGGCTGTCTGATGCTTCCTGTGATGTGAGCTCTCTGTGTGTGGAGGAGAGGGGCACAGAGTCCTGTTATCATTAATTACTGCTCTGGATTGAGTGGGGGGAGGGTGGCTGAGTGCCATTTCACTGCTCTTCATTAATACTGCTTGATTCATTACTGCCTTCATTATCCTGAAACGCAGCTTAAAGTCTGTGGACAGCCCTGCCCTTACACATCTCTCACTGGTGAGGAAGTGGACTTCAAGAAAGCCCAGGGCAAAAGGTTAGGAAAATACGAGTACCAAAGAAAGACTCACATCCAATTTAGAGCTGTTTCAGCCCGAGTGGATGAGGATGAGGTGCAGGGTAAGCACTAACTCACCAGTCCTGCCTGGCCAGCCAGTGGCCCGGCTGCAGTGCTGTCAGGGCTGCGGCTGAGAGCTAACTGCTGCCCACATGACTGTGTTTTTACAAAGCTGTTTAGAAAGGATTTGGCCTAATCTTTATGACCACAAACTCCTAGACTGCTGGGAAGTTAATGAGGACTAAGCAGCTTCACCTTGATACATCCCTTCTTCCTGAACAGCACTTCAAAACTTGGCCCGACTTGTATTGGCTGACCAGGAGCTGTTATTTAAGTGCACTGACTGGAGTTCAAGCCTCATCTATGATTGACTGAGGAGATGTAGTTACCCTGACAGCATGACACTGAGGCTGTGGAGGGTAGGATAAAATCTGAGCAGAGAAGGATGTGATGATGCAAGGTTAGATATCTACAGAAATTGCTGAACATCCCAGGCTGAGTGACTTGGATATCACCAGGGATATCACTGTCACATAAATTAGATTATTATAATTTATTGTTTCATATCAGTGTCTCTGGTCCTTGAAGTCCAGGATGAGACATGATAAGACAGAGGTTGCACCTGTGACTGCTGCCAAGTGACCCCAGAAATGGCTGATAGCACAGGTTGATCCTGGGAACTGGAGCTTTGTGTCCATATTCCTTCCAGGAAACCCTGCCTTCCTTTGCTGAAAGAAAAAATGTGACTCTTGATGAAAGTGGCTCTGCTGAGCACAAAGTGTTGGGGACAGCCCAGTGGGAAAGTAAAAGAGACTTGGAAATTCAATTATCCATGACTTTGCACAGTGACTCTTGTTAGTTACTTGGACCAACATCCAGCCTTGCAGCAAAGGAGAAGTGGAGCCTGCCATAAGCTATGTATGCC
>WAAE01013956.1:0-26033 GCA_013400495.1 Nicator chloris | reverse complement strand
CTTACAAGACTCTGCAGCTCTACTATTTCTGAAAGAAACATCTCCGACAAATCGCCAATATAAAAAAAAAATAAGCTTTGTTTGTACAATTTATAGCTAGACAGCCTTTTTCTTCAAAAAAAAAATTCTGCAAATTGAATTCCGTAAATTCTTGAATTTTAACATGAGAATTTCTGTACATAAACTGTAACTGTTATCAGCACTGCCTTCCCAAGCAAGCAAAGCTTGTTCTATGGGCACTTGGGGAACAGCAGACTGACTGGACAGCCATAGCTCTTCTCTGAACTGGCAAGCAGCCAGGATGTCTCAAAAAGTCTAAAATAACTTTCCAAACCTCTGTTAGAAAAGACAGCACCTTTGAGACAAGGAACAGTGATTTAATATGGTTCACACAAGAATTTAGAGGTCTGTAAGTCTCTACACTGCCAAATGGGAGCAGAATGCAAAGTAAAGAAACACAGCAAATAGATGGGTTTTGTAATCATTGGTACATGGTTAATTTCCCCTCTGTGCAATATTTTGCTCAGTCACCATGTCTGTGCCAAGAATAAAATGCCACCTAAGAGGGGAAGAGTAGCATGCAGCCAGCAGACCATTGTATCACAATGTTCCCCTTGATAAGATGAATTGCCTTGAAAATATCCCTTCCTCCCCACCAAAACATCATCTTGATCCAACAGGCAGTTGCCAGATATTTTTCATTAGCATGAAACATATGCTGGTGTTCACACGTGCAGTGCTATCCTAACTGCTGCTAGGAAGTGAGCTACCTTTTATGTTTGACTCTAAGCCTGAAGAGTTTCGCTGCCCACACGAGTCTCCAAGAAGAGGATTTTGAAATGCTGGGATTAGAACTGAACCACATGTTGTAATCAGAAAAGTAAAAGCATAAGTAGCCTGCCAGTGTTTGCTCATAAATGACCTTTATCAATGAGAGCAGCCCTACTGAACCGTGATGGACCCATTACTGCAAATACACCTTGCATGAACAAGGTTTTTGGAATCTCTATTTATTGATCCGTGTATTTTCCTGGCCAAAAATTTTCTGTTGAACCTTAAAGAATTTTCTTGTTGCTTGACTCACTACTTCTGAAGATGGCAGGGCAGGACAAAAAAAAACAAACAAACAACCCAACAATAAACCACAAAGGGCCACAAAAGAAATTCAAGCTTTGGAAAATCCTTGTGTTGGCTTTCACTTTTAGTCTTTCTTCTCCAAGAAGAAAATTCCATGCCCAGTGGGATGCAAGTAGAATTTAAGAACCTTTTTCTTTATTTATTTAGTTGGTGCTCTAAGGCCTTGTAGAATGACAAATTAAAGATTTATTAAAATACACTGTCATTCTAAGGAAAAGAAAAGCTTGTTGGACTTGAAACTTGAGCCGCAAGGCAAATAACACTTTCTTTAACATAACTACATTTGACAGGCTACTACAGTACTGGATTAGGTATGAAGAGAAATTTCTAAAGAACCATGTGTGAGGTATTTATCCATTGATTTTGCAGAAAGAGAACCCATCTGTGACAAAAATTTATTTACAACTCTGGAATAATGAAATTTTGAAGACAAGATAAACCTTAGCAGGAAAGTGTTAATAAGATTAATTGAAGTGAATGTGACAGAATCTCTCATCTTGAAGATATTTGTCTTTTGCAGATTGCTGCCTAAAGAATACCTGGAAGCAGGATCTGCCATTGCCTCAATTCCGTGCACTTTTATCACATACTTGCATCACAACCGTTTCTCTTTCACTACTGGAAGAAGGAAGAATTGGGAATTTCATCATTGTTCATATAGGTAGGGAGATAGCAGTGATCTTTCAGTGAAAGCAAGTATTTAAAAAAAAACAACAAACCCCACAAAAAACCCCAAAAGTATACATAACCCAAAAGAAACCTAAAAAAGGCCACAAAACTCACAACAAAAACAGGACTTAGATCTTGCTATTTCATTATTTTATCGTGTCTATTTTGCACACACTCTGAACAACTGAACATTAATGTCCTGCAGTCAATGAGGAATTTCATTACTCTTTTGCTGTTAGATTTAAGGATGTAGTGCTTACACCTCTCCCAAAGGGTGACAAAAACTGCCACTAGGACAATAATTCACCCCTTTCAAGGATTTTTCTCACAAAAAGCACACTAAAAATAAATAACAATTGCATGTTTCTGTCATTAATATCTTCCCCAGTCTTTCATCCAAACTTTTCTGTATTAACAGCTCTATTGACAACTACAAAAGCAAATTAATCTGGTATTCTTAGCCTACACGTAGCACTGGATGCCGTCCAGATTCAGTTATGCATCTGATCCCTGTAGATAAAGTAGTCAAAGTGCTAAAAAGAAAATACCTTCCAAGACAGCATGAAGTGTTCAGGAAGAGATGGCCATTGTGTTTGAGGAAAAACCCATTTCAGCTTCCAGATTTAATGTTCTGCTCGCTTTGGGATCTGCAAGTCTTGTAGTTCACCAGATCTCTAATTTCTAGTTTACCAAAAGGGGTTTGTGCCCATGGCCCTAAAATTATAAACCCACTTTGAATCCTGAATTCCAGTTCTGGTAGCACATAAGACCCCTGCACCATCACTTTGGATCTTTTATATATTCAATAGAAACCAGACCTGTAAGCAGCACTGGTAAAATCTGCTGAGCAGTCTCTGAGACAGAATAACCTTCGTGCTCAGGTAATGCAGACCATCCTCACACCATTTCCTTCACTATTTCAGAAAGATCATTGTACACTTAGTAACAATCTACCCAGCTGCCCAAGACATATCACCTGCCAGGAGCTACTGCTTAGTGTCCCTGAGGTCACCACTGAATGTGACTGCTAGGAGTGCAGCTGCTTCCTCATCAGCACAGTGACTGACACAGCAATAGCTCTGGGGCTGTCTAGACTGACTGTCATGGATTCCCATCACATCTCTTTGATGAACACATTTTCTCCTGGGCACAAGAATCTTTGTCATCTGAATGTCTTTGGAGCCACTTCAACTTCCATTTGGAGAAATCAAGAGACTGATATTAAACACTATAAATAGTAACTCTGGCTCATAGGTATAATTTCATTTTTTAACTCTCCTCTTCAACAAAAAGAACGTCTCGGGAGGATGGTATATATCAGTATGATAATTTAAAAGCACATGAGAGAAGTGGTATACAAGGGACAAAATTTATTTTCTTTTTCTAGGTGAAGTTTGATCAAAACCCAGTAAGTATCTGAAATCGATGCATTTGTTGGATTTTAAACCTCCAGCTTGTGTTAAACGGGGCTTTTGGACATATCTTAGTGATCCCCACCCACTGTCCCTAACCACAAGACAAAAGAGAAGTCTTTTCCCGATCATATACAAAATTTGATCTGCAACACAGTGTTTAGAGTCAAAACACATGTCATCAGATAAATACAGCTTGGCCAGCAGTATTCACTCCAGGAGCCCTTGTACCTGGCTACCATTGCATGAATGAGGTAAAGAAGAAACAGGACACACCGCTTCTTGCCTGAACGAGACACCCTTAGTGCAGCACAGCATCTCAAGTGGCAGGTCACCAAAAAAACACCTAATGCACACTCACACACACGTGTGGATTTTTCCCAAGAGTATGAATGAGTAAGGTTTGTCAAAGGAATACTTGACTGTGGGTGGAAGAAAAGCACCTGCTATACACTACAATGCAATTTCTGCTAGCACCCTATAAACATTTTCCATTCTCAGCACTGAGCTGGGCCTAGCCTCATCCTCCACTTCAGTAGCTCAGATCTCTTCTAATTTCTGTGCATAGGGGACATTTCAGGTTTGCATATTGGTATTTCAGCCCCATAAGAAGTTTTTTGTAAATCTGTTTGTATACTCCATGATGTCTTTGATGAGAGAACACAGAAGACAAAGAAAATGCAGGAGACACCACTCACCTGGATACTGGAAAACTTCAAGTGTCTTGAACTAAACCAGCCCTGCAGAATGAAAGGCTTTGTAACACCTCTCACTTTCCAGTCACACAGAATTTTCAGTGAAATCAACTCATTGCCTGCTTTACCTTGGCTTTTGATGCCAGCTAGAAGCCAAATTAAATTAGGCATCTATTTAACTTTCCCATATAGTTTTGCTCTACATTTCAGTACATACCCAGCTCTTGCTGTAAGAAGGATTGATTGCATTTAAGAGCATGCACTCACTTAGCTGCTATGAATTTACATAAACCCATAACGTAAGCCAGAATTTGGGGTTTTGGTTCTTCTTACAGCAAGCTTGATGCACCTTGCTTTTGTCTTCATGCTCAGTTTCTGTTTAGTCACATCCATGATAATTCTCATTCATAATCTTGGGGAAAATGTGAAGAAGAGTAATGCAAACAGGTTACTTTCTCGGTCCCTTGTAGCTGGTGCCACCAAACGCTCCGGCTGCAGCCACATGGGGATGGATACCCTTCCTCCTGCTCCTCCGATGCGGCGCACCGCGCTCACGAGCGGCAGTAGCTGTGCGGCGAGAAACACTAGAGGGCAATAAATGCCCTTCAATAAGCTTAGAGGATCCCTGAGGTGTGTTTAACACTCGGACCCCTCTTATTTTTGCCATCGATATTATCCTTCCTCGGTTGCACGCTCTAGCTCAGATCTCGTGCAAAAGAGGTGCGCATCGAACCTCCCCGGCCAGGCTACACCCGTACGTGCTTTCACTGACCTGCTCTCCTTTCCATCTATCCTTTTCCCACCACAGTTCCTTCTTCCCTTCAGAGACTTATGCAAGTCTTTCAATGACACAGTCTTTTCCATGGGGTACATTTGTTTATCGGCTTTGCCACACTGAAGTACCTATCCATTACTGGAAAACAATGCTTCAGTTAAGACAGGATTAGGTCTTGACAGTGGAGAGGGAGGAAGAGGGGAGTTCAGCTGATTTCCTTACAGGATTCTGCTAACCCTAGCGAATAATCTTAGAGAATTATGATTTTTGATAGACAAATCCACTCTTAGCTCTGATATGTTCTTCCTATGACCCATTTTCACTTCTTCCCAATAATAATCCCGAACAGAACAAAAAAACAGAACAAAGTCTTTTCACTTATATGTGAAGATAGTGTTTTCCAAAAAGAGTGAGAAAAACACAACCAGAGAGCACTTGACCATGTCACTCAATGGTAAATTTGCATAGGAAATTAGATAAAGAAGAAAAATACAAGAGGAAATTGTATACAAGTGTTCCTTTTAACTGCTAAATTTGTCTCAGGATTTTAGGGAGAATACTCCTAATACTCCTTTTTGCCACTTGAAAATTCTCATACCAGTTGAGCAAGATAAATCTCAATCTACTGGGAAGACCACACCTCAGGTGTTTCATAATTGAAATTTAACAGGTTTCCTCAGTGCCTAAGAAGCGTAACAGTTCCCAGATAGCGCAGAAGGAGTTGCAGAAGGATTTTTCAGGATTCATAATCCTCAGTAAGTATGGTAGCAGCATTTAAGAAAAACAGTAAATTGTGAGAACCTGTTTTCCCTGTCTTCTCTGACCACCTCCATTTTCCACCCACCTTATCCAGCTCAGAAGTACTACATAAAGAAACTATTTAAGAAGCATGTAAAAATCTGCTAAGCTTCTAAAAAGCCATAGTAAAATTAGCTTGGTCTGGATTGCAGTGAAGTTGGGACTCTTCAGTAAAATACAAAATATTAGTGGGTGTTCATTAAATGTTTCCCATTTAATTAAGTTCTGGAGGCAAGTATCCCAAAGAGGATGGGAAGCCATACTGTGATCTTGCCTGCAAAGACTGCATGTGTCAATGAGCAAAATTTTACATCTGGTTCGTCTCAAATATCTTATTATTTTGCCTTACAAATTCATTAAATGATTTTAATTGAATATTTGTGCAATCTGTATTTGCTGACAAACATTACAGGGATGAAGAGTTTAACAAGGCTCTTAACAATTCTAACATAAAATGTGCTCCATGACATAGCCAAAAGAAGCTTTATTTCTCTACCTCAACATGCTCATACAGCAGCAATGACAGTCTTATTCTTGATGGGATTCAGTCCCTCCAGAAAGAACAAAGAGGCATGAACTCTGAGGAGCGTGTAGGAACAGCTGCCTTGCACAAGAACTCTGGGATGTGGACAGGCCTAGTCCCTGCACAGCTCTCCTAGAGCTGCAGATCAGCCCAGGTACTCCTGCTTTATGTTTTATCTCTTGTGTTCAGGTTGTGGTACTATTTCCAAAAAAAGGGGATATAATTAATACAGTGATGTGTCCATCCTTCTAATTCCCCCACTTCAACTCCCTTTTTTAAAATTCCTTTATTTTTCCTTCTCCTCTCAGGCTTCTCTGAGGCCTCCAAAACCTTGTGCATCTTGAATACAAAAGTTATTCTTAATTAACCTGATCAAGACAGAAGAAAAGAAAACGTACCTTCTCATGCAAAGCCTTGTCCTGGCCCAACAGACCAGGAGTTGTGCATGCTCTACACTCAGCCCTAGGTTTTGGGAAAAAGCTTGTACACACACATAGGGACAATGGCAATGGGGACACCAAACAATCCCCCGCCCAGCTACTCCCAGGCTCATCCCAGGAGACACCAGCCCATCAAAGGCCCATCTCTACAAGTCCCAGGAGAACCTCAGCCCCACTGCCCAGACATTGACCCATCAAGAAGGGACAACAGGAGCACCTCTCCAGAGTACGTTTCGGGCTCTGCCTAGGGGTACAGGACGCATTGTGGGATGCAAGGGAAGAGCATTTGTGTTTGCACGGGACTTACTGTAGGTTTTTGTGAGAGATGGGGGAAGCATGAAAGAATGGATAAGGGAATCAAAAGGGCTGATCACATGTCAGCAGGTAGCTTCTCAGGACACTTGTCTGGCCCTGTCCTGCACCTATCCAGCAGAGTCTGTCCTGTCTTCTCAAAGAAGGGGCCAGGGACAGCTACCTGCTAGTCTGCATGCCTAAGTCCTGCTGCTGGAGAGATCCATGGGGTACACATATGCGTGCATAAATAATTATATATATTTAATTATAACTAGTATCCATGGTAATTATTGGTCATAGTACTATAATTATTAGTAGTTAATACATGCTAGTGACACAACATAATTAATATATTGGTAATATATAATACATGGGGTGTGTATTCGGAAAGAGAGAGAGAAACACAGACATATAATTAGGTATTAATGTTTCACACTGAGAGATCTTCATCTTGTTCAGCCAAAGAGGGGAACAGGATGAGGTCACTGGTGCCATTTGTGTGCCTGTCTGTGTTGAGCTGCATGGTCAGGCAGGTACATGCCTGTTGTACACGTGCAGGGTAAGTATGTGCATGAACATTCCCTTACTGCAAATACACACTCAGACCCAGCACTGGCTGGAACCAAGGGTAAAAGCTGGGCAGCATCCCCTCTGTTGGGCTCCTGGACCCAGCTTTCCCCTGCAGCATACAGAATATATCTAGAATTCTCTATATATTCTAGATGTTCTTATAACCATCCACTCTAAAAATACCTAGCCATGACATCACCTTCAAAAAAGTGCTTCTACTCCTGAAGCCACTGACTGTTAAGATAAATTTTAGCCTCTTCAGTGGCTGTGCAGGACTCACAATTAAATTTTAGCCTCTTCTCTGCACCAACACCCACTGTAACTCACGTACCCCATGAGGCTTGCTGGAAAATAAGAACTACTGTATAAGTTACTGGTACCTGTAAAAAAAACCAAATTGATATCCTAAACTTTGAAGTGACAGACTCCAAACTGACAACTAACCATATGGTTTACTGCAAAGGCTTTGGTGTCAACCACAAATCACTGAAAATTGGAAAAGAAAAAAAAAAGCCCTGCATTTTGCTACATAGGAGAGGTAGAAGCAGAAACAACACTATCCCTGAAAAAGTTTGGATTTTGGTTAACTGTGTTTCAGGAAAACAAAGCATCTAAGGTAGATTATCAGAGAAACACACCAACAGTTCCCAGAGAGCTTAACCCACCTGGGTGGCCACTATCAACAGCCTTATCAAGAAGGCCAACTGTAAGCACTGACAGATGTACTCTAAGCCAAGTGACCTTCTAACACTCATGGGAGCACTGTGCCTGGGCTTCCCAGGAAGGGATAAGGTTCTGTACAAGAAAATATTTCTACCTCACCCTTGCCAAGAGAGTGAAGACAGGCCTCAAAACCCTTAAACCAAAACCAGAACAGTCTCATAAGAGTTTCAGACAATTTTCATACACCACTTTAATTTTTTCTTCAACATCAGCACAGAAAAGATATTTCCAACCTGTAGGCCAGGAAACTAATAAAAACTCTTCAGTTCTTTAATAATAATCACACTAGGGCGAACTAACCCAAGGATAGAGTTAAATACTAAAGTGTTCTCAGTCAGAATTTGAGAGAGGGAAGAAAATATTTCCTGCTGATAAATTCTGACTTTGTAGGTAGTGCATCGTGATTGTGACAAGTAAGAAAGTCTACCACCATGATATTAAGGAACCTCAAACCCAGTTTTCTTTCTTTACATCATGCGGAGGAAATTAACAGTTGCCACTCTGTTCATGTTTTTGTATTGTCACCTCCTCTCCAAGTGATGGAACCAGTCTACATTTTCCAAGTCACCTACCACTATACTTGCATCATGGTCCTGGCAGGTTAAAATACTTCCTAGCTTCTCAGAAATCCAATAGCAAAATTAACATACTCCACTGCCATTTTTCCACTCAGGGACACATGGTGAGAATGTGTGCAGCATAGCCACCTGATGCATACCAGTCAGTCATTTGCATTTAATGGTTTTTCTTTGAATAAACTTCTGGATCTGAACAAATTCTGTCACTGCCTGAGACAAACTCCTCCCTTACAAGCTCCAGACAGTAGACACTTGTTAAGTCTCATTACTTGCCTTCTCTAGTAAGAAGTATTTTTTCTCCTGACTCTTTCATCCACTGATCAGATTTCCTCCTATCTTTCATCAGGCTCAAGAAACAGATTAGGGAAAACTTTCCATAAATATTGAAAGGCTTAAAGAGAAGCAACAGAATGGAAAATTCTGTCACAGAAAAAAAAAAAAGAAAAAACTGAAACCCAACATTTTAGGTAACATTTTGTTTTTCTAGCCAAGATATTTGGTTCCATTACAGACACTGCCAATGTGAGCTAAATTTAGATTCCCAAAAAGCATGCTGTTACATTGCCCCAGCACAACAGATTCTCCAGAGCTGCAAGAGAACAGTGTCAGGGGCTGGTCTTGGTCTGTGGATTTCAGCCAGTAGATGTAATATTTTCAGACTTCAGCAAAGCTTTTGATATTGCCTCTCACAGGATCCTTCTGCACCAAGTGTCCAGCATCTAGCTGGAAAAACACATCATGCAATGGGGGGGCAACTGGCTCAAGCATCAGGCACCAAGGCTAATCGTGGATGGGGTGACATCCAGGTGACATGGTCACTTGTGGGGTTCTGCAGGGCTCTGTCCTCAGCCCTGTCCTTTTCAACATTTTCATCGATGACTTGGAAGGACTGGAAGGAACACTAAGTAAGTTTGCTAATGACACTATGGGGAGGAGATGTCAACTCCCTCGAGGGCAGAGAGACCTCAACAAATTAGATAGATGAGGAATCACCAACTGTATGAAGTTTAAAAAGGTCAAGAGCTGGATTCTGCACCTGGGATGGGGCAGCTCTGGATGTGTATATAGACCAGGGAATGAGAGGCTGGAGAGCATCACTGTGGAAAGGGCCCTGGGGGTCCTGGTCCATGGCAAGTTGAACATGAGCCAGCAGTGCCCCGGCAGCCAGAAGGGACAACCCTGTCTCGAGGAACATCAGGCAGAGCATCACAGCTGGGCAAGGGAGGGGATTGTCCTGCTCTGCTCTGGTGAAGCCTGGTCTTGAGCACTGTGTGCAGTTTTGGGTGCCCTGATATTAGAAAGACACTGAGCTGTTAGCGTGCCCAAAGGAGAGCCATGAAGAAGATGAAGGGTCTTGGAGGGGAAGCTGTATGAGGAGCAGCTGAGGGCACTTGGTCTGTTCAGCCTGGAGAGGAGACCAAGGGGAGACCTCACTGCAGTCTTCAACATCCTCATGAGGGGGAGCAAAGGGGCAGGTACTGATCTCTCTCGTGACCAGTGACAGGAGTCAAGGAAATGGCCTGAAGCAGAGTTGGTTGAGGCTCAGGATAGATCAGGAAAAAGTTTTTCACCCAGAGGGTGGTTGAGCACTAGAACAGGCTCCCCAGGGACTTGGCCACAGCACCAAGCCCAAAAATGTTCAAGAACATTCTGAGGGACTTGGTGTGACATCTTGGGGCTGTCCTGTGCAGGGCTAAGAGCTGGATTCAATGATCCTTGTGGGTCCCTTCCAAATCAGGTCATTCTGTGATTTTATCTGTTAAATATTAGAGTTTCACTGTACTCCTTTGCATCTCTGTTCTCTTGTTACTAGATCCTTAAACATAAATTTAAAGCCTGTCTGGCTTTAAGTCAAAAGAGGCTGCACACCTACCCTTCAAAACACTTATACATGCATATGTATACATGCACATATTCAAGTCATGTGCGTATATATATATATGTATGCATGATTTAGAACCACAAGCAGACTCACTCACTGCCACTGTTTTGTAATCATCCCATAACAATGAATTTAAGGAAAAAGCAGGCAATTTTTTTAAGGCTTAAATCAATTTTAAGCCTTGCCTTAAAACAGAAACTGCCTTAAAAATACTTTTAAGCCTGAGGGCTTGCAACAGAGAACTAGCACCCAGCCTATAGCACTGGCTACACTAAAGTTTTGACCCACAGGAAAAGCAGGTTTTAGTTCCAGGGAGAAGATAACGGGGCCATACATTGCAAGAAGCATCACGCGTGATTGAGCAGTTGAATTTTCAGATGTCACAGGATCTTTCCTGATTAGATGAGGCTCAGATCTCCTACTTTTGAAACTGACAGATCCTAAAAGAGTTTCAAGTGTCTGAGGAAGTATTTCAGCTCTGGATGTGCCTAGGACTGACCACATGGATCGAGATCTGATCCTTGGGTTTCATTCCCAGAATGATTGCTTCATCTTCTTACCTCCTTTCTCTTGCTCAGCTGAAAAGCAGTTACCTAGCTAGAAGAACATTTTTGAGCCCAGAAAGACCCATTTCCTTTGATCCCATCCAGAATTTCTAACAGTGCCTCACTATAGAGCAACACACATCTTCACAGAGATCATTTGAGCACATCATACAATGTAGGCAGACTGATTCTTTTCAGTAACTTTTCGCTCCTCTGTCATTTCATGACCCTTCATATCACTGTGCCTCAGCAAGACCATACCACAGGCAGCTTTTGGTTAAAAGGGAGATCAATCCATGCTGATAAGGTGATTTTAAGGCTCAGAGGAACTAGACCAGCTGAACTTAGTTACCAGACTGCTACCACAACCCTTTCATAGAAGTAGAAAAAGAGTGCAAGGTACTTGTGAAGAGGAATGAGGAAGGACTAGCAGACACTTCTTGTGTCCTTCTAGCACACTCCAAAAACTGCAGGTCACCTAACCACGAAGCAGAGGCTACTCATGTGTGAGCAGCATGGTGCAGTGGAAGGTGTCTCTGCCCAAGGCAGGGGTGTTGGAACTAGATCATCCTAAAGGTCCCCTCCAACTCAAGCCTTGCTGTGACTCTGTTGTCCTTGTTCTGGTTGACCTAATTGGCAGAGCTCTGAACTGAGCATATTCAAGAATAACAGTAATAAAACCGAGCCAGGCCTTGGGCATGGTAACTTCTTCACTCTTTCTCGTAGAGCTCAAACTAATTAAAAAAAAACAAAAACAAAAACACACGCACAAAAGTGCCCCCATTCCCTAGCCCCCTTGCTGTCACTTTTCTATCACTTCCTATGGGAAATAAAGCATCAGTTTGTAGGACTAGACCTCTCCCAGTGCATGTTTAAGTCCTGAAGAGCAGGGCCTAAGTCCTTGCTTGGCATAGTCCTAGACAGGTGTCCTGAGTCTGAACAGAGATCCAACCCAATGCCAAAACCTCCAGGGCCCTTACCAAACATCACCAGCATGTAGCAGGCAACAACAGACACACGTGAGCTAGTGACAATTACATTATTTATACACCATTCTAGTGCTTCACACCAATCCTTAAAGAAATTAATCCTTATTTTCTATTAAAAATTACAGTATTAGAGTCAGACTATTGGCTTGCCAAAACCTCTGCAAGAAGCTTGGAAACCCCTCCAGAAAGTCAGTCATTCCACATCTGCAGTTTTGTGTGGTCTCTAGCTTTTCAAAGATTTCACAGCCCTCGGAGGAGTATCAGGGTGTTTGCCTTATTATTAGTTAATTCCATAACTTACAGGAAAGGATGTTTGCACCTTAGGACAAAAATACTCATTTCTAAACTTTCACTACAACAGGAAAAATGAAGGACAACACATACCTGGGTGGCCATATCATGCATTTTCATGGCAGGAATAAGCTTTAACTTGTATTATGTGTTTTGAAGTATCTGAAATGCAAACTGTCAACTGTGTGGTGCTTGTTTTGAAATTTTACATTTTTAAAAGGTTGGTTATGACAGCAAAACTTTTTACCACTAACTCTGTCATTCATTATGTGCAGTCACCACAATCATAATTGCAAGGAGTTGTTTTCCAGGAGTAGTGAGCAAGCATATTTATTGGTGTATCAGAAATAGCTTATTTTTCATAGTTATAATCAGAAGGACTCCAAATGGAAGATGAGCATCACCATGTGGGAAGCTGGGGACACAGAATAGAAACATGAAAACCAGCATTAAATTTATTCCTTTCGTTAGCTACCAATACAAACTGTTTACAAGAAAACCTCATCATCTTTCTGTGTCTTTCACCACTGTCACTGAATGCTGACCTGTATGTGCCCTCTCTTCCTTTTTCCATTCAGCTCCTACGCTTGAAGCTTTATATCAAGCTGTCCAAGTGGCAGTATCAACAACTAAAATACAGCAGTAAGGGGTATTTTTCCACAAGAAGAACACAGGTAGCACCAAGAATGTACTGGTGTTTAAAACTCAAGTGGAGTAAGGCTGCTGTTAGCCAAGCTCTCCTGGGGATAACAGGCCCTCAAGAGCCAACAGCATATTCTTGTTTAATTGACATCACTATCTGCCAAAACATCTTTAACATCACAATTATTACCATGGTTTGGGAGACAGACGTAAAAGTGGGACTGAATTTCTGAGTCACCGCCGTGGCTCACACCACCCTGTAAGTTCTTCCAGTGCACTGAGTTCAAAACAGCCTGAAAATGGTGATGGCTGCAGTGCATGGATCTCTCTTATGGCACACAAACCGTACATTTGCTCCCACACATGTATACAGACAGGAAACTAAATATGCAATTACCCAATTTGCAAGTGTGACACATGTGCACACATCTTTGAGGACACACCCTTTCAAGCTCCATCCTGTATTTCCCCAAATTTAAGTCAGTTTATTTCCTCCCACAGACACTGATCTTGCCTGCCAAATAAAATTCTGGAAAAAAACAAGAAATGAGTAGCATTGGTCACTCTGGCTGTTTATGATCCAAAATGTTTTTTACTCAATTAGTGCTTTATGTAGATTCATTAAAAAAAAAAAATTAAAAACCCACCAAAGAAGATGGTAACAGGAACAGAAAAGTAAACATCAATTTTTTTTTTTTTCTGGAAGTCAGTTACTCAGAGAGGAAAAAAATAATGGGAAACAGTATTTAAGAGGAAAACAAGTCCAGGGAAGCAGCCCATCCAGTGATGGTGTTTTACAGTTAGAGCTTATTTTAGGACAAGTCAGTACTGCTGGAAAGTAGCAGAGATGAGTAACTTGTTTCTAAAGACATCAATGATAAATGATTAAAAATTTAAACCAAATTAGAACAACAAAACCAACAAGCTTCTCTTGGTTATCTTCCAGTATATACAGCAAGATTGAGGAGGAGAGAAACTACCTACACACTGCAATTACCATAATGTTAACTACTATATCAGCCTGGCAGGCATTTTAGCTACTGCAGTGACTGCCAGAGATAACAACTGACAGAAACACCAGTATCAGGGATACAGAGATAACAACTGACAGAAACACCAGTATCAGGGATACAGAACAAAATAACAATTGTTGGAGTAACACCACATAGAAACTCCTGGTTTTCACAGGAGCAGCTGCTCAAGTGTCCAGCAAACCGTGGGCTTCAGTGGCATTTGTGTGCTGGTTCCAGGGAGTGCAAACATGGGAGAGGATGAAGGAGGCTGGCCTGAGCCTCACCCCTGCCCACAGACAGGAGGCTGTGCCCTGCCTGGCTCCCTGCTGTGTGCCACAAGCACCTCCAGTGAGCAGGCAGGCACCATCATCCCCTTACATGAAACTCAGTGGCACTGAAGTGTTTTGTTTTGTTTTTATTTGGGAAGGTCGTGTTAGGCCACTTGAGTTGAACTAGATAGCTGAAATATGTAAAGTATACAGTTAGAGAATTAACTCCAAGTTTATCTACAGAAGGCTCATGCCAAAGGAAAATACTACTCAGAGAAAAGTCAACTACAAAGCCCCATCAAGCCTGTGTTACCTTGCAAGCCAGCCCAGACACCGACCTCTACTGCTGTAAGGGAACCATTCTCAATGCAAGAGCTGGAGTCACAGACACAGATTTGACCCATGAGTTTATAAACACAGAGCTGCAGCCTTGGGGTGTCATCACATCTTGAGGTCATCCTGCTAAAATCCAGCCTCAAACTCTACCAGCAGTCATGAACCACCATGTGGACTTTCAGACTATTATTATTGTTGTTATCTTGATTATTCTGTTTATGATCCAGTATTGGGAGCAGAGGCTGCAAAGTTGAAGACTGTCTTTTAGATGCAGACCAGACTGCAGTGCAACAGTGGCTCTCCTTTGAAAGGAAGGAGCCCAGGCACCAATCTGACTTTAACAAAGCGGTGTCAATGCGTTACTGCATTCTGACCTGCAGGAACAGTTTCTGCTATATAAGAAAATTAGATCTCAAACTTCTCATATCCTTTGGGAAGGCAGGCCCTGAAAATCAGACAGCCCTAGGACAGGTGCTCTAACCTACCATGTTGAAACTCCAGAGAAAGGTAGGCACAACCCTCAGTTTAGTGTTTCCCACCCTCTGCACCCAGAATGCTGTGTGATCTTTACAGAGCAGCTGTCAAAGCTACAATCTAAAGAAGTCTAAGCCCCAAATAGCCATGATTACTTAGCCTGATCATCTTCTCTCCAGATTTTCTCCTCTTCATACACACATACGTAAGCAAACACAGTGAAACTGGAGTATGTAATTAGCTTGTAGTCTGTGAAGCTTTTTTTTAATTTTACTCTCATTAGTCACCATGCACACATCAATACTAATGAAGCAAAGGCTTGACCTGTACAAGAGGAAGTGGGTTGTGATTTGTTACCAACAAACTTCCCGTTATCAGAGCGCTGATCAGCTCAAAACCTTTTGTTGCTTACCCACAAGTGTTTTGGAGCACACTGAGGACTGGCTGCTGCCTTGGGACCAGAGCACCAGGGCCACCTCCTGGCCCCAGCCAGGGAGCAGGGCAGGCTGGTGGGCACCTCCCTGGGGACAGGTCAAGGCTAGGGTAGCACATCAGTGCACGGGTCAGGAGCAGCACTGTCCATGACCAGGGCAGGAGTGTCATAGAGCCTTGTAGAGCAGCTCCAGCAGAAGACCTGGAGAAGAACTGAAACTGGGGTCATGGGCCATCACAGGTGAAGCTGTTAAGGTCACTGGGGACTATCAGTCCCAGAAAAAAAACCTGTTTGTAGAGTTAAAACAAGTCTCATGAATAAAGGAACCATCATCCTGCAGCCTCTTTGAGAGGTTAAAGGCACATAAAGTCACCTGACATTAATGCCATTGTCAAAACTCCTTTTGAGATTCTGGGGAAAAAAGTTAAAAAAACCTTTTCTTCTCCCTCTTCATGTGTTCCTATCTCAAGGAAAAGGCTAAGCAGATAACATCAAACTTCCATGGAAATTACTGTAGAAGGATGTAATCAAATATGACTCTGGATGGGTGAATTTCAAACACCTGGTTTTCCACTGGATGGCATGAAGACCAGACAGGCATGTGCTCTGCTTGCAGTGCTCATTAGCAAGCTGTGTGTCCCTTAGCACTAAAACCTTCATGCTGAGTTTTGGTGCTTTACCATGGTGGTCACAGAAACCTCACCCCAATTTCAGCAGTTTAAGCACACATAGTCATTCTCTTTCATCAAGACACAAACCAAATTACTGGTTCTCCTTTTTGTCTATCAAATAATATATTTAGCACTATCTTTTTCCCAGCTATATGAAGCTGACTAGCCTATACTTATCTTTCCAAAGGAAAACCTTCTCCAGCCAGCTCAAAATCTGGAAGTTTACGATATGCCAGAGGAAGACAGAAATCATAGCTTCTAAGTATTATGCCACATTAGCTGCAAGGAGAAGAGAATCATTATGGCTATTTTATACAGACCAGCTGCAAAGGCAGCAGCCACAGCACTTGCTACCACATGCCTATTTCAGGACTGCAGACTTTGGCCTTACAAGCCACAGGAACCAGCTGCAGAAAAGGATCCCCAGGAAAGCAGTTTCTTTCTCTTCTCAATGAGAAGCACTAACACAGAGACCTAGAAGCATCCAGAAAGTTAGCTGTGACATTTCTGCAGAAACATACTGTTTCCTGTAAACTTCAAAGGACTCTAGGTTTGTACATCAGAAGCTGGAGGGTACTTTTTACAGAGTCCAGTGTTTTAAATAGAAAGCGGTGGGGCAGATTTTCTGTAAGAAAAGGTAAAAGAGCACTGACCCAGCCTAAACACAGTGCATGAAAAGGCCCAGGTGACATGATGGCTGAGGCTAAAAAAAGCTGCAGCCACATAGTAGCAGGATAAAGGAAAAACGTTTAGAAGGTTAATTTTTCTTTTCCTGACTGCTAGAGAGGATGGGAAGGGCAGTAAAGAAATCTCCCCTGGGTTATAAAAGACTACTATTGTATTATGCAGAAAACAAAGATATGGAGATAACTGAGAGAATTTGAAAGCAACTTCCTCATTAAAAATTTACGTATTTAGTAGGGTATGGGGGTTTTAATGCTTTATTTGGAGCAGGAAAACTGTGGGGAAAATTGGAAGAAAGGAAGCAATGTCTCCATATTTAAATTGTTTAGAAAGCATGGAAGCAAGGATAGGAGAGAAACCTCTGGCAGGTTGACTGGAAGGTAATTCCCACCATACACCTCTCCTCTTGAAGGGTGGTGCTGCCCTAGCAGAATTAGCTCAATGATCCTTTAACCTTCTCTTTGCTCTCTGGTGTCTCTTACTGAGACATTTTACTGACAGTGAAAAACTTGCCCTTCAAGGCTTTGGCACATTTTGTGACAGATCATTAGCACAAAAATGCAATCTCCATAGCAATTACAGGAATAATACCTATACCATTTGTTGATTACATGAGGGCACAAAAACTTTAGTTACTGTGTTTGAAAATGACAATTCAACAAGCAACATAAAAAAAATGGTTCATTACTTTGTTTTACCTGTGATGGAATTTAGGTACTTCTGCATACTAGTGCAAAACTTGGTTTTGTTAATTAAAAGACCTTTTTCATACTCAGAGCTCATAAAAAATAAAATTTGTTTTTATGACACAAGGTTTCCCTACTTGCTCAAAATTGCAATGGAAAATTAGTTAAGCATTTTAAAAGGGGAAAAAATAATTAAATATTTGCTATATGTTTATGGTCCTTAGGTGTGAAAACCAATTTAACTTCAACAGCAATTTATTTAATTTGAATCCACACAGCCCACATGCCACATAAAGCACTGTGTCCCCTCGGTGTTGGAACTGAATTATCTAATACCTCATTCCCTACTGGAAATGCGAGAATCCTTACAGAGTGCATTTGGGATATATCTCCTTTACAGACATAACACATTTCTCTGCAAACAAAAACAATCTGACAAATTCCTTGACCATCTGATGGATCCTGAGGCACATTTTAATGCCAAGCTAAAAATGTTCGTTTGCCCCTGTGTTGCTGAGCCCAGTGGACTGCAGACTCCACCTACTGCTGCAGCCTCTGGGGAAGAGTGTTTGCAGCAGTGTGCTCAGCTTTGAGCCTAAATACTCACTGCACAGGCAGTGGATAGTCTAACATTTCAAATCCACTACTGACTATACCAAAGGTACTGAGGAGAGGACCAATCTTCACATATGGATGTCCCTGTACAGCAGGTTGCATAAATTTAACTCAGAACCTCACCAGAAGATGTTATGTCTTTTAGTGAGCCTGGCTATGCCTGCAAGACAAACAGGCTGAATTGAAACACTTGAAGGTATTCTCTTAGCAGATGACAAAATGTGAAGTTTTAGAAGGAGCTCTTAATTAAGCCTCTTTGAGTTAAGAGGTGGTTCTATGGCCTTCTGGTACATAAACCGTGGGTGTGTGTGTATATACACACACACACATTCATATACATTAGGAGGTTGGCAGCAAGAGCAGAAGCAGTCTACCCTAGGGGCACACTTGCATACTTTGCCTACTGCAAAACAGTGGGTATTGCTTGGATTACTGAAAAAATAAAACAATGGTCTGTACATCTGCTGTAATGCTTTGCTTTGAAGGCTGCAGTCTAGGTAAGAAGGGACTGGAAGGGACAGAGCACAGTGGATTACACCACTTGTTACTTCTCCAGCAGGAAGCCAACTTAAAACACCACGTACATCTGCTAGCTCACTAGCAGATGTGCCAAATCATCAGTTCGGTTTATTGGTGATTCCTCTTCCCTGTCTTCTCTAATAACGTCACCTGCTTTTGGAAAGAGGACCTGATAAGACAAGGCTGAGGTTCAGAGGCCTCTCAGAAGACAGGGACCTGTCCCTTGCCAAGGCACACAGCTAGGAGAAAGTGTGCAACGAGAACGAGTGGGGAGCAACCTTTCCATGTAACATGCATGCATTCTCCAATGACTCAGCTCAGACAAACTTCCTGAGCAACTGATAACTAATATTTAATAATACAGGATATCATTCTCTTCCACAAATTTGTCCACTTTCCCCTTCAACATACATAAAACATAGTATGTTCATATATAACAAAATATAATTTGATACATATATAAAAACATGTATCAAAATAATATAATGTGATAGGCTTTTCTACTGCTTAACAAGAAGTTTCAAACCTGAGCTCTGCCAGTTTCATTGAATATTTCCTATTTCTGCATCAGAAGGGTCACCAAGCAATCTAACCCCACTCACATTACCTGCAACATTTCAGATATTACATGTGGGATCTGCTTCTCTCCCTTCCAGCCTGAAGAGTTGAAGTCTGTTGAGCTGATCTTTCATCCAGAAGTCATTGCATACCTCTGACCTTTTTTCCTTCCATTTTATGTCCTCTTTTGGAGGTAGGCTTGGTGGAGGATTAAGTCAAAAAGAGAAGTACAGGATGAGAAGCAATACTGTGAGAGTACACAATGTGCCAGATATAGGTATACTCTGAATTCATGCAGTGGTCCAGGGCTGTCTGTTCTGGGCTGTACTGTGCATTGAGCTGACAGCAATACAAGTGACTCCAACAAAATCATAGAACCACAGGATGGTTTGAGTTGGAAGGGACCTTATTATCATGTTCCAACCCCCCCTGCTGTGGGTGGGAACACCTTTCCCTAGACCAGGTTGCTCAGGGCTCCATCCAGCCTGGCCTTGTCTATGTGCCATTCCTCAGAAACATGGGAGGACAAACAATGCCTTGTGTGCAAGATGGGAGTTGTTCCCTCCATATACCCCTTGAGCATCACTTCTTATCTGTCTACACAGAATTTCATAACTGAGGACCTTCTGCAACGCTTTACAGCCTGTCTTGGTTATTGTATGCTGAACACCAAGGAATCAGCAGTAAAACAGTTAAAAGGGTAGCTTTTTTCACAATACTGGTACTGGTCAATAGTCTAGGTGTTGAACTTACTTTCAAGTATCCTCAACCCCAGATACATACAAGCCTAACTAAACATTTCTGGTCTCCTGACCATTTCAAAATTTTTAAGAGTATTGAAGGGTAAGAAATGCTGTGCCAATTTGTGCTCATGCTGGGAGTTGAGTGTTTCTACATAAACAAAGAGGCTTTGACTCAAGGGTTTTATTCCCCTTTCTTTCCGTAAAACATAGCACTTTAGAAGCTGACTAATTCTTTTTTCCAGTCTAAACAACCCCTATTGTATGTATCACTGAGTTATGAATAGAGCCATACAAACAGTGATTGTTATCACATTAACTTCTCCGAGATGAATTTGCAAGATGGCTGGTTTATGCTTATCACTGCCCACTGACTTGTCTTGGAAAGCCACAGAGCCAAGAAAACTGGTTTTTTAAATATGTATTTTCAGCCAGCAATAATGAAGGTGATAAGTTTAAGATTCTCATGAGTATATGGACCCCTGCAAATGCAAAGCTAACATCCTACACAGTGAGTCCCGCTGGGACAGAACCCTGGAAACATGTGCTCTGATAACTCAAAAAATTTGTCATCATTCTATCACACAGATATTTTATGTGGTAGACCTTCACTGTGAGTTAATGAGCTGATTTAAGCTATCTAATCCTCACACAGGAAACACTCAGTTCTTATACCTCAGTCCAACATACCCTGTCTTGTGGTAAGCCTTAAATCTGCAGGCAGTTTTTTCACCACTAGACAGTGCTACCCCAACGACAAAGGTTTTAACTTTCACACACTGATTGATTTGAAAAGGTTTTCTTAAGCAACTTGATGGCAATAGTCTCATGGACACTTCTTCAGGTGCAAGACAGAGATATATGACCACCTCTATATACACACCAGAGGATCTCTCCTCTACCCAATCTGTCACAGCTAAAACCCAACTCTTCTTATGACAATGATGCTGCCTTCCTACGTATTTTCTGAAAAGCATGGTATTGCACAGTATCAAAGGCATCTTCATGCACCCTCTGATTCTGCTTTTGACCTTGGGAGTTGACTTTCAAAAGTTTACTGTTAAAAGTGAAGTGAGCTCAAAATTAATGCTCTAGCATGTTCCATATTAAAAGCTGCTTGTAAAAAGGGGAAAGTCAACAATCATATTGCTGTTGCGTCACTTATTTGCTGCTATGCCGCACTTCTTGTTCCTTTGGTTTTTGACAGTCATCTGTTAGCTTTGGTCTTCTTTAGCTGCACCATTGCAAAAACAAGGATCCATCAGAATTTCATGGAGAAGATTTTTCTAAATAAATAAAACTGCTACTTGTACATAATAGGTGGGAGAAAATGGTGCTACCTACCTGGATCGAGGAATCGAGACAACTGTAGCCATAGGTGACTTGGGTGACTTTATTGCCGTGTGGCACACACTACACATGGCTATAAATGACTGTTAAATAAATTAACTTTGTGTCTTAGGGGGTTTGAACAGCAAATTTTCCAGCCTAAGAAAACAAAACAAAAACCTGTCTTAATGCATGTGGACACCACTAGAAAATACCAGGATTTATTTCTTTTTCATACCTCCTCTTTAACAGACCAGACATAAGGGAGTCAAAGTTACTCCCATTTTTAGAAATAAGGGAATAACCCATAATCAAACTGACAGCAATCGTTTTTGAATGTATAACTTCTTGATTTAAATACTAGCTCAAACGCCCCATTTATTAGATCATACCTGCACTGTCAGTCTCAGATACATTGAGCAAAGCCAATTTCTCAGCATTACTCTTTTGGTCCTCTTAAGGAAAATCTTGCAATAGAAATATGGACAGTAGTAACTGCTATATAGTGGTGACTGCTGACCTCTCAAGATCAATCACCTCTGTCTTCCCAAGAAAGAGCTTTGATTGAACAATACATGTTAATTCTAATATGAAGGTCAGAGATCAACCTTCCTAAAGGAATATGGTGAAAATACACACTCTCCTCTCTGCAACAGAAGCAGTGAACATCACTTGTCTTCCAAATCAAAGATAGATAAGCCAAGCACTGTCTTTCCATTGCTGTCACCTTCAGGCATTTCTCGGCTCATGTCACAGTTGTGCAGGTAGCTACCTAAAAGATAAATCACTGCAGTCCATATGAGGAGTGAGGGAAAAGCACTGCATCCTTATTTCCCTCAGTCTCAGCAATAAAAGAACGGGTGCCGAGACTTTATCAATTATTTATGCAGCTGCCATTACTTCTTCTGCTCTTTATTCCCCAGATTGAAATACCTCTCTCTCTGGACCAAACTCCATCTTCAATTATTCATTCAATTGGGCAATGTTTTCTCCCGATCATTTAAATTCTTTTTTGTTTGTTTGAGTTGAACTGCTGGAAAAGCAGTGATTTGTAGATTAGATAATACTGAGTTTGAAAGTTCGCCAAGAGCAGTAGGGTGACCTGCAAAGTAAATCATCCAGCCTTGGCAAGGAGGATGAGCAAAGAATATTGCAAAACCTGCCATGGGCTAACCATGCTGGCCTGATCCATTTGGATAGTGGCACCGTAACACCTGGATAACTAGCCCAACTGAGGTACCTGTCCAGTTTGTAGAATTCAGAAGTTACAGTGACCTCTGTATATGCAGCATATAAATGCCCGATAATTAGACAAGCAACAAGTAAAATACCCAAAGAAACGTGCCAGACAGTTCCCAGTGCTAAGACTCCAGGCTAAAGTTCACACTTTGATCTTCAGAAGAGCTTTCTTATTTTGCTAAGAAATATCATTAAAACTAAATCAGCTTTTTAAAGCTCTACAAGCATGTCCTCATTTCCAACCTGTATTACATATGGAGGGTACTCTAAATTACCAGGGAATTTAAATAAAATGAGAGAAGGATTTTAGTTTCATTTTAAGCTCACAAAGTCTCCACATCTTCTCTAGAAATCTTTGAGTCCCTGAATTTTTTACTGAACCTGTTATGCTGTTAGGGCCTCAGAAACATCATTTATCCATCTTTTTTGAGGTTTTGTATGCTATCTTTAAAATAACGAAAGCATAAATTTTCTTAAAATACTCAGGAAATAAGTTTTCTCTCTTGCATTCTTTCTTTGCATGCAGCTTGAAAAATCTTGTTATTCATATACAACCATTTTGTCTCGTATTTCCACTAAACAAGACATTAAGACAACTAAATGAAGAATGTGAAAGTTGTGAAATGAGAAGGAAAAGCACCAAGAAAGCTAATGACTGTCATACAAAGACAGCTGTTATGCAATGGTTAATTATGGAGATAACAGTGGTGACACCATGCCTAAGGCTGAATCAAAAGGCTTCAAAAAGGCAGATCTCTTTTTTTACATGAAGTTCTGGAAATTTTATTGTGCACTATATAAGCAATCCTTCCTACATTATATATTAAAAAATATGTTTTAAAAAGTGGTAATTTCTCACCATGCTGGACAGCAAACAAGGCAAAATTTCTGTCTGCTGGCCTACTCTGCATCATCATACTCTACTAAGCAGAAGTCATTTTCCCATCCAATAGGGTCCTGTGGAAACACACTAGAAGGGCTTAAACTCTGTCTTATGCTAATGAATTATATCTCTGCCTTAGATCCACTGCACCCTGCAAAGAGCATTTTCCAGTACTAAACACGGAGATAAACTGGCCAGATAACGCATAGCAACACTCAGATGGCACACAGCTCTTTGCTGACAGAGCATTACTGCTACACCCAGTGATTCAGTATTTGGAGAAGACCAATTACAAGATGAGAGAAGGCTGCTTGAAACTGAAGCAGGGGTAGGTGAAATGATAGTCCCACTATCAGCAGCCTTATTTAAAAAAAACCAAAAACCCAACCATCCGCAGCTTCTGGCTGACAGCTGGAATAGATCACCCTTCCCTTCTGACTGCCATGAGTATCTCCTGGGGAGAGGAAGGAGTGGGCCAGGGAGGAAGAAGTGCTGGTTGTGTAGAAGACAAAGTCTCACATTCAGTCTGTTAAATAAATATCCGACACAAACCTCATCCGCAATTCTTTGCTTTGTTTCTTCTATAAAACTGCAAGTAGTAATTCAAAATAAATGGGAAAAGCCACACACAAGGCAATCCACTGCACTTCCGCCTCAACAAGGTGGGAAGAAAAATCATGATAGATACTATGTACCTTACAAGAAGTTAATAAAGGAGTATGCAGGGCAACATGAATAGAACACAGAAGAATAAGACAAATGAATTGAAATGCTCACTAAATGGTCTGCATTCAAATAAAATTATTTAAACCATTAATTCTACAACAAAGCAACATTAGCCAGACATAAAATGCATAGGGATTTGTACAGAATAAATCTGATGCACAAAATAAGTAAAGCCAAAACAGATATATGTTTTAAATTCATATCCATTAAATTGCTTCTTCTTCACACAGGTTTGGCTCAAATAAATTTGTCTTTAGCTTGTACCCCAGATAAATTTTTTTATAAATTTCAAGGTGTTATTAATATGGCTACTACTTTAAAGTTACTTTTATGCTAATAACCCATGTAACTAAAACTGCTTTACAAAAGATTCAGTGGGAGCATCAGTACATATTAAAGGCCACAGACTAAGTGTGTAACTATTACCCTCTCCCCCACATGACTTGAAAAAGTATTAAAATAGACTCACTTCAAACACCAAAGCACAACAAGCCCTGTCCATCCTGACAGGACTGATGTATTTTGTGTCACGATTTGATTTTAGCTTAAACACTAGATTAGTCACTACCACTTGGAAGTTATTTTATTAAAGAGTTTTAAAGGTCTTCATCTAGTATCTTTGACCATTAGGTACTTTGTGCAGTTGCATAGATAAAACATACGCAAAATACAGTCCAACCTTATTTGATTACAGCAGCACTCAGCTTTCATAAATAAGGAGAGAGAAAAGACAGAAATAATTTTCTCTAAACCCTCAGCAGAACATATCTGAAACTGCTGGTGAAGTCAAAGGGCTGTGATTGCAGTGCATTCATTTAGTTTCACTTGATTTGTAATTCTGCCTTTTCTCCTTTTACAGAAGAAAAAGCAGTAGCTCATGCAGTAACTTCTTGGAGCTGCTGAGCCCAAGGCCATCAAGAATTACAGGTCTGGGTTCTCAGTGTCTCGAGGAAACCCTCCATCTAATTTTGAGACTTCTTCTACATGCAGTGTCCAAGCAGCCTGTATGACTGTTAGTGCATCTCTCTCTCCTCAATGAGTCAGAGCTGTGTCTACCCTACCAGAGCTCAAGAGTAGCTACATATTTCAAGCTGCCACTTATGACAGCTTCACAAGAACATGGTGATGAGAATTAGGACGGTTCTCCCTCTTCCCTGCTTTCCCCTCAGGCAGTAATTACTTCCTACAGAGAGAGAAGGGTGTTGGGTGGATCTAACATGCCCATGAAATACTACTGCAGGCAGCACTTTAACTTCTGCGTGCTCAGAGGGTGACTGATGGACATTTTGAATTCCATGTTGAGAACACTTCATATTAATTATGATGCTGTCAATTAACCATTGCTGTGACTCCAGTGGATATATGCTCAGGACCTTTTCATCTGTAAGGACTTCTGTGCTGTGGTTTCAACTGACCATTAGAACAGCAGTCCCTTCAGAAAACTTCAAAAGACAGTCTCTCCTTCCCTTTTAAATTTCATTCTGTAAATTTAATTCCAGTTATTATGTGCATTGACAATAGCCTTTCTATGCTGTTTGTTTATAGAAAGTGACATTACTCCCTTTGAACAGGAGGAAGAATCTGTGGAAAGAAATGTGCTGTGGCAGGGGACCACTTTGGAGCAAGGCTCCTTCACACAGGGCAACAGCTGTACAAGGAACTTGCCGAGGGACTGAGTCCTTCACAACTGCAAACCACTGGCAGGAAGCAGCCTCTGTGTAAGGAAGTGATTAGGTATTTATATCCTTCACTGTGGCCAGTAAACAGAATTAGTGTGACTTGGACCAAGTTTTAATTATATAGGAGCTTAATGATCTAAGCTGTTGTGGGAGGAGAGCGTGGGGGAAGAGAATGAAGGGTCAACAAAGTGCATCTGTCTGTTTTCTCTCCTTCCC
>WAAE01013955.1:55285-206745 GCA_013400495.1 Nicator chloris | reverse complement strand
AGTGCATGAGTCTACAACAACCCGTTAGGTAAGACATTTTTCAGATTGGTTTAACACCAAAAAAAGACTGGATATGGCACTCAGTGCCATGATTTAGTTGAGGTGTTAGGGCATGGGTTGAGCTCGATGATCTTGAAGGTCTCTTCCAACCTACTGATTTTATGAATTCTGTGAATTCTGTGAACACGTATTCAAAGGTGCATGCCCAGCAAGGAATGATAATTTCTGTACTTTGAGTGTTAGGATCAATTCTGACAGCAGCATAATCTAAGTCACTTCAGCACTTGATCAAGACCAGCACAGTATAATTTAGAGTAGTTTCTTTAGTTTAATACATCCTCTGTACCAAGATGCATTCCCACATTTTGCCACTGAATTTGTTAATATTCTGTACTTAATGGACAGTTATGTTGAATAGGCCTTTAATTAGTTTGAATCAGTCCTTGAAACTGGAACATGGTGTTTTGGAGGGGTAACATCAGAGGATGTACTTGCTCCTCCCCAGCCATTCACCACGTGTAACATATACATCCATGATTTTTATGACCTTACAAATTCTACTCTCGTTCATTGACATGGTAAATGCCAGTCATTTGCCATGGTAAATGTGACTGCAATACCAAGGAAAGAAACTGTGAAGGCTGCAATACAATTTCAGTTCTTGTAAATAATCCAGGCATTCATATTAGGCATCAGCTGTGATTGAAATATGGGGATTTGGGGTTTTTTTTGTTTTGCTAGATGATTGCTCTCTTTGGGATAATCACTGAAGCTTGGCCTTAAAAGAAAAGCCTGCTTCTGAGAGAACAACCTTGCCAGTTAAGGTACATGAGTTTAAGGGTGACATGTGTAGTCCTGCTTTTGAGAGAGAAGTGGTCACAGGAGCATTTTCTTCTCAGCCCACTTTCCTGTGCTTTTTGAGCTCTGCAATAGAGGTAAGTTGGCTTCCACAGTGCATGTATTCTAATATCTCTCTGCTACAATCTCTTTTTGGTCACATTATCAACAATGAATTCATTCAAGCCAATAATCCGCTCAAAGATCAAAAATAAACTCCAATTCCACATTAGAGGACCGGACCTCATGTATCCTGTGTCAAGCTTGTAACTGTGTTGAGGACTACGTATCTTTCAGCATGTTATCCTGACTTGTGCATCAGGCTACTGAGAACCAAGGCCATTCCTACATAAACAGTAGTTTGTGTTAAAAAAAATGTTCCGTTTATATTTTTCTTCAATTTGTCATTCATCTTACAGTGGATTAAGTAAGGTCTTCATTCAGGACATCAAAGTCTTCTATCAATAAAGCACTTCAGGCAAACAGAGCTGGAAGAAACTCCTGGCCCATTTCCCTACCTAAAGATCCACTCTGCCTGTGCCCTTCCTGAGACCTCCTGCAATCTCCCAAGGCCTTGCAAGCTAGAAATCTCATTATCCTGCAGGGAGTTCTACGTATTTCAACTGCTTTGATGCTGCGGTGACTCTTCGTGGAAGAACTCCTACTTCAGTGCAGTTGTGCTGTATTGGGCTTCTGTTCTGGGTGTTGAATGATTCCTGCTTGTCAGTCTTTGGCGCTTGCTTGTCTACCTTCTCACAGAGACACATCCTCCAGAGCCAGTCTCCTAAATGGCACTGACAGACGCCTATGCACAAAATGTTCAAAAACCTTCAACACATAATCCCCCCTGAGAGCAGGTGGGCTCCTGGCTCCTGTGGGGAGTCCAGCGGTTGTGCCCTGGATGTTACGTTTCTAATCCAAACACCTTCATTTCTAGAGGAACTAAAAAGGCCTGGCTCATGCAGCCCTTGCACACGATGTCTGGCAAATGCTGCAGATGAGGTTTCTCAGTCTAAAGAAAATGCAGCAATTAACACTACATTAATTAACAGAAGAAAAAGCAAGCTATTTTTGGAAGTAGGGCCTGCCCACTCAAAAGCATTCAGAAGACTCATTGTACCCTTCTGCTAACAAAGCCTCGTTAGCCTCCCGGAACAACCAGTCCAGAAATGGGGAAAGATGATTTTAACTGGGGCTACACGCTGTGCAGATCCAGATTTTGAGAATCCATTTTCTGGCCTGTGTCCCAAAATTCTGTTGGATTGGAAAAGGAAACCCTGGGATGCCAGTAGAAGCAGAAGCTAAAAAGTAGCAGGGACTGCCCTGCTTTTTATAATTCTGCTGTCGTGGGATAGAAGAACCAGAGCTCCAGTATGTGCTTGGCTGAGAGATCTAAGTCTGTTTTTGGAAATCCATACTCGGCTCTTTTTGGACAGATAGTGTCTCTTTGAAGCACTAAAAAAAGAAAGTGCTTACAGAACCGGGCTTGTCTAATTTACCAGTGTAAGAAGAGGCAGGGCTCTGCCCAATGTCATTTTTCACATCCAGATAAGAGGACCATACCAGGGAAGCTTTTTAGCTGTCTGTGGTCAGTGCCATGGTGGCCTCGTAAGGAAGCTTCCTTGAGAAAAGAGAGAAACAAAGGTAAACTACAGGGAAATCAATTATAGCAGAGAGAGAATGAAACTATATGCAAGACTATGCCCCCAGAAATTCTAGGTTCTTCAGTTTCGTCAGACCTGCCTTATGAAGCTGATTCTGTTGGTGTTTGAATGATTTAAAGACCTCTGTGTAGGCTCACCAGAGATGCAAGTCAGAAGCAAAAGCAGTGTAGCATTCATGTACCAGTAAGACAAAGCCAGATTGCTGCCATGCACGAGTCCCAGAGTGGCTGCCGTCTTCCCAGCCACAGTCTGGGCATTGCTGACTCTGGGAGCAGCTCTGGGGACTTGGAGAAGGAATAAATTAGTGCTCATCGTTGAGAACTGGGGAGGAATTTTCCAATGGAAGTGTTTGTTGTCGGAAAATGTGGGTTCATTGACAGATGTACACGTGGCAAGGGTGGACTGACTTCAGTGACACTTTTTTTTTAGGACAAGAACAGTTTTCATGTCCAAGCATGGAATTTTTATTCAAAAACAGAGCCGAAAACAGCAGTTCCAGAGTGCCCATTTATCCAGTGATTGCCATGTAAATTCGGAGATGGAAAGCGTGGGTTTAAGTCCCTGCTGCATATGATTTGACTTTCGTGTCCTTGCATCTATAGCAGGTCCCCTCACTCTGGAGGTTGTTATCAGGGGAGAAGAACATGACCCCTCTTGCCTGGAAGAGCTGTTTCTGTCTTTGTTTTGCTTTGTTTGTTTGTTAAGAATACAGCATTATTTCATGCAGTAAGAGAAAAAGAAAAACAAAGTTCTTGAAATCTCAAGTGATGCCAGAACATATTTTCTACCCAGCTACTTGCCATAAATAAAACTGACATTTTATATCTTGGCCATTACAGCTCAATGACTGCCATGATTATTTTTTTCTTTTAAATAAAATAGAAGCCATGTTAACACAAACTCGTTACCAGAAAATTTGGTCTTGTTTCAGTTGGTAAAAAATGCAAATAGCAAAAATATCAGTTTAGAAAGACACATGAGAGGCTTTTTTCTCCCTACCAAGATTAATTTTCATTTGGGTGACTCGTCTGCAATCCAGATGGTATCTATGAGGGGGGAATGGAGACAGAAATGATTATTTTTTTTTTTCTTTTTCTTCCAAGAACCACGTTGCAAATAAATTTGGAAGGGGGACCACTTAGAGAAGACCTGTTTCAGGAAATCCCAATTTTAATTCTTCCAGGGTGATTAGAACAGTTCTATTTCCATACAGTTCTTTAAATTTTTCTAAGTCCTCAACTGGACATTAAGTGACTCACCAGCCCTTAGAATATTTTTTTTCAGCTGAAACATTTCACCATGCCCTTTGGCAATGGATTTTTATGCTGCAATTTTATTTAAAAGTTTGCATGAGGAACTTCATGATTAAGATGAAAAAGGTTAAAAAGTTTATGTCTCCATAACTGCCTCATTCTGCACATCTGGAGAGTACCTGGGGATGGGATCTTTTCCTTTCCTGGCACAGATCTGAGTTTGATCCAAAGCTTCCATTGCATTACACATTTTAACGCATTTCTCTGCATTCTCAGACAGTGATTTTTATGAGTAAATAACATTAACAATGAATAGCTCAAAATGTTAAGCTCTTGAACTCAGAATCGGGTTGCACAGTGAAGAGTGAAGCTCACTGTCTCAGGATGAAAATAACAGGCTTGTATCTGACAGAACCAAGTCAAATTCCTGCCATGGACTTTTTCAGTCTTTGTGATGCCTCTGGAGCTAAGACTGGGCTTTGCACATATATACAAACACACTCAATGGTATGCTGCTTTTAGTAAGACCCTTTTATTTCCTCTGAGTCCTGGACTGTGTTCATGCAATGACTCATGAGCAAACAGCTTTGCAGAACTTATCCTTTGATTTGTAATGCTCCCTGCTGTGCCTCTGCATAGTCTTTTATTTCTTGCGAAGTTTGCCTAGAACACTTTCATAACTATAATATCCCAAAAGCCGAAATCAATGAGGACTGTATCCATTACTCTAAGGATGCATTTGTCTTGCTATTTTCAACTTTGAAAATTGGAAGCTTTAAAGCATTTGCCACTGAAGGCAAGAACATATACTACTACTTAGGAGCCCAAACCCTGTTAGCTTTCAGTGGAGTTCAGGTACTAATGTCAGATTCCTAACCACTGCTTTTAGCAGCAGTCTGAGGTTGTTGAGCCTCTTTTTTAAATCCAAGCTCTCCAGCTGTGTTTGTGCTGCCTCCAGAAGAAGTCCTGGAGCTCGGAGCAAACCAACGCATTGAAGGTGGGACACCAAGCCCCATCCAGCTTCACCACCTCAGAAATTCATTTAGCTGAAAATTCTGAATTTAGGTCAGAAGCCAGACCTGGCTTGGCTTTTTAGCTCATGCTTCTGGCCAGCCAGGGAGGCTGACAAAACCCTTTTTGGCCTCTGCAGACACAGGCAGGCTATGTCAGCTAACATCAGGTAAGGGCACTAGAAAAAGCTGCCCAGAGAGCTGTGGAGTCTCCTCTGGAAATGTTCAAAACCCACCTGGACAGGATCCTATGCAAGCTGCTGTAGGTGAACCTGCTTAAGCAAGGTGTTTGGAGCAGATGATCTCCAGAGGTCCCTTCCAACCCCTCCCATCCTGTGACTCCACTTGATTATGTGAAGAGGTAACATGAGGTGCTTTCCATAATTTCCACCCATCTTTTCTCCCCAACTCTCACTTCAGTGGCATTTTCATCTCTAACTCCCCCAGTTGCCCTAGACAAACCTGGTAACTGCAAACAGCACTGGCAGCAACATATTTTCTCCCATCCTCCCCAACAATGTCTGAACAGTTCACAAATGCTGAGATGCAGGCTCTGCAATACCTCTGTGGAGAGCAAGCTTGTGCTACCTGCTTTTATTGACAGACAGAGAGAAGAATGATGTAACTATTTAGCAGGGGTTTTAACAAAAATTTCCAGCTAAGTGATGATGAACATAAATTGTTTTATATTTTCTTGGAAGCCTCCTTCTCCTTCTTGCCTCAGAGCTGAAGGACTACTAAAATATTAACTGGACAGTGAGGGCTAGATGGGAAATTTTGTCTCGTTCATCTTTCATTCTCTCTTACAGGACAGTTTATCATGTTGAGGACTTCAAAGGACTGCACCAGATAAGCAGAGGAGAAACACAGATTAGCTGAGACATCAACAAGCATTGGATGAGGTCAATTAAAAGCCAAATTAAACAAATGGAGCTTTCAACTTCGATCCAGGCAGGAAGAAGCAGTCAGTTGCAAGGGTTGGAGATGAAAAGAATTCCAAAGGGCTGATGCAGAACAGGAGCATGGGGGTGGCAATTGTATGACTAGCCAGGGGCAACACGACAGTGTGGGACAGAAGTACCTTCCATCCATTGTCTTCAGACAGGACCAAAGCTCAAACTTATCTGGATCAATGATACCTGGAGGAGCTGAAAGGGAAAATCCCTGGCCAAGTTAAGAACTGTCTTGGTGGCTACAGAAAGGAAGATGAAGCAGAGCCCCAGAGTAAGGATCAGGGTGAGTGAGGGCAAGGACAAGCTGTGCTGCAGCAGGCAGAGCAGTGGACCAGCAGTGAGAAGAGGCAGATTTTGTGCCAAGTGGATTCTGGGTCACGTAACTGGAGCCAAGCTGCTGAGTCACTCTGCAGAGCCTTCCAAAAGTCACTTTGCCCACCTCCTGCTGCCTTATTTAAACCCATCTGAAAACAGGGGTCAGGACAGTCAGGAACTGTGCTGTGAAAACAAGGTGCTGGCTGAATATGCCAGAGGTGACCATTAAAAGATCCGAGCCCACAGCAAGACCCTCTGAGACAACAGCAGAGGACCCCTGGAATTCTGGGATAAAAAGACTGACTTTGTCTCATAAAGGAGTTTTTTCAAGACTTTGCATTATTCTTTGCCCATCCAATTCACTCACTTGTAATACTTCCTGTTCTCCAAGGCTCTTTTTAAAGCTCTGGACAACTAAAGCAAAAACCATAATTGTAAGCAGTGGTAGATTAGAGCTTAAGCAGAACATACCCTTCCCCTAGGCTGCCTCAATGATAGTTTTCCCTAACATCTCCTGGGTTTACACCCCTGGCCATTAAAAAAATGGTACCTTTATTCAAATAATTGTTCCAAACCACTTTTCAGAGTCATTGTTTTCCCTGTTTTGGTCTTTCAGTTCCCAAATTTGCCTAATACTTGTATCCTTGCTTTCTAAAAGGATATCATCTTAATGATCTCAAAATTACTGTATTTTGGCTTATGCTTCCATGCAGATCATCTGACCCCATCAAGAATCTTCAACCATTGCAGTATAATCTCAAAGACATTATGTTCCCCAATTAACAATGGCAGATTATAGAAGCTAGAGGCCAACTAATGCTCTCTTGACAAGTGAAAAGCTACACTGTGATCCCAGCAATTCTCTATTGTGCTTGGCCAGAAGGTCCTGAGCTTGAAAATAGATATGTGATCACTCACTAAGGCCTAGCAAGAAGAGAGGAGTTGATGAAGGGGCAATAGCAATACAGCAAGCAGAGAGAGGGTTGTGGTAAAATAGTAGACATAAGTCCACAAGGAAACAGTTTTCATTACTTTTTGTGTCCAGGGACTTTACCCTGGCCTGGATCAGAACATGGTTTACATGAACAACCTTTTCCTTGCAAAGCAATCTAGTTCCAGTAAGACACACAGCATTTCTTTTTCTCTCAATTTACTGGCATTACAAAGACAAGATCTTGGAGGCCCCTCCAACTTCTTCCCTTCCGTATCTCAGTTTATCTTCCTTTCTTCTCAAGAATCCCAGGACAAGCCTGATGTGAAACTCTTCCCTTGAGGCTGATTTCCATCACTCCCAGGGTTATGTTGAAACACTCACATAGCCTAGTAATTAATACAAACTATCATGAGCTGACACGTACCTCTGTCTGTGTATCAGTATCCTCCATGCCTCCAGAAGATGGATGGATTTAAATAGCGTCTTTGAAGACAGCTGAAGAAAGTTAACTAGGGATTGACTAACATAGGAAAGCTATTTTTAGCAGTCAATCGATATCTGGTTACCCTGTTACGGGAAGCTTATGCAATGCTAGTAAATTCTAAACTGAGGAGATAGATTGGACACCAAAGTCATTTCACTCTAAGAATGCCTATAGGACTTCAAGAAGAAATACATTTGACAGAGATTTACTTGCCTTCTGCTGTTGGAGCTGCAAGGGATTTATTTTTCCTTCAAGGTTTCCTCTGGAGCTATGCAGGCTACCAATACAAAAATGGAAATTCATGATGAAATACCTGCTGCCAGGAGCAACTTATTGAAACAAACTTTCAAATCTCACCATCTTCGCCAGTATTTCAAATGACCTAGTAGCACCAGCATTTTGGGACACGCATTTTTAAAAGACTGGTGTTTTAGCACACACAAATGCAAAATAAACTTTTCTGGGAAGCATCGGCACAGCCACAATGATCTGAACTGTCCTGGGCTGACCATCCCAGAAAGTGAATAACTTTGCACAGATGGAAAACACCGGGCAAAGCAAGCTGCCATTAATCTTCTGCCTCTCCTCCCTGGAGAAGGAGGACGGAAGAGGAGGCACAATTCTAATTTTGTTTTTACCTTTGCAACTCCACTAAGATTGTCCCTGGATCCAAGTAAGGACAGAGTTTGGCCCACTGACTACTGAGCAGGAGTAAGGGCTGATGCAACTGGACCCATGTGCAGAGGCAGCTGGCCAGTAACACAAACTGTCTTGGGAGCCAGGGCACGATGCTGTGAAATGCTTGATCCAGCACAGCAAGATGTTTTCCTTATTTGCAAGCCCTAATATGAGAACAAGGCACATCAAGTATATATATAGCTCCGGGGATCTGGATGGAGAACTTTTGTGAACTCAAAAAAATTATAAATAAATAATTTGCTGGACAAAGGGGGACACCACTGCCCAGCTTGGAAGGAATCACTTTTTTTTGAAAGATCAAGAGAGGGCAAATGGCACCAAGCCACTTCTAAAAATTGATTAGGAGGGCAAAGCATGTGCAGGTTTCCAAGCAATGAGTAAGCACCATGACATCAAGGAAAGGTTTTGTCAGTGGGATGAAGAATTCCCACCAGTGATGTGTCTTGGGGATGCAGAGCCAGACAAATGCAAGCTCCCTGGAGGGAGATTATTGGAACATATCACATACCCTAGACGATGCAGCTCAGAGTTCTCTAGGGAGATAGGGCAGATTCTTTCATAGGATCACAGATAATGGCAGACTAAGGTCCATCTATTGCCATGTCCTGGTTCAAACAGTCAGCAGCACCAGGAGAGCCCCAGAAAGGAGTAAAATGTTAGAATTTACCCTCATGGGATGAAACAAACCCAGATCCTAAGTTAGGGCTTTGTCTGTTCTTTAACAATCAATATTGGCCTGCACCAGGTATCAATGAGTCTAACATCCCTTTCAAAATCATAATAATTCATTCCAGTTACTGTGAAAAAACTTATATTCAACAGAAAGTTCAGAGACTTTCTGTTTTCCCATTACCTGGCTAAATGTTCTTGTAGCTACATCTCGTGGCAAAGTTCCTGTGTTTGCCTATATGCTGTGTTAAACACACAGACACACACACACACGTATTTACTCTGTCCCTGGTCTGAGTTCGTGTTGCCACTTAATGTCACTGAAAGGAGGCTGTTCCCAGACTCCTGTGCCCTTTGATCCCTGCGGGACTGGAGGCAATATCAGTCCCATACCCTTTCATGGCAGCAACTTCACTGCTGGGATAGACTCACCTCCCAGTTTCTGCCTCCAGCTGCAGGGATCAGTTCTGTTTTCCAAGGAGAGCAGCCCTGCCTGCAGCACCTCGCTAATTGTGCTCCCGTGTGGGCGTGTGGACGTAACTTGACTCAGGCTGCCAGTCATCGCCACCAGGCTGGAGGCACAGGGCTCTTGCAGCGATTATCTTATCTGCTGAAGCTGATGGGTGCTGTTCTTACAAGTGAAGTACCTAATCCTCTTTTCTCTCTCCTAAGCGCTGGGCCTCCAAGTAGCCGCAGGCAAGCCCAATCCCTGTATTAATTATTGGTTGCATTTCTTAAAGCCGTTCTTCTTTTCTTTTCTTTTTTTTTTTCTTTACAGATTCAGTCACTCGTAAGCGAAATTCCATCCGTCACCCTTCCCTCATAACGGGTTCACATCTGTTTCTGTAGTCTTTCAGTATCATAACAAGCTCTGATTTTGCAACAGTAGGCAGATTTGGGGGTCTGAGGGCATTTTGGGGGGGGGGGGGGTTGGCAGATTAAACTGAATAACTGAATAAACCTTTGTGATGACATCAGGCTAAAAGTCAAACTTACTGGGGGCAGAGCTCAGCTCCTCATCTCACATCTCACCTGCATTACAAGTGCATGCTGGGGCTTTAGATAGCCAAATGAACAAGCAAGAAATATCAGGTGTGCATCTGGCCCAGAAAACACGTCCCCCATTCCCCTTTGCTGACCTACTCCCAGCAGCTCAAAAAATGAGATGTTAAGTGCTGGGGGAGGGTTCACGAGCCTGTTAAAGGAGTACAATATTACTTTCCATGGTAGCACAGCACAGGTGCAAGTGAGAAAGCCACAGGCATGTGCATTGCTTATTTTCCAAATGTATATCATATCTTTGCAATAACCCCATGCCCAAACCTATAGCAGCTCCACCAAATGAAGCACTTTTGCTGTGCTTATCTCTCTACCTGCACCATCAGCATACAGGAATCCTCAGCTTTACACCTTCTCCTTTGTGCTTTTTATCACTTTCCAACCAACCTCAGATGGGACACACCACTGTGCTCACTATAGTAGGGTCATTTGTTCCAGATTTGGAATGGATTCTTGCCCAGTTTTCCCTCACTGGCAGATCAGGCAATCAGGGCGACCTGTTGACAGCTGGAGCTGGATTTCCAAGGCTAACCTTCACCTGAAGACTTTGATCAAATCACCTTCTTTCCTCTTCTCCAAAGGTAAAGAAGTTGGAAATCTCTGAGGCTCTTGAAAACACCTTCAATTTGGAGAGGCAACCCTGCTTCTTCTTATCTGCTTCATTCCTGACACTGACCAGAGCAGAGGAAGTCTTGCTGAGAAGGGCCAGGCCTTATTCCCTCCTATCATTTACCCCTGAAAAAAGACCTCACTGAATTTGTACTGCTTCCTGCTTCTACTGTTAAAACAGCTTCAAATTTATCTCCCTCCACTGGCTACCCTCACTCTGAGTGATGGCTCTGCACATCCTGGCCCCTCACATGTCTGCAGGGAGGCAAAGGTTAAGTAGGACATGAATCTGTCTATCCTCCATCTCCAGAGAACTCCTTAGCAGTCTAGTGGAGAGGGACAAGGAGTGGAAATGTCGAAATTTTTACAGCGCAAAATCCAGAATAAGTTCTTAGTCATCCCCCAAGACAGGCTGTTAGGGAGCACAACCACGACTGATGTCAGAAAATCTGCTTGAGACAGGACTTCAAGAAAGTCTCAAACACGAGTAAGAGCAACACAGAGGTGCACTTCCTTAAACGAAACAGAACTCAAGTAATCTCCCTCACCAGATCCTCCTGTCCTTGACTTTGCCAATCCCATGGCTCAAAACCTCTTCTGTTCTAGTTAACACTTCTCAGTTTCACTAGGATTGTGCTGGTTCTTGAGATGTCAGACCTCAGTATGAGCCCATGTGTGCGTGTGCTTCGGGTTTTAGAGAGCAGTGCTGACACATGTTCTCAGAATATCCTGGCATTGTGCTGAAGCAAGGCTAAAGAAAAAAATCATCCTCCTCCTCCTCATTTTTGCATCAGAGGTGTTGGGTCCCATGCTGTCTATTCTTAATCTGTAGCACCATCTTTTGAGGGCATGCTGTACTCCCAAGCAAACACACTGAGCTCTCTCCAGAAGATCCCCATGGGCCCTTGCTGGCCGCAGTCAAAGCTGGCTGAAAAAAAAATTGTGACAGAAGCTGTTTTCCATTGGAAAGGGACATTTTGAGGCAAAATGTTTCTTGGGAACATGTGACGCTGAGTAAATTTGTGACTGAAAAATGTTAGGCTGCTACAGCAGCAAGAAAAACTTACTCTGTTCCAAGATTTTCAATTTATTCACTCACAGCTTGTTTTTGTCCAGCTTACATTTATATTTGGGCAGAAGGTACCATGTGTATTGATACTTTCCATTATATATTTACGTTGTTACATTTAATATTTTAGAATAATGTTTTGGCATTGATAAAATTTGTCATTTTTGGTGTTTCCAAGTGGAAATTTTAATTGAGGGGGAATAGAGAAATGTTGTCCTTCCTCACCCATTCTCCCTCCCTGTTGTTAATGGCATCATCATCCATACAAAAAGAGCTTCACTGTCTGGACCTGTTACAGTTAATAGTGAAGAATTGGTTTTTGTCACACTTAAGGTCTGAAGGACTTTGCAAGGAAGGGAGTGAATGTCTGTGTGCAGTGTGTGCTTCACTTCATCCTGGATTTCAATCAAGGCTGAGGGAAGACACAGCAATGCGTGCAATGATGTGTCAGTAACCTGTGGTGATGACAGGGCTGTGCACTCAGTGACTGTTCTACCCATACAGTGCTCTGGGGTGAAATATTGACACCCAACACCTGATGGGGAAACTGAAGCATGGGGAGGAGACATGATCCTTCTATAGCTGCTCTTCAATACCTTCACTTTTTCCTTTCAGAGCTTTATGAAAGGCCACGGAATAAAAGAGGTCTGTTCCAGGGGAGTAATTTCTCATTCCATTTAGGTAGGCACTGGGTACTGGCTCAGAAATGCTGCTCTGAGCCACCTGCAAATTGCTGCCCAGGCATGTGGAAGGGGTGGTCACCTGCTGAGCTGCAGGAGATGGGCAAGGCCACTGAAGCCAGAGCCTGGCATGGGGAAAGCTCATGGATGCCATGGTGAAGATAATAATGGCAGCATCTTCCAAAGGCTAGCCATGTCTAGGGAGAAATATGAGCAAGGAAAAAAGTTTCCACTTTCCCTTTATTTTTATTTCAATCCCTTTTATCTGTCTTGTTTTATAGCTTTGCATTGGAAGACAGCCCATTTCCTGGTACGTACAGCAGCTTGACTGAGCATAGCTTGGCAACAGTGCCTGTTGCTTTAGGGAAGAACAGAGCATATTCTCATTGTGCGTGTTTTCCCTTGGAAACATTTCATCCTGTCTATATAATTCTATATATGGCTTCCAGCCATGCCACTACAAGCTGCAAAAACACCAGCTCTTATACACCAATAATGTCAGGCCTATTTAATGGCTGGATCCAGGGACATCAAGAAATTACCTGTGATTCTGTAGATTGTCTTCCTTGGGCAGATCTGGGAGGTTTTTTGCCCAACATAGAGAAGGGAGCTATTTTGCCTTTTTGGAGGAAACCCTCAAAATCCTCATTTCTGCCATGCTCATTGCATGCCTTCTTCGATGCTTTTCACAATGGTAAGAAAATTAATTTTGGTGTCTCAACTTAATTTCAGTATCGGTAATTTTTGTGGTTCTCCTGCTCTATAGAGTTTTTTTCATCCATCTCAAACAGATCATGTGGAATGTCTGGGTCCCACTCCCACAATAGGGCTACATGCTTCTCAGGTTGAACAGGGTATGCCTGCACTGTAGGATCAAATTCAGTCCCATTCTTCTGCTAAAAAGGTAAATAGAAGTAAAAAGGAAGGAGTATCCCTCAGGAAGAGGCATGAGATTCTTTGGGGTCCTACCTCAGTAAAATGAAAAAAAAGATATTACATGTTCCTTTCAGGCCTTGTTGCCTGTCTGTCCTAAATTCATGTCTGTTTTGCTGTTAATAACCATGTCAATGTCAAAACAGGAAACAAAAAGTTTGCAAACTTTCTTAGTGTTGAAGTCATAGCAGTTCTCTCATCCATGTAAGCATTGTTCAGAACAGCTGCACTATTCTAAGAAGTGCTATTTTTCTGAATGCTTTTTGGCCCACACCATCTGAAGTCACTTACAGAGCTTAGATCTTTTTATTTTTCGTCTTTACTGCATCACACTGAGTGCCCTCAGCTCCCAGCACTAGTAATGGGAACTCCACACTGCTCCAGAGGTGATCTCTGTAGGAGCTGTCAGCATAGGGAACAACGACTGTGTCAGGAGGAGGTTTGCTCCCAAAATGGGCAGGTTCAGCTCCACATCTGCCCTTCACATTGCAACCCGTGCTTGACTCATGCCATCCTCAGGCATAACCTCAAGTGTCTGAGACCTCCTCCTTATGGTCTCTTTTCTGCTGAGTGCTTCAGTTCTGAGGTTAGTCTAATTTTTTGATGTTTCTCAGTTCCTTGACTGATCTATCGCCTCAAACAGCTTGTGCAGCAAAAGCAAGAGGAAGGGACCCCTCAAACATTTCCTTGATATGTTCACTGCTGTCTCTCTGGCAGTTCTGTGGATGCCATGCTGTTCTTTAGGATGTGTTGTTTGGCTGGAGAACACCCTGGCAAGAAGGGACAATGGAAAATAGCAATAGCAGCAATGGTAGCAGCAATAGATGGGGCTAGCAACCTTTCTCTGGGTGAATATGAGATCTGGTGCTGTTTAGGGGATCATTACTCAGTTACATATCCGTGATGTTTGTACGTGCCAGGTTCCTCTGGTTCTTCTCATGGTTTTGCTTTAGAGTGGCAGCAGCAAGCTCCAATGCTCACCAGAGGTTCTGCAGACTCTGAGTCGGAGCAGCCAAAAAATGTAACATCCCAAAGTTTGAGCCTTGTTCATTTCACAGAGCTGTATGCGTCTATACTGCGTGATTTCTTGTCATTCAGCTTCATGCTGCCTGCAGCCACCAGGAGTCTCTACTTGAAATCCTGTTTACTCCTTGGCATCACTGGTTGTTATCTCAGGGGTGACTCATTATCTGCCTAGATTGCTTACCAGAGGGTGTGAAATCTTTGTGTAGTGGAGTCATGGACTACAAAGCCAAGAAGGACCATTTTGATGAACCTCAAATAACCTCTGAGCTGTTCATGTATTGAGCTGCAAGTGTTAGCTGGTGACTCTAAGATTTTTGCATATAGAAATGGATATTTGCATCTTCAGTGCAAGTTTGCACTTGTCTACCTTCCCTCACTAACACTTTCCATGTTTTCCTAATAAGATGGATTCTAACCATCCTTCTGTGGCACAACAATCATGGAGTAGAAAACATTTTCCCAAGTGGCAATTAAAGATAGTGAACAATAAACATTAAAACTGTCATGTACTTTGAATGGCTCTGATTCTTGAGAGGGACAGGTTGGGCTGGTGTTTGCATGGTACAAACAAGTGAAAGACAGGGCTGTTTTACCAAGGTCCCCAGATGTGACACATGCCATCAGATGCCACAGGAAAGCTGCCTTTTCATAAACTGCCTTGCTAGCACAAAGTCAATTCCAAAATTGTAAGTGCAGATTTACAGTAAAGAAGACATATCTAAATTCATCCAGGGACATCTGAGACAGGAAGTCATGTTGCCATTCTTGCAGTCTCTAGTGTGAGTCCAGCCTCAAGGGCAAGGTGTTTTCTCCTCTTTCCAAGATGACCTACCTGAACACCTGAGGTCACCACATCGAGCCAGCTTCCCTGAAAAGCACACACAGTGTGCTGCTCCCTGTCAAACCCAGTCCTGTTAGAGAATAAATGCCTGTTAGAAGACTGAATGTGCCCTGAACTAAAAGTGTAGTCAATTCCCACACATCTGGATGCCATAGTGCATGGCTGAAAATGTTTCTTTTGACCATGATTCATCCCTCTTCATTTTTTCACTCTGTAAGCTTCTGTGAATGACTCAAATCTGACACCCATGAAAAGCCTTTATTTCTTTATAATTCTGGTCAGACCACTAATTAATTGCCGTGTTTGTTCTTTAATACCTGAACAATTAGCATAAGTAAATAACATGGGTAGAACAAGATGGCATGCAGGGCTAATAAACTGCTGCAGTGGTTTTAATTGCCAGCTTAAAACCCTGTGAAATCTTTAGTGCAAAAGGAGAAGAAGAAGAAGAAGAAGGAAATAGGCTGAATGGCTAAATTATAAACTATCTCCATAGGCTCTGCTTCCAACTTGTGGACTACTCGTAAAAGGTCTACAAATAATGATATGTTTTAAAAACTATAATATTTTTCAGCCAACATGAAATCAGGAGGGCTGGTGAGTCAACAAAAGTTGAAGACCAGCCTCTAAGCAAGACCTATAGCTGGGCCCAGATCCTCTGCACCGGGATCAATGTATTTCCAGGCAGATTCCTATGTCTGCTGTTCATTTATTTTACTGGCTCACTATATAAAATTACAGTGTGGAAAGAGCAGGAATGTCTAGGGAAACCTTAGATGTCACTGTAACAGCCCTGCTACATTTCTAAAGCTGTGTATATGCATTAACACAATATTGCTTTCAAACTAAACCATATCCTGCCTCCTAGCTTGGCTTCTTACCCCCAACTCTGGCTCAGTAAGTCAGGTACATGGTCTCTGAAATAGAATCTCATATGCCCAAACTGCTTGGCCAAGGAGTAAGGCCTGTTCAGAAGTCTCTGTGTAGAAGTGCCCTCAGTGATGGGAAAAGGCAGTAAAAGCCCAGAAGCTACCTGCAGACATTAAAAAAGAGGGTGGGGCGTTTGATGTGTTTATTGAGAGACAGGAAAATGGAGTGGTACAGGTTTGGGTTAAACAAAAGCCTGGCCAAACATGAGAGTGATGTTTCTCACAGCAAGAGCTAGGAAGACACACAGCCCTCTTGAGGAAGCACCGTCACTGACTCATTTCAAACTAGTCCGAACAAATTAAGAGAGAAAAGAGAAGCAGGCAAGCCTGGCAACAAGATTTGAGCTACAACATTGCTTGATCCAAAAAACTGTTGGCTTTTCTCATCTTGAGTTTTCTTTGATTCTGCAGAAGCTTTTAATAATTTTATGGATTTCTGCATGAAACAGTTACAGTGTCACATAAGGTCTCTATTAGCAGCTCCCCCTCTGAAGACATGTCAGCAGTTCTGGTAGGACTGCACTCAAAGGGGATGGGGCTGCAGGCATTTCACACACCATGGATATCCTCCATCACCACTCTTGGTGGAAGATAGGCTCAAAAATGAGGTTTGTGGATTTCCTCTTCTTTTAATGTGAGTTGCCTTTATTGAAAAGCAAGCGTAGGTGTTATGGACTGATTCTTCCACAGTTCTCTTCAGCTCAGACTTTGCAGCTGCTACAATGCCCAGTTTAGATGTTGAGAAACAGTTCTCCTGGCCATAATTTTAAAGGCCTCGAGAGTCTCAAAACCCTTAATGGCCGTGCAGCTTACTTTGTGAGCTAAATCCACCATTTAGCATGGAAATTCCCAGGTATGAATCTGTGGTACTTTCCCTAAGCTGGGGATTTCTGGAATTTGCAGGGTGCATTGGAGATGGTCTTGTGCTCTTTCCTCAGCGTGTTCTAGTTGGTTAGTTAGTTACCTGCCTACATGGATACTTGCCTGAATATGCATGGAGACCTGGCAGCTACAGGAGCTGGCTACCCAAGCAATGCACAGCAGGATTTAGATGTTTGCAGGGAGAATCTTACAGGCACATGGCCTCCATGCTTATGTGTATAGACCTCATGTGAAAGTTTAACACCAGCTTTGACCCCAAAGTTATAGCACACAAGAAAGGCTGTTGGAAGCAGCGGGGCAGTTACAAGGAACATTTGGTATAAATTTTCCCTTGTTTTGCAGTTAATGAATCATTCCTGAGCCTGCCCTTCTACTATTCTCATTTCAGTTTAGACTGTTGGGAAAAAAGCTCTTTAGGAGACAGAGTAGTCTCTTTTTATGTATTTAATTTGGTTGGACAGAGACAGAGGGAAGATGGACTGTGTATTAACTGATTACATTCTTATCCAGTACAAGTTTAAGCTTGCTGTCCAGGCAGTTTATCTCTAAATTCATAGACTATTGTGAAGCTATAATGTTACAGGGGTCCCAGAAAGTTTTTTCCTTTGCTGTGACTCAAGCATGGAACCTTTGAATGCACCCTGCAAGGAGTTGCAAGTATGGCTCTTGCAACAGGGTTCAGTGCACTAGGGTCTTCTGTTTACCCTTTCCTGGAAATTGTTTTCTTCAGCTCTGACCCTCAAGTGCAGTGAACCTGATTCAGATAAACCCTCATGGTAAAGTTTCTATCTTCTTATTGTCAGTTAAAAAAAAAAAAATGCAAAAAACCAACGAAACAAACAAACAAAAACCCACAAAGACTCACCAAAATTGCAAGCAAAGGTATCTGAAAAATTAGGCATTTTAGGCACTTTGGTAGCGGGGTAAGGTACCTGGGTTTTTCCTAAATCTCTGCTGCTATCTCCTTCTTGGATTGTTGTGATAGGGATCCAGATAAGGAAGAGAGCTCTATGGTCGTTCTAGTAACTTTTGTGCTCTGCAGGGTTAACTCCTCTTGAGTTTAAATAACTCAAATGCAGAGCATCAACAGGACAAGTAAAAGTGCCTTTCTGTTAACTGCACTTTTTTTCTAAAGGAAAAATAGATTCACTGGGGTTTTTTTGTCCAAAAACATCAGCAGAACTTAGCTGATGTATCTAACAGTGTTTGACAGCCAGCTGAGGGCACAATCTCACAAACTAGGAATGGGTTAACTTTAGAGAACTATTGAGCTGGGCATGACCATTTATGCTGGCCTTCTTCTAGGAAATTCCCTGCAAGAGAAAATTAGAGGCAGAGGACAACATGTAGCCATAATCAAACCTTATTTAGTTTGGCACTTTCTCTATCTATCCCATCTCTACCAATCTGACCTGCTCTGCTGTTTTCCTTGGCTGGACCACTATAGTAGCTATGCCTTAGATATATGTAATATTTCAACATATACAACTAGTGCATTTGCTGCTTTGTCCATCCTTTGTGTATCAAACTTCAGGGAGTGTTTTTGAATGTGATGAATTTCCAGGTTTGGCCGGAATTCTGCCTCAGGGCTGGGTGGATACCCAGAGAAGTGATTCTTCTAGATTTTCCCTCTCATAAGAGGAGGACAGAGCCTTTTCTTTCACGTCTTAGACTTTATCAATGCTCACATCATCATCCCAGCAAGACTGAATTGTGCCCAGCTGAGGTAGCAAAGAACCTCTTTAATGTGTGAAAAAATGACCCCTAGGCAGAATTCTCACCAAACCAGCTGAGAATAGAATCCAAGGCATGACGGTGTTTTCCTCCCATTAATGAACAAATTTTGTATTTTAATATCTTTATTTTTTTTCCCGAAGTGGTTGCCAAACCCCATAAATAAACATAGCATTCTGCACACTAAGGAACTGGATTGACGTTCAATGATATTTCATACCATGTACACTTTAATTAAGACATGATGACCTGGATTCAGTGGGTTGACACGAGGGAGAATTAACTCTCCATTCTAACAGTTCTCCTGCCAAGGACAAATTCTCTGTTACATCGGTGTGACTCAGTTCAAACAACAAACAGTCTTGCAATTTAAAATCCCTGCGGGCCCTGGTCAAGTTTCCCCAGTTCTTGGATAACTTCCTTTTTTCTCCTTGATGTTTTTCCTTCAAGTGAGATATTCTGTTGCTTTGTCCTGATTTTCCAAGTAACGGGTGGGTCCTTATACTCCTGACAATAAAGTTGCCTTCCAAATATTTATCACATCAAATAATGTACTTTTCCATGTTATTAATCCTGGAGAATCTCCATCTTTCCATTTGGTGAATTATGTTGTCTAAGATGGACAGATTTTTCCAGATTTAATGTCAGATTTAATCTCAAATTTCTGAGATTTCACTTTTGTAACATATATTGAAAAGTGTATAAGGAAAAGAAAGAGGGTTAAATTCTGCTTTGTTCACTTTTCGTTGTTAACATTCATGTGGCTCTGCTCAGGTCAGTGGGTGTAACTCAGAGCAGAACTGGGCACACTTGTATGAAACGTGGTTCAAACTGGAGATGGATGAACCTCCAGAGAAGCCATGCATATAGTCTCCTGAGAGATAGAAATGAAGTTCTTTTGGATTCTGCCTTGGTTGATGGGCTATCCATTGAGTTCCATCACACAGAATCACTTAGGTTAATATTGTCATTGTGCATCAGATGGACATTATGGAATTTACAGAGCTAAACTAAAAATAACCTGAGTCAGAGCTGATCAAGTTTCTCCACTGCAACTCCATGCTACAGAGGCCTGAGCTTGCTTCCACAGATCTCCCGGTTTATCCTGGAACTTGTCCTTGCCTTCCTCCAAGAGGACCAGTAAAGGAGTCTGCAGTCCTCTACTAAAAATAACATAAAGTAGGGTGAAGTTCAGTAATGGACTTTGAAAGCAGGGATGAACTTTTGCACTTGTCCCAGGTCCTGGTGCTGCAATAATGCAGGAAACCAGAATATTTTCCCCAAATCTTCAGGCTTTATCATACAAGTCTTTCTTTGGTTTAAAAAGCATAAACGCATGGAGAGAAGATGAAAACTCAATCAGAAAGACAACAGGGTCATTGCAATGTGTCCTGTTCCCAGAATTAGGCAGAAGATCCCAAGAAAACATAAGCCATTTGATGACTTGGCTTGCAACACTTCTGCCTACTTTGGTGAGGGCAAACATTACATGAGCTGGTTTGCTGCAGAACTCACTGGGGGCAATCTGCTGTCTGTAATGAGAGCCTGGCTTCACTGACCTGGAGTGTTTAAAAGTTTTAATGCTCTTCTGGAAGGCTTTGAATCCACCTGTGTGGCAATGCCACCACTAACAGTATAAGGGTGGCTTCCACACTTTGCAGCTGGCTCCATGTTTCCCAGACACTGTTAGTAGATTGGATAATTCCATATGCAAACGACTTTGAAACCAGGTTTGTTCATAACCTCTGGAATGGGCTAAGTGGTGGGGCTGCCCTCTCTGCTGGGATGCGTGAGGGAAGAACTCCTCCACAACAGGTGAATTCCTTGCTCCCAGCCTCTCCTGATCTGTGCAGATCAGAAGCTTTGAAGATACTTTTATTTTGTTCTTATGTTTTAAAGACGTAATCTTTGCAGAGGCCTTTTTTTTCTTGGCAGGTTTCTTAAAAAAGGCATATTCCTGAAGCTCCTGTAACCCTTACCTTATCTCTCCAGGCACAGAGAACTCTTGTACACATGCAGCTTTGCCTCTGCCAGAGTTTTTTTCCTGTGGTTCTGAATACCATGGGAGCTGGCTGCTTCTGAAAGCAAAGGCTGCCTTGAAGTCCTTCCCAAAGGATAAAGCTTGTGCACAATATGATGGGTCCTGCAAGGAGCACCAGTAGCCCTGCACAGCCAGACTTCTGTTATCCTGCTTCACCCAGGTCTGAGGGGGTCATGACAGCTGATACCGTGGAGTCTGCGGAGCTCCGGAAGCTGTGGAGGGAATAAATTGTGTGGAATGCACTTGTCTCCCTTCTCCATCGATAGCTTCAGACCACACACCGGTCTCCCATGCAGGACAGCTGTAAACACTGCCTATGATAGAGCTCTGGCAAAGGCCAGTTGTCCTCCAGTGAATCCAGATGGGTCTCGGAGGAGAACAGCTGTGTGTGAACAGGAAGGGAGAGCTTCCTCCTGCCTCTTCCAAAACCTACCACTCAACCGCTAAATAAATCAACATCAGCAGTGACTCTTCACGAGGGAGAGTGAGCCAAGCCCAGGCTGGGAGTTTACCTCAGTACATAGCAAAGGGAGAGGAGCTGTCTGCAGCAAACCAAGGCTTCCCCAATGCAAATCTTTAGAGTGTCACCAATCCATTTCTGCTGTGTGTTCATAAAGCTTCTTTCCTAATGCTGATACAGCAAAGACAGTGCGTATCACCATACAAGAGACAAGGCACTCAGAGAGTAGAACAGGTGAAACAAAAACTACTTTCAGCTATATCAAGCAGAGGCTTGGAACATTTTTGTTTGGATAAAGCAGGAGGCCTGACCTCTCTTATCACTGTCAAGAGTGGGGGAAGAAAAATCTCTCTTGCCTTTGCACAGAACATGAGGCAAGTGTATAGTGTATAGGTTGCAGGTTGTTTGGGGGTTTTTTGCAGGACATATTAAAAAAACAAAAGCTGAACAAAAAAACAAGCAAAAAGCTATGTTTTGGATCTACTATTCCCCAAAAAGAAATTTACAATTTGTCATCAGACAACATCTGAAGTGGCAAAAAAACCTGGCTTCTCTGGTATCTTCATAGAGCACTATACTGAGCTTTCATCATTTTAAAACAGAACTTGAGGTTCTTTTAACATGATTGTCTTGTAATCAGGCCCTAAAGCCTCATATCTGACAATTTTAACTTCCTTTTTTGGGTTTCTTGTTACAGATGCTTAGTTCTCGTCATCATCATGATGAATATAGTTAAATTACATCAGGTTAAGGGGAATTTGGTGGGGTTACTTTGTGTTGTGTATGGCACAACATGGTTAGAATGTAGAATGACAGAGTCATTTGGATTGGAAGGGACCTGACACAGCTTCTGGTCCAGTTCCTATAGCTTGGGGCACTCATACAATGTACCAAGGCAGAATTGTGCAGTGCACAAAGCCAGGATTAAACTAAACCAAAGAATAAATCATATTCATATTCACCAAGCTGCCGGGAGGCATCCATAGGAAAGGCTGGATGGGACAGCCGGGCCTTCCTAACTGTATGAAATGGTCACTCTTGTTTGTCTGAAAAAGAGATCAGAACACATATTTTCCAATAAGATATTTTCCTACTGAAAAGCTTCATTTAAAAGAAATGCTTTTTCCTAGAAATATGTTGGTTTGGACAGATGCTTGTTTAGAAAGAAGAGTGTGAAACGTGAAACGTTAAAGCCAAGTATTCTCAAAGTCATTTCAGCATATTAGGGTTGGAGGGGGATTACATCTTGAAACAACATTTTACCCCTCTCTGTCTAGGCTGATTATTAGACATGACAAAGAGCTGGAAATAAAACAAGCAAAAATAACCCAAAGAAATTTCTTACTTCCTGAAAGGGAATTAGTTTGCTTTGTCCAGACGAAACAATTTGTATAGAAGCTTTCAAATGTGTTGTTGTTTGTCCCCCACTCAGAATGCATCTTGGTGTGGATTCACAAGGTTTAATCCTTGTTTGGAACTTGAGATGCAGAAGCTCAAGAGCCGAGGTTCCCTAGCCTGTGTACCTCTCAGTCTTCATTCAAATAGTGAGGCTGCAATTTCCAGACACGAGAGGGGTTATGATGATGCTTTTCAATCCTCCCTAAATTCTATCATGAGCCAAGGTGGTCCAGAGGAAAATGCTACAGGCTGGTATCACACCTGGTTTTGGTTTTCCAGTCAGAAAGACAGGTTCTTTCTCACAGCTGGGTGAACTTGGACAAGATCAAAGTATGGCTGGAGCACAGGCTCTGGCTTCTAAGGCGTACATGTCATACAGCTCCCTGGTACTCTTTCTCTAGCAGCTGAATTTCACCCCTGCAGAACATATCCAGGGTTTCAGCAACACACACACTTAAAATACTTCTAGGATGTTTTGGATTTTGAAACTCCACCAAAATTCACCATGTCAGTCTCCCTGTAGGACAATTCAGCAAAGAAAATTTTAGCCTTTTCCCATTTGTTTAGATAAAGGGGTAAGAAATAGGGAGGAAGAGGCTTGAAATTTTTTGGTTACAGGAAAGCATATTTCTCCAGTCAGCCTGAAGCTGTTCTTCCTCATGCATCCAAATAAAATTCACATTCAGGCATGGATTATGTTTGGAAAACTTCAACTGACTACGTAAAAGCTCTGAAACAGAAAAAAAAATTATGAGAATTAATAAAAGAGTGGTTTAAACTGAAAACTCTTCTGCAGCCTTCATTATAAAGCACTGCCAGATGCCTCCTCTAAAAGAATTCATATAAGGTATTGCTCGTTGGTCCCTTTGAATCCATGAACATAAATTAGGGTTAGTCACACGAGTAAAGCATTGTGGGATCAGACTCTGCTTTTGCCTGAGTGTGAGCATCTGTAAAAAAACCTTTTGGGATAAAAGACACAGAAGAACTATAAGACCCTTATGGTTGTCAAATACAATTTCCTTTACTTGCATTTTTCTCTTACATTTGGGCTCCGACCTCCATCTGTTTATGGAAATATTTAGATCCCTCTGGTGTATTTTTAGCAGATCATTTTGCTTTTGCTGCTGCAATATCATTGCATCATCATTCTTGGGTTGCTCAGCTCTAATTCCTTTGCATTTTTTTCTTTTTTTTCTTAATCTTAAGCTTCAACCATTCCAGCAGACACACACACACACAAAGTAAATGCTATGCGGTGTTTACACTCACACAAACACGCTGGCAAGTTGCACACAAAGACACACACAGACAGCATGGATTGTTGTGTTAGTGCTGGGGTTTTTTCAGTGCTATTTCAACTTGTGAATTATCCTGATAGAGACATTAGGGGATGGTTGCCCTGGGAGCTGAGATTCCAGGCTCTTAGAGGTACCTCCCACAAAGAGCTGAAGTCTGAAGCTACACCAGACTGTCGCTGTCCTGTGAAATTTTTGCTGTCACATTGTTCAGTCAGCCCTAAATACACATGGCCCTGACACATTCTGTGTTCATTTATCCATGTTCAGCCCATGTGTATAGGAATCACCTTCTCCCTTGATTGAGTGCTTTCCTTCACATGGATATGGATCTTCCTTTGTCCAGGAGTTCACAGTACTCCTTCCCCACCATGCCTGTTTTTCTGCCTGCAAACATGTCACAGCTTCAAATCCTTCCAAACTCAGGAGTCATTTAGGCCTAGTTGCTTACAAAGGCAGGAGATCACCAGCCTGATGGCAGACATTAAGGAGAACACCTGCAGCCTGGAAACTCACCTGAGACCCAACAACTCATTAAACAATCCTCTTTGTGCCTCTCCATCAGGTAACACTCAGTGGGTTTTACAATGTCATTACTTCCAGTCTGAGATGACCAGGCACAACCCAAACCCTGGAAGAAGTTTTTAGGTGGACCCTGGTGAAAGTCTAGGTGAGATCCATAGGGATACAATTAGAGCTGATTTCTGCATGAATGTTTGAGAGACACCAAGAATTACATCTTCTGGATGAGAAGCTACGCTTTTTTGTGATAACCTTAGGGAAGTAAATATATGAGTTGTCTCTTGGATTCAATTTCATAAGCCTATATTAGGTAACAAGGTGGAAAATAGAATATTACATCATTGGGAGGCTATGTCATTCTTTGGCCTAGCTGTTAGTTTTAGGAGAGACAGTGATTTTTGACTCATACATAAATAGACCTGCATTCAGGAGAGGTCAGGCTCCTTTTGCACACCTGAGGAGCCTCTGACTAGGCACTAATGAGCAAACCCATGATAAGTCAAGCCATGCTCAGCATCTGCTCTCTCTAAACGCCTCAAAATTGTGTTGCCATTTGCAAAATTGCAAACCACAGTGGTCTATTTATCTTTCTTAGCCTGGACAGAGAGTGTGTGATGCTTGCTCTGGACAAATCAAACAGTTGTGCCTTTCCAAATGCTTTCATCATCATCATTATTTATTATTATTTATCATCCCTGCCATGTGTTATGTTTTTTCCATGCACAAAGAACAGGCAGATGTTTTCCATCTGCATGACTCCTTAATTTTAGATCTCAGGAAAAAAAAAGAGAAAGAAAAAATAAAGAAAGAAAAAAGAAACCATCAAGAATGAAGAAATGCACAGTGTGTCTGGGAGTGGCACTGACCCTCATGTAGAGGTATGTGTATGCATGAGGTCTCTGCAGCCAGAGCCAATGGATTTTCCTTTCCTCAGGCTCTTGGCTGACTGGAAGGAAAGGCTCCTGGGACTGCAATGGATGTCTTCACCAGAGCACAGGTCCTAGGGCAAGCTTCACATCATGGGAACAAAGGATCTGTTTAGGAGGTTACTCTGACCCAAAATGTTGGGCTGAACTTGCGCAGACCCAGAGCAGGGTTCAGGTCTGCCTCCCTCCACATAAACCCTTTTTCATCCCTTTGGCCTCTTGCCTCCCTTCAATTTCTCCTCTACCCATAACCTTTTGAGTCTTCAACTCCTTCTCAGCTTCTTTCCTTACCAGGGCTCAGTTCTTTCTGATTACCTGATGGCTCAGATGAGCAAAGCTCTTGACTTTCTTCTCCCCAACATGCAAGATCCTTGTATCAAGTCCAGTGGCCCAGGACAACCCCAAGGCAGGAGGAGGTGGATTTGCCCAGCAGTCTCACTCAGCTTTGCAACAGCTGTAGTCAACACTGGCTTTACTGGGAAACTGAAGCTTTGATGCTTCAATTAAATGTACGTTTTCTCAAAAATTTTCTTCTTTCCACAGGAATTTTGACTTTTTGATGAAGACCAAGAAAGTTTTGGCCTAAACGTTTAGGAGTTTTGAGTATTTTTTTAGAGTATATGGAAGACAAAACATTTAAAATTTGCCACAACCAGATTCCAGAGAGAATGGGTTTATTCTGGTTTCCCTCACAGTTTTCCCAGAATCTCGCTCTTCCCAGAATCATTCTTTAGAAACTTCAGTGTTGATGTGAACACACAGCTATGCCATACCACCTACCAGCAAGGGAGCAGGCAGGATACCAAACTGGGCACATAGAAGAGTGAAAGGATTTGTGCAATACTTTAGTTTCCAGAGCAATCTAGTTGCCCTAGAAAGAAATAAGGCAAAAATAATAAAACTGTGATGAGAACGGGAGCTATATTAATAATAATGCTTCATAAATACACATGGCCTTTTACAACCATATTGCTAACAGACTGTATCAAAGACCTTGCAAGAACAGCTCAGTGCCTCCAGGGTATTTGGAACACAGATCAAGATTTTGCCAATAGAAACTTATGTGATTCGTGAGGTGACACTTTAAATTCAGACATCTGGTGGGTTGTGGGGAATGGGGTACTGTGACTCTGGTATTAATAGCATGTTCCCTCCATTTACTAGTTCAAACAAGTTGCTGTGTTGTTGTTAACTTCAGAAAGCAACCAGGCTTGTGAAAAATTGAGCTGTTTTCTTTCTGCTTGACATATTGTCGAAGAACTGAACAGACACAGTAACAAGTTCAGGCACTCTGAAGTGTTTTGGTTAGTGATTATTTCTATGAAGTCCCTGTTTCTTCACCCCCACCACCCTTCTTGCCAAAATGAGAATTTGATGACAAGGTAACTTGACTCTGCCTCACCCTTAGAAAGATAGAAAGATTCAAAAATAGCTGTAGGCTTCAGGCTACACAGAAAGCTTGCAAAGAAAATTTACTTGAATGAGTAAAATGAAAATTTGTTGCATGGAGGTTCTCAAATACATGATTGACCCGAAAACCATGAGAAAAATTCGTCTGGGGGTAGATGCAGTGGGGTGTCAGCAAGAGTTGAATGTTTCCTGATCTTAGTATCTTTTTGGGCGATTAGAACTCCACCACATTGGGGTGGAATCTCCTTATAATTTTTCTCTCCAGTAAGAATTTAATGAGTATATTTCCAGCCTCAAGAAGGGAGGAAAGAAAGAAAAGCAGATGAAGCAATTTTATCAAAGCAGGAAAAAAGGGCTAGGGGGAACATCTCAGTCAAGGTGCAAGTGACAGCAGGACAAGCAAAAAAAGGTGAGGGGGAAAAAAAGGGCAAAAATTTCTTTCAAGAACAATTTATTTTATGGGAATTGAATTAGACCATCCACTATTACATTGATTTACAGATGTTTGGATTAATTTTCTCCCAAGAAAATTCTGGAGGGAGAGACTGCTTTCTTGGCTAATAAGCCAAGAAGACATTTCCCTGATTTTAGGTCTATTTTGTTTCTGGGAAAGATGAGCCCACAGACTTCTCTTGAAATGCCTGCTTCATCTCTTACCCTGCCTTCTGGCCAGAGCCTGGGGATACCGTGGTTCCATGCCCAATGCAGCAGGGAGAGCAGCAGGCACTCTGGCAATGTGTCTGTGCAGAATCCACATACAACTGAATCACTGCATCTCACCCCAGCACCTTTTCACTGGTCTGAGTTTGGTCTCAATTCTGTTTTCTCTCTGCCTCACCTTCCCCAAAGAGTAGAGACACATCTTCCAGGTTGATCTGATGCAGAAAACCTGTTTGTCACCTGTTGCACCATAGCAACAGGTAAAAGAGCCTCTGATGGACACCCTGAAGACTTTGTTCTCTGGATGTTTCCATTCCCTCATCCAGGTGCCTGAAGGCAAGGTTGTTAGAAAAATAGAAGGAGAATCAAGTACACTGAACTTGATTTGGATACTTGATTTTGAACTTGATTTTGAGCTTGATTTCTTTGCTTTGAGATGCAGTGAGACCATAATTTTACAACAGAAGACAACGGAAATAAAACCAGAATTTGGAAATAAATATACAAATTCCCAGTGTCTACCACGCTGGTCATCTGTGAGAAACAGACTCACCACTCATCCACTTTATTATCCTCACATGGAGCTTGCTTTCAAGCTTCCTCCTGCACAGCACCAAGCTGGACTTCCGTGATGAGGCAGCTGGTGAACTGTGACCTCTGCAGATCCAGCAGCTCTGAAACATTTCAAAACCAAAGTCATCTGCCCTGCCATGCTGTGAACCTTCAAGCCTGCCCTGAGAGATGCCTCAGTCCAAGAGCCAGGGCTTTCTAAAGGTTCCGGGTGAGGTTAGGGATGAGTTAGGGAGAGGCCAATGGCAGAGGAAGAGAGCAAAGCCCTGGTCATGAGTTGAGCATGTTGAAGGCCAGATGTCCGCCTTGTAGCACTGGCCTTGGCAGATGTGTGGGGTCAACTGGCACACCAACTCTGGGATAAGCAAGGAGCTGATCCTGGAAAGTGGAAAGTTAATATTTCAACAGGTGAGAGATCCTGTTCCACTAAGAAAAAAATTCTTTGCATTCATTATATGTGAAGCTCTATTCAGAATATAATCTGTCTGCATTAATTTCTCTGACTATCCCAACCAATTCAGAGAACTTCTCTTCCCACCCTCCCCTGCTTTCCACAACCCTGTCTCTTTCTTGATTTTTACACCTTTTGGGGCTGCTGCTTCTGATTCCTTGTGACTGAGCTGTGTGGAGAGGGTCAAGGGAACTTCTTCACAGCCACAGAAGAGGAAAAGAATCACCTTGTTTGATATTTTCTTTTTCCCCTTCAAATTAGGAGCATCAATCCCCACTCCCAGCCTTTCAACATGATGGCTTAACAGTGTCCATGAGGGAGAAATTGGTTTATCAGCCTTGTGGAATTTCCCACTTCAGTTTACCTTAGAAAATGTGGGAGGCTAAGAAGGTACAATTCCATCTATTAAGTCTTTCCAAGGAATTCCATGATGCTGTTAAACCTTTCCCCACAAATGTATAATGCCAGAGCTGTCAATCCAGATACAGCAAGTCTCTGCATGTACTTACTGCATAGACAGAGACCATATCTTTACAAGACAATGTCTGCATAAGCAGCTTTGCATTCAGTTACTGGTGGGTAATTCAGTTCTTTCCCTCTTGAGATACACTTTCTCCTCTTTCTACAGCAGTATATATGCATGTCTGCCTGAGTTTATATACATAAAATATTTTATATCTATACCTATATCTATCTATACCTATATATATTACATTATGCATTTCACTGGTTGAGTCACCTAAGGATAACAACTATTGCAGGTCATTTTAAGGATGGGGGCCAGGCTTTGATGTTAAAGGTCACAGGTTCATCTCTTTGATAAAATGATGATAATATGGCAGGTATGTGAAAAAAATCTCATCTCCTAATGTAGCAAGTACAATAAAGTTATAGAACTTAAACTACTTTTCAAGTTTATTATGCTGTTGGAGATTTTTTGTGTGTGTTTTGTTGGTTTGGTTTGGTTTTCAAACTGAGAAAAGTCTCATTTTCAATAACATAGTTTTATTGACCATTTTTTCATTTTGATAAATATAACTGACGTGAACATGATTGATTTGGGGGAGAGTAGTGAGCTGGATTTGTCCTCCCCTGTGTTCCCTGACAACAAATCAAAATATCCCTTAATGGCACAGTTCTGGGTTGAGTTTCAGAGGGATTGAAATCCAATCCTGATCTTGCTACTATTTCTGGTGTGAACACGGGTATGCCCTTTCATTTCTCTGTGCGTCTTCTTTTCCTGCTGACCTCTCTCTCATCTAGTCTTAGCTGGTCTCCTGTTTTTACAGCAGCTATCAAGAGCAGAGTCCTAATATCACCACTCAGCAGATAAAGATATAGAGGTTCCCAACAGATGTTGGAGTCTCAGCTGGGATGAATGACAGTGGGGGCTGTTTGAGGAAGTCTGTTTTCTTTGCTCAAACCACTTTTGCCTTTAAGGGAAAATTCAAGGTGTGTCAAAAGTCTAAATATGGAGTTGCTCAGATAGATATATCCAAGGCAACTAGATGTTCTTGAGTCATTATCTAATCAGAAATCTATGTTAGGCCAGCCGTTGACTTGGGAATAAACTAAATAAATCAGAAATACAAAGGACAGGAAATCCATTCCCATGGAAATCTCAGAATTTCTTTTACTTTGCAAAAATCAAATAATTTTTTATTTTAGATTATATAAATGTGGATTCCTGAAGGCATTCTGTTTAGAGACATAGGAATACAAGATTTGGTTTCGAAAACAGAAAACATTTCACATGGAATGTTTTCCAAACAAGTTAATTTAAACAGAGAATAAATGAATGGTGCTCAGTGGTATTGAAACACCATGTAAGCTAAGAGCATCTGCCTCGATAACTGTTTTATTATTATCCACCACTGCACAGTTAAAGAAGATAAGCCCTTCTTTTCTGGTATATTATCTTCCTTCCCATTCAATGCAGAGATAGCATTGAGCCCCAATCCAAGTTTGCGGAAGGAGGTGGGTACGTAGGAGATGGGGCTGGCACAGTAGAAGGAAAAAAAGAATCTTTGTAGAGGAAACACCAGAGAAATACCATGCTTCCTGGACCACAGGCAAAGTATGCATTATTTTCTACATTTAAAACAGGGTGGGTTGGGGTTTTTTTGTTTGCTTGGAGTTTTTTACCAGACATGAGAAATGGAATAAGGAGCAAAACCAAGATTTTTCAGAAAGGGATAAAAGTTAGAAGTTCTTGACACAATAAGTTAGTTTGGTAGAGTGACATACCTGAAGACAGGCAGCCTAGGCCAAAGAATGAGAAAGAGAGAAAGAAGTAAAGCCATGCAAAAGCCAGCATGTCATCAGAATGCAGCCAGGGATTAGCTCCCAGTGATGTGACTGCCCTCCCTCTGATGATCAGCTCTGGGTGATGTCATCTCTTTTCCCATCACACATTCTAACAAACAACGCTGTGCAGAGGGAGGTTGTCCCCTTTCTCTTCCTATCATCATCATCATCATCATCATCATCATTATTATTAATTATTTCAAAATTAATTTTGTAATAACAGCAATTAGACTTTCCTGCCAGCCTGCCCCTGGGGGAGTGACTCTAGTACTAGTGCAGCAAAAATTTGCTCCTAAAGAACATCATAGCAGGCATGCAATAATCACCCAGAAATGCACACAGCCTGTCGTGTCTTATTGCTTAATTATCCATCTTACCTTCTTTCAACCCTCCTCTTATTGTACTTCATGTGATGCCTGTTTGTCTTAGATAACTTTCCCCAACTGTCTTTCCTCCCTGCTTTAAGATTATGAGACTTGAAAACATTTTTCCCTTTCATTCTGCTGTCCTGAGGTTCCTACTGCTTGGTTACTGCTGATCATTCCCATGAGGGATTACAAGCTCAGTGATCTCTGAGAGGTTTTCCCCACTTTTGAGTTCTTGGGAACCAATTCTACCAGCTATAAGATCATTACCTTGGTGTTTCACCAAATGTGATTGTGGCCTTTTGCTTTTAGGCCTGTTGACTGTGACCTGGTTCCTAAAAAGAGAATTTCTGAAAGAAAGGGAGATGAATCCAAAGGAACTAACACACAGTAAGCAAAAGCATTGTATGAAACTGTTGCTGGGAGTTCCTCACCTGAGTGTTCTGGGTTTGGCTTGACAGGGCATGTGGAAAACTGTACAAAGAACTGTTTAATGTGTATTTTGGTGTGCCTCGAGATCCCTTGAACTAAAAACTGCTCTGGTTTAAGTTAGTTGCTAAGCTTTTCCAGATCTTGAAATCCCAGCCAAGCGTCTGAGTGGTATGAGAGTGGGGCAGCTCCTGTCCCTTCCATCTGACCACACTGAAACAAAAATATATCTGTTCAGTTGGCATTGTTTTCCTCTCCCAGTTTGAAGGGATGTTCTTTACTGAGCAAAATCTGGGCCTCCAGATCACATCTAAGCAATACTCTCAAGTTAGTTTGAGACTAGGTTAGAAANGTTTGAGACTAGGTTAGAAACCTAAGTCTGACACTGAAGAGAGGAAAGAGCTGAGGAAAAGAGCTTTTCTCACTGGAAAGCAGCAGTATTTGCACCTCCATTGAAAATACGAATTGCTCTATGAAGTCGCTGGAGTAAAATGATCAAAACTGATCCATTTTTTATCCATGTTCCCAACACCCTTTGATTCCTTGAGTCTCTCACCTCTTCTGCTTTGTCTTTGGAACCAAACTAGGGTCAGGAACAGCTGGATGCAGCTCCTGAGCAGTTCAGCTGAGACAGCTATGCCCAGGAGACTGGAAGGGACTGGTCCAGGGCCGGAATAGCAAAAGTGCCAAAGGGAGCTGGGGAAAGTCACATTGCTCAGAGATTCCAGTGGAAGCCTCCTAGACAGGCTTCACATAGGTGAGGAGATTTAGATTGTATTTGACTTTTCCCTTTCTCCTTTCTTGGCTTTTATTTTTTTAGATTGATAAAACAAAGAAAATGAAAATGAGAGGAGGGGAGGGGAGATTTTCTTTTCCATTTAAATGAATTTTTAAGAAGATTTTTACAAAATGAGAGTGCAAATAAATAGGCATTTTTATGTTAATATTTTAAATTCAGCGTTAGCCATGTTTGAACACATGTAAAAATACAGAAAGGTAAATTAACTAATTTATTTTTAAATTAAGACCTATTTCCAAGGCAAATAATGGAAAACATTTATTTTCCAACTAATGGAATGAAATGATTGGACGGGAAGGGGCTTTGGTATTATTATTGGGTGCTTTTTCCCTGTCTAAATGAACTGCTCAGGGGAAAAGGCATGAATTCATAAAACGTTTTGGTGCCACTAAAGGGGAGGGGGATTTTTTTTTTTTTTTCTTTTTTCTTTTTTTTTTTCCTGGTATAAAAAGCCTTAGATGAAAAATATCACCTAGCTCAGTTTTGGCACCACGGCTGTCTAGCATTGGCTGGGGTTTGTACCTCAGTCGTTACCCACCGTGTTTGCCCACACTGCGAGCTGGGAGGGGAAGCCCATAACTCTCCTTGGCAAGTCCCTGCCCTCCCCCTGAAGAGCAGGTTTGCTGCAGCGGGAGCAGAACCACGGGGCTGCAGAGACGGCCACCCGCACGTGGCCTCCTGGCACAGCCAGCGTGTGGCCAGGCACACGGCAGCTGGGTGGCCAGCCCTGGGTGGGACAGGGAGTTCCTGGTGCTCACAGCTGCACCCAAGGCAGCGCTTTATGAACAGTGCAGACACAAGCCCAGCCAAGGAACATCACTAGTAATTCCTCCCTCCAACCTATCAACTTTATTTTTTTTCCCTAAGATATGCAAGATACGTCAAGGCACAGCTTAGGAAGGGCTTTTAAGAGATCTTTGCTGTTCAAGCCAGGCTGTGGTTTCATTATTTTTATTATTTTGGTAGAGTGAGTAACAGGAATAATAGTAGCTGAGGGTTGTTTCTCTTCATTGACTCTGTGTTAGGCTTGGAAGCCATTCGACCAGGACAGTCAAAACACAGACAGGAAATAATCTATGATAATGTCCAACTGGGGTATCAATTACGGTTTTGGAGTTTCGTGTTAAAGGGATATTGTCAGATCAAATTTAAACCAAAAGTTGTGGGTTGCGTTTTTCAAATATATAGATATACATATAGATATGTATATATATGAGGGGGAGAAATGGAGACCGTTGGAAATGTTTCCAATTCTCTTTTCAAGTAAAAAAAAAAATTAAAAAATTTCTAAAGCAAACAATCTCCTCCCTGCCACGTGTGAGCCTTGACTGCTGTCCTCAGCCAAGCCTGGCCTTATGAGCTTGCTGGAGCTTTTTTAACATCATCTCCTGAAAGACTCTGGTAGGTGAAGAGACTCACTCCCCAGAGACTAGAGAAAACACTGGACTAATCCACCACAGTGGCCCCATGGCAATCTCTAGAGCAGAAGTGGTCAGATGCCTGCACAGAGGCTTGACAAATGCATTCCTGGCCAAGGTATGGTGCACCCAAGCACAGACATCAATGGAGCCTTTCCCCAGTTCTTGAGGGCTGGAAGAGATGTTTCACAATGAAAACCATGTCAGGATTTTCAGCCTAGGCATTTCAACCCCACCTTGCTCAGCGTGGTCAGCCTTTCTTTTGGCCAGGGTGGGAGAAATAGATGGCACTGATACTGATGCTTCTAAAACAGCTTCTTTCTGGACATCTGCTGTTAAGTCTCTAAATATGAGATGGTAACTGCTGGTTGGTGTTACAAAAAGAATCTGGGTGGTCTCCAGAAAACCATGAAAGATTCCTCCATGTTAGGATCACATAGTTATAAGAAATATCATACGTTACCATTTTCTTTCCCCCCTCTTCCTTTTGTCATCAAGAGCTGGCAGAAATAACCAGAGGGAGATGTATTAACAAATGAGTTTGTGAAACCAAACTCTGGCAAACATGTGAGAATAAAATCCTATGTCCAGTTCTGGAGCTGGCACTTTAAAAAGAAAACTTGGAGGAAGCTCAAAGAAGAGCTGTCAGAAAGATTTATAGCCTGGCAAACGTGCTTACCAGCAAGAGAGGAAAGGAGAGCCGTTTGTGAGATGGCATATGGACTAACAGGTTAATAAGTGATCAGGGGACTCATGGAGTGAAAAACTCTGATATAAAATGAATCTTTGATGTAGCAGCCAGAGGCATGAGGGAATTCACGAGCTGCAACTTGGAAATCAGAAAAACCCACAGAGGAAATACGCCGTGCGTTTTTGTGCAGAAGAGTAATGCAGTGCAGGGAGAGCTGCATCCCAAGGGACAGGGTGGATTTGCCGTCATTTGGAGCCGTGGGATGATATCGCTGGTCCCAGCCCAAGTGAACATAAAATATTACATCCCATGTTAAGCACAGGGCCAGATAAACTGGTGAGAGAGATGTCCTCCAGATCATCAGCTGGAAAAGTCTTCTGGGAAGTAACCATCGTTGCCCTGGTGTCCTGGCTATGTGACCTCTCCAGTGCTGGAGCAAAGTTGTTTCCTGCCTGTATGAAAGAAAGGCAGTTTCACATATGTGAACAGAGGGAAGGGACTGAGTCCCCAGGTGACGCCTCCATCCATGACAGGTCACAGCTGGATCTTGCCTGCAGGCCTGAAGAAGATTCACAAGCATTTGGCAGCCACAGGGGCCAAATGGGAGGCCCTGAGGAGAAAAAAGACACATTAAGCCTTCCTGGTAGGATTGCTGAATATGGCTAGCACAAGCTCCTTGGCTCACAAAGAAGGGACCTGAGGCATTGTTCAAGTGAGGTCCTGTGCTGACATGGTAGAAGTCCTTGGCCTCACACAGTGACTTGCATGAATTTGGGACCCTGCTGAAGGAAATGAGAATCATTTTTCAGCTCCAGGGCATTGATGTACAGAAAGTGGTTAGCAGGCTCAAGGTGAAGGATAGAACAAAGGAGGTTTTAAGCATACAGTCACAGGTATAAGACAGAGATTTCAAGTAGGAAAAAGCATCAAAACAAGCTTTTTCTGTTCTTTTGGTTCTCTGAGAGACTTTGCACTAGTATTTTTATTAGATCTCATTCTTATAAAGATTGTGCTACAAAAGATCCATAGCTAGCACAGACTTACCTCTCACACATGTCCATCAAGTTTTGGATAGGCCCTACCATCCTCAGGAAACCCTTAGTTTCAGCATGGTTGTAAAACTCGCTCAGCCTTTAAGAAGAACGTGTGAAATTCAATTTCAGGGGCATTCCAGAAAAGCTGGCTCACGTGGAGTCAGGTTTTGACCCCAGGATTTGACTATGCTTGAGGACAAGGGAAAGAATTCTTTATATTGGGGAAATACAAAGGAAAGCAAATTTCCTGATTCAAAAAAAGTCTGGAGTTTATTCTGAAACCTTTGTATGCTTCCACATTCCCTTCTCACAGGTACTGTTAAAATCTGTGTTACTTCTGCAGGCAAGTCACCCAGCAGCGACAAACTGGGAGGTTTTATGCAGATGATGACTGAAACCTAGAACTGTGTTCCAGGATCTCAAGGTAGGTAACTGGACCAAGACAAAGAGACTGGACCCAGCTGGAGTGTAAGGGCAGATGTCATCCATCCTGTATTCTCCTCAGTCTTAAGGGCACAACTTCCCAGAGCCACTCACTGCAGCATTCAAATCTCTGACCTCAAGGCAAAAGACTCCAGTTCCACTGCCTGGCTCTGGAGCTTTCCTGTTCCAGTGAGGAAGCTTTTGTCTAAGCTCCTCTTCTTTCTCTCATGCTCCCTCTCTGCTCAAGCTCTCTTAGGCAGTTCTTGTTCCATGTGACTAGAAACTGGAATGATTAAAAAGGGAGCCTCTGATTATAATAAAACAAAAAAGGCTGAGTTTGTTTTGTTTTCCCTGAAAGAAGATCCGGTGGTTGGCTGTTCTTTAGAGAGCTGCAATTTGGACAATTTGTCAGTGTGTTCAGGGCAGAGGAAAGCATGTGACAATGGATTCAGGGACCATGACCATAGCTTGGGACAGAGAGGGGATACACAGTTGACTGATCCCCACAGCCTATTCTGCTTTTCCTCCAGAGCCAATAAACAACCCCCACTGATAATTAAGCAAGTATCAAAGACACAGTTTAAAGTATTTTACCAATTCTTTTTCCTTATTCTTGATCCAGGTAAAGCTCTATGTCAGAGCCCTAGGCAGAGGTGCTCATGGTGTTTCACACAGCCTTAAGGACCATCCCCAAAAAACACCTGCTGAACTGGAACATCCCAGACTGACCAACAGAAGGTTATGTTTTAACCCTTTCCTCAGAGCCAGAGTGCCTTTAGGATAGGTTTCTTCTCCTCCAGTTTAACAAATAAAAATCAGGCTACCAGCCTAGGCTGAGCAACTTCTGGAAGCAATTTATCCTACCTGGAGTTATCTACAGAAAACTAAAGGCTGCTTTCCATTGACTTGCTAAAAGAAAAGTGGCATCTAATTTTAGCTGGCTGAGGTGTACATAATCCCTCATTATTCTGATGTATGTAAATACATACATACGTGTGCATTATTTGAAGAATGCATGTACTCTAAGTATCAGGAAAGATGGGCTAAAGTTGTCTGAAATATAAATTTGATGATAAATATAATTAGAGTAATTTAGGAGATTTTCTGCAGAGCAGAGTTGTGGCCTAAATTTCCAAAATAAGATACCTAACCTGTGGCCCTTATTTCCAGATCTAGACATCAATTTCAAAATGCTGAAAACCCCTGGATCTCACAGCAGTCACACAAAAAGAAAGTGAATAGTGTTGCTTATCACAATGAAGAGGTGAATTAAAGTAACACTTCTTAAACATGGGGACAAATATGAGACAATGTGTCTCCTTTTCTTATGATAAGGGAAGGCTCAGACAGAAGAACAGAAGAGCAACAAATTCCATTTTAATGAAAAGAATGTTTTGTTTTCTTGGGACATCGGGACTCATTGCCACAGGAAGACTAGAATGCCCAGAGCTGAAAATTTAAGCCATTGCCTAGCTGGGAATTTGTCAAGTAGAGAGGGAGTAAAGGGCTGAACAGACTATCCAACAACACTGTTTTGGATTGCATGACCTCCCTTCTGGTGCCAGTCATGCCTGGAGACAATCTCATGTTCAAATGAATCTGGAGCACCATGTCACACTGATTTCAGCAGGAGGGACATACAAATGACCTGGCAGACAGACACAGGGAGAAAAGCTCTGAAAGAGGGTCTCAGATGCCCCTGCTTTAACCACCCCATTCTTGCCACTTTTTCACTACCACCAGACCCTAAAGTTGAGATCCTGTTCCCAGAGTACAAAGGTGAGTAAAAAATGGCAGTATCTCCTACAGGAAAGCATAGGGGTGGGACACAAACTTGGCATCAATAGAAAACTTGGCATGGATTTTCAAGGAGCTCCAGCAATGGCACACATGCTGTCATTGAAAGTAAGAGGAGGGCAGAGCAAAAATATATAGGTTTTATGGGGGATTTGGAAGATTAGAAGAATAAATAAGTAACACAATGGCTAGGTATTGACTCAGAGAATACTTGAACTACATTTGACTGGCAAACAGTCCCAGTCTCTATTTGCCAACTGCTTGGAATTGTTTGAGCAATGACCTTGAAAAACATACAGCAGATTCAGACTGGGAAGCCAGAAGGCCACACCACACTGGTCTGATCCAATCCTCTGCACAGCAGAGTCCCTCTAATGTCATCTAGCCTCAACTCTGATAACTTTTTAAGCCAGCAAAAGTAGCTCAGCCACTTTAAGATATTAAACTGGTATAAAGAATTAAGTCCTTCTAAATCTTGAAAGCAGTTTAGTGGATCATGCTGCTTTTAAGACCCTAAATTCTTAAACCACCTTAACTCTGATGGAGGAGCTGAGAGCTTAGTACAGCAGAGCCGTGCCAACTTAAGAGTTTAAACTCTTAAGACACTTTTCACATTATAAGCCAAATTCAGGATCGAGCAAAGTGCCCACATTCTTGGTTGGTGTCAGTTCAGCTATTCAGCATCCAATAGCTTCACCCCATACCAGGTTGAGAGACTCAGGGTCGAGTGTTTTAACTCATCACCTGCTTTGCCAAATGACGACTTATCTTCCAAGAGCTTTGTTCATATCAGTTAGTCTTAATCTATAAAGTTTATCTTTCTCCGCAGAGGGATTTTTTGCAGTACAAGAGTACATTGGGTAAGGTTAAGTTCAACTTAATGTTGAAATTTTGTGATGATAAATACTAATATAAGAGCATATCCAGACCAGCTGAAAAATCCTAGAAGAGGGGCCTTACCCCAACGAATTTTAAGGAAAGGTTTCTGGTGGGCCTTTGTGACTGGAGTAGCACATATACAATTTGGTTTAAAGAATGGAGTAGTCTGGAAATTTTGATTCCTCAACAAACACCAGTCCACCTTTTAGCAGAACGTTTTATGACTGCTCACAGCTACCTTTTCCCTGGATGCACAGGGTTCATATTTACAGCCTCAAAGGTGATCTTTGTTGGGCAGGTGTGGAAACATGCAAAAGAACATAGAATCCATTTTTTCACATAGAATTTGGCTCACGTGGAATCAGAGAAACCTCCTGTGGTTTAGTGGAATAGGACAGCTCCTAAAACAGTAGCTAACTGTGGTAAAGAAAAATACAGCAATTTACCAAACAGTTAACATATAGTGTACAAAATGTCTTGTATTGCATTCTGATGACTCTGTGTTGTCTAGACTGAATGGTTTAAAGAATAGGGAGAGGGACACTCTGAAAGGGTGGTTCAGAGCAGAAATGTACTCAGACAATATTAAATTGGGGCATGCAAAAGCATGCCCAGACAAATCTGGACTATGTGGTTTGGAGAGAGATCTGCGTGTGCACCAGTCCTCACTGCAACTCCACTGCCACCATTTCCACAGGGAGGAAACCAGGCATACGGGTCAGGAGGGAGCAACAGCGTTCTCAGTTTGGATCATGAAGGAACAAGGACCCCTGTGCATACTCCTCACACAGAGTCCCCAGAGTATCTCACACACAAACACACACACTGGGACTGACATCAGGACCAGCCTCTGGAAACCCTTCACTGTTAAATGGTCTTTTGGCTGAAGAGCAAATGGAGGCTTATTTTCTACAGGCTGGTGCTGAATCCCTCAGGTGACACTTGTTGTTGTCATGTACAGAGTAGCTCAGCCCAAGACCATGTTTTCAGCTTGTTCCTGCTGCACTGGGGTCGGTGGTGTAGAGCTGATAATCTGTCCATCCATTTCTTGCTGTCCGTCGCACACTTTGCAGAGTTATTTAAGAAGAAAGTTAAAGCAAGCCACATTTAAAAGCAACTTCATTTTCTTGAGGTAACAGGTTTGCTCTGTACAAACACTATCTCTTATCTAATAGCCCTAGAAAGGCACGTAGCGTCAAGCTGATACTGTCTTCATGCTTGGCTTACTTTTGCATTTCAGCCCTGAGATATGCAGGCAACCTGCCATCAGCTGTAAAACCACAAACCCCAATCTGTGATGGGGACTGATAAGAGAAAATATATGAAAACAGACTCCTTAGAGCTTGACTCCTTTCCAGCAGGCTCTGGACTGAGATCTGGCATTTGAAAGTGATTGTTCATGCGTAAGAAGCAGCATTTTTTTGTGTGTGTTTCCTTTTTAAGGCTGTAGAAAGGTTAGAAGAAAAGAAAAGTGAGTTGGGGGGAAATCAACATAATGTTGTTAAGCTCCCATCAAGATATTAGCAAGTGCAACATCTAGTAGAACAATGGCTTTGACCTTGTGATCCCAGGAGCCTTCTCCCCACTTCAAAATGAGAGGAAACATCATGTCAGCAAGTTGACGTGATTCTCAGGGACAGAAAACAGAACACAGAACTGTCAGCTTCCATTCTAACAGACTGTTTATCAGTCCATCTTTCCCTTGCTTGCTCAGTCTAAGCAGCCACTTGCTGACCCTAAACTTTGGAGTCGACAAGTTTTCTCAGACCTCCTGCTTTCAAATAATACTTTGCTTGTTGATTATAGGAATCAGGTAGCATCCCTAGGTGATTCCTTGAGATGCTGTTTGTGTTCTAACACTTCAAGACCAAGAAAAAACACCTGGAGTACCTGTAATGGACATGTGTGTGGTACCATGGTGGTCATGTGTGATGGTGTGCATGCTCCCAGGCCCAGGGCACAACCGTACCTGCCAGCTTCCTTTGTCAAACTCTGCTCTTACTGTTTGTCAAACTCTGCTCTTTCTCACAAGATTTCTGCCTGAAGACAGAACTGAAGTAATAGAGGAATAACTGTTTGTCAAACTCTGCTCTTTCTCACAAGATTTCTGCCTGAAGACAGAACTGAAGTAATAGAGGAATAACTGTTTGTCAAACTCTGCTCTTTCTCACAAGATTTCTGCCTGAAGACAGAACTGAAGTAATAGAGGAGTAACTCCTCTGGGTCTGTCTGAGTCTGAAAGTAGAAACAGTGGGTACTGTTGTCACTGATGTGTGAAATCTGCTGCCCAGAAGGAAGTCTTTGTAGCTGTTATTTAGCTTGCCTCCATCTCAAAACACCAGATCCCCCTGCAACTTGAGCTAAGAGGGTATTTTAACCACCTGTTTGCAGAACAGAGCCTGAGAAACGCTCCCAAGCTGTTGTGCTGCTACCTCCAGGCAAAACCACCCCCACACTCCTCTCTGCCTAATAAACATTTTAAGTCCTTGCATTTCTTTCTGAGAGCAAGGGCAAGCTATGGGTGGGGAGTAGATCTTCCACCTCATTGAACTTATGGCATTGACCTATCCCCATACTTTGCCTCTCCAAAGTTCTTGGGAGAAGCACCCAGCTGCAAAGCAATTTAAATGGATGAGGAGCCAACAAGTCCACTAAATGGCTTATCTGATTCTCTGGGGTGTCCATCTGGAGACAAGAGCCTTTCCCCATCTGCATAACAACAGTTACACCACCTTCTCATCCTCCATAAACTGTCCTAATCCTCCATCCTTCCATCCAGACAAGGGCAGAGATTTTCTCTGGAGCAAAATGAGCTTGCCAAGGGAGAGCTTTACCTTATCAGGAACACATCAGCCCCTGTGTTTGGTTAAAGGACCACCATCCAAACAAAACCTCCAGAGCAGAGCTCTTTCTCCCTCACAGCAGGTAAAGGAATAAATGAGATTTATTCTGAGAATGCTCTGGATGCACAGAAAGTATTCTGAAGATTTTGACAATTCTGGGGCAGCGGCAACTACCTGGCATCCTTCTAGAACATCTTTTCTGCACAGCCTGAAATCTTGAATTCTTTGGTGCATCTCTTGGGGCCAGTGCAGAGCACTGACACCTACTCCCCATTGTGTATTTCCTGCAGGTGTTAAGGACACATTCTTGACCTCCACTGAGGTCTTGACTGCACTGAGGAGAAGCAGTTATTGGCATCCTGGCCCATGTGGCTGTATTTGGTGGGTTCTCTGTTGAATGTCTCCACTTGTAACAACTCTGAAGAAAGTAAAATATAAGCAAAAGGACTCAGAGCTAAGGTGAGGAAACCAGAGTCGAGGATAGCACCAATATACGGAGCCTAAGAGGGCTTTTTTGTGAGAACGGCAGAAGCTTTCCTGTGCCAGCTGTGGACTGCTCTCCAACAGGCCATGGGCAATGAAGAAACCCAAGAAAGTGTCACAAGAAGAGAGCAAACATGTATTGACACCTTCCTAGAACACTACCTCAGGCCCCTGATATTTCAGGCTTGTGGAATTCCAGAGGCACCTTGCTTGTCTCCCTACTGAACAGCTCTTGGTGGATTCAAGGACCAGTCAAGGAAATTACTGAAGAAAAAATCTTTAGCCACATGAGTTTATATTTTCCTTTTGATTCATATGATGCCCCCAATTGCTCTACCTTTGAGTAACTCCTCTTTTATTTGTGGTCCTTGACCCAAATAAGTTGCAGAAGCTCTTTTTAATTCATTGCTATAGAATGCTAATCTTTATTTGAATGTGCAATTTGTAAATAAAGACATGATCTGGACTGATTTCCTCCTGAAAAGCCTATGGTTGCTCTAACATACCTAATCACTTACCTTCATCTAGCCCATATTTTTTTTATTATAATGATCTTCTGTCTTTGACTGTAAAAGACTTTATTTTTGTATCCTGGGGTAGCTAAATGAATTTGAAATGAATATGGATTTCCTGCTGATCTCATTTAGTTTTGGTCTTCACCCTGGAACTGAAAACATCAATGCCAGGGTGTGTTAGAGGTACACTTCTGGAAAGGCAATTATCCTATAAATGCTCAGCTGTAACTTATATAATAATTATTTCTTCAACTGAAGTGCCTTTTGAAGTACTTTCCAAAAACTTACAATAGCCCTAACCCGTAAGCATTTTGGTGAGGCAGGGAGACCAAATTCTGCACTCCATCTGAAACCATTCTGCAAAATCATGTCTGAAGTGAGCTGGCATTGAGTATAGCTGGATCTCTCACATTAGGTGTTTGGAAATCTGTCCTCAAAGACATATGCCCTGCAATGTTTACTTTTTTTAGTATTACTTGGAAATTATATGATGGATGACTGATACTTTTTTTCATCCCCTCTTGGCTGAGGGTTTCTCTGGAACTTGAGACATGTCTCTGTTGAAAAAATCACTCAACATTTATGAAGAACAAAAGAAAGCAGAAGGTTATTCAGTGTGCCATGTAGTTTCACCTGAACCCCAGTGGTTTCAGGGTATATGAGATGTACTAACCACCTTGTTCAACTTAAAAGCAGACTGCTTGCAAAACTTACACTAATTTTTGTGATGCCAGCCATCTGCATGAACAGGTTGAATAACTTCTCTCTGACACAGTTGCTATCTGAGGGGGAAAAGGTATGGGCTAAAAATCAGCATACTGGGAGAAGAGTAGTATTTGGTGATTCAAGTAACCTTGGGAGCCTCCCTTCATATTCCTGGACTCCTTCCTCTCTTTCCTTGTCTGAAGCTTCTTTAAGTCAGGGAATTGTTGTGCCGTGTTCTTGCAAAGCCCATGGCACTGGGGAGCCCTGAGCCACCACTGGAATCCTTTGTAGGCACCGACTTAGTTTACAAATGGTGTTAGGCTGCAGCACTTGGGTGAGTGACATGCGAGAAGGACAGCCATTGGGGCAGGCTGGGCTGCAGCATGAAGCTGAACAGCTGGAGCAAAGTAGAGTCTGCTGTTTTGGGAAAAGGCCTTTTAAAAGCCAGCATGTGCTTAGGATTCAGGAAACAATCACTGAGGGGCAAATTCACCCTTGGCAAAACCCCAGCCTGGGGTCACACTGGAGGTAAGTGTGCTTCCCTACTATCAGAGGGATTTGCAAGCAGAAAGAATTTTAACAAGGTCTTCAGACGTGACTAAAGACCCTGTTTGTATTAGATCGAGCTCACTTCACCCCAGAGCCCCAAGTATATCTCTTGTTCATAAAATATCACAAGCTCAGATATGTGTTTGTTTTCAGGGGAGACTCCTCCCCCACACTCAGCCTGGTTCACCTGTTAAAAGCTGGTGAGAAATTGTATCCATGGCATTCCTGTTCCTGCAACACAGGCCTGTGGTGAAAGCCAGCAGGCTGGTTCTCCACAGAGTGTGTGAATATGCTGTCTTCCAATCCTCCCTTCTTCTGAAGTATGACTCTCTAAACACATACACACACACACACACACAAAAAATGCTTTCATAGGGTCTTTAAGAAACAAAATAATAACAACGATGATGATGGTCGTAATCATGACGATGATGATGACAGTGGTGGTAATGTAATAATAATAATAATAATAATAATAATAATAATAATAATAGCCTTTTGAGTCTGTTGCTGTACCCCCCGCAGCTCCTTCTGTTAGAGGAAATCTTATTTCATGGGCTCAGATGAGGAGTCACAACCAATTCAATTACTCGAGAGTAATATCCTTCGTAGAGAAGAGCCCCTGCCGCTGTTCCTTTGGAGGGTTCCCCTTTCCTGCTCTAAGCAGCTGTGTTGGTATTTAGACATAGGATACCAGCTCAGACTCTACTTCCAGCACAACCTCTACTTATATCCTGCAGGCTTTATAAGTCCCCAGATGGTCCATAATGCTTGTGTAGCAGTTAGCCAGCCAAACTGTGCTTGCTGCTTATCTGGTGTATAACTCTCTGGAATGCGTGTGTGGGGAGAATGAGAAAAAATGCCAGATCATCTTCCCACAGAACATTTCCTTTCTTGTCCTCAGCCTCCCCTCTCTAAGCCCAGACAGAAACAAAACACCAGCTAGGGAATCGGCCACATTTGCGTTGCAATGGACTTGATCCTCGAGTCTTTTCAGAAGCAGCCTGGTCCTTTGTGGCTGTGAACCTTTGATGCCAGGGCATTTATGCTGATCTCTGAGCGTGTGACAACCCGTTTAGCTCCAGCTTAAATGACAGCACCAGATGGAAGTCAGTAACAAAGCATGTCCAAAGCTAGCAATTTTCAAAATAATGGAAATTCAGAGGATTCCTGCGGGAAACAAAAGGAGGACAAGAGAGAAAAGCTTATGGGGAAGGGTTCACTGCACTGTTAACTTTCAGAAATGTTTGTGAGGGTCTTTTACTAGATTATCCTTCAGTCTCAGTTCTAGCTTGGCTCTTCCTTCACCATATGAAGAGCCACACTGCTAGCCCCAATCATCCCTGGTTCAGTTCTCAACTTTGGCCAGCAGACATGTCTACAGTGAAGGAAATATTTTGGGCAATTAATAAATCAGGGATACCTTCACTGAGTATGAAAATTTCTGAAGGTGTCTCCAGGGCCAGTTTACTCTGCTTTCCCAGCAGAGACCTGGGTTTTCCTGTTTGTTTGTTCTCTTCTTGATTTAACATCAGTATTGGCAAAATTTGGATGATCCCCACCCTAACACTGTGGGTAAATGAGGCACTAATTTCTCTTGCCAGTATTGATCTGTTCTGATCAGCTAACAGAATACATCAGTGTTGATCTGTTCTGATATTCACCTAACCTGGAGCATAGCAGAGAGGCCAGGGGAACACACTGAGACACAGATGGAGGTTTTCCTTTCAGATTCACAGCTTCAGAGATTCCACACTTTAATGCAGAAAGGGAAACTTCTGTTTAGTGTGAAAAACAAATTAGTAAATGTTGCTGTTGCTGCTCAGTTTTTTGTTTTCATGAATAACTGCTGAATTCAGAAAGTGTTGGTCTTCAATGTCACTTCTGGCTGGGCAAGTGTAGTGAACAGATCTCACTAATGGTGAACACCTCAGGAGAGAGAAGAGGTTTTCATAGACCCCAAATTCTTTATGCTTTGCTACACTCAAAATAAAATTTAAAAAAAATAATAATAATCAATGGTCAACACCTTTGAACCGGGGTCCAGAGACACTGTGACATTCCCAGGTAGGAACTCTGAGCTCTAAAGACTATGACAGCAATTAATAAAAGCTAAAAATGTACTAAATAGAGAACAATAGTGCCAACAGAGCATTTTCGTATTCTCTTGGTGTGATGGTGACAATATATGCTGTGACACTCCAGTCAGTATCCATCCCCAGCCTCATTACCAGGTATGGATAAATAACAGAAATATATTCAGCCACATATTTCTTAACGGGAGTTCCTAAGTTTCTTTCTGACTTGGTATTCAGTGATTAAGAACTTACACAAAAGGACTGCAAATAAGGTGGAAGAGAAGATGAGTGACAGAAGTTCATGGAAAATTTTTGATTCCAGCATTTTCAAAGGACTTAAGGACAACATTGACCTGATCTAGAATGTGGATACACCCAGTTGTCGGTCAGCAAAGATACTCAGTCATCTAACTCCCATTTCACTGAGTGCCAGAATGTCCCTGGGGTTTGCTACCCAGAGCCCAAATGATGGTATGTTGGCCACCAAACCCCCTCTGGTGTTGGTCGAACAACTGGGTTGAATGAGCATACTGAAAGAGTTAATTCAAAATATATCCCATTGTCTTCCCACTGATTGTCCCTTTGGTGGTGTTTCCACCTTCTCTTGTAACTTTTTCTTAGTGCCTGCTGAGAGTATGTATATGGTCCCTTCTCTGCCACACTACATGACCCATAACTGATGTCAGACCATCGACCTGGCCAATGAGTGTTTTCTCCCAGCAGCACAACCCTCACCTGACAATACAAAGCTTGCACTACCATGCAGGAGTCCTCTTGCCTTGTACTGCTGACATGCTTTGGGAGTGGCTAATTACTTCTCCCTTTCCCCTGAAATAATTGCACAGGCTCTAAACATCTACCAGGAAAACAGAAGGGGCTGGGAGGCAAAAAAAATGTGACATTAAAATTCAGATGCCAAGTTCAGTAGCATGAATGAAAATTATCTTAACCTCTGAGGTCAGGAGGTCACCAGCTGGAAGCGGAAAATCGCCACCAGTAAATTGCTGTGGGTTGGAGCGATGAATGCTAGTTAGTACCAGTGAATTTCAGAAGAATCTCAGCTGTAGGGATACAGGGCATCTTGGAACAAGTCTGAACAATTCCTGTCTGTGTTTTCTTTCTCCTTTATTCTGTCTTGTGCTCTTTCTGCTTCCACAGATTTCTCAGTTGAGGCAGCAAAAGATTAAACCCTTGTGGGAAAGCCTTGTGGCAAGTAATAGGGGCGAAAGCAGTGAGATTCCATAGGGATTGAGTGGTGTTTAAGAAAATTGCTTTCAGATTCTGTGGATATCAAGAGAGAGGGGAAGTGCTTCAGCGCCAGTGATTTGCGAAGCTGTCTGCAGCACATAGGTGCATCCATTGCCCTAGTAGGCTAAAACCACCACCACTCACATCAAACTGCAGCCCAGTCCAGCAGCAGGCATCCTGTTCCATGTACATCCTGCTTGCCAGAGCCCAAGTTAGGAAGGCGTCGAGTCCATCTTTCTCTTGCAGGTGGTAAACATGGGCACATTCTGTCTGGGTTTCCCACTGTCTTACCATCATTCCTCCTCCCATTGCTATGAATGTCAGCTTGGAGCCTTGGGGAGTGTAGTCACTGCTTAGCCACTCTCTAGAGTAATGGGTTCTTGCTGTGTTCATAAGACATAAAGCAGCGGAGTAAAACAAACCAATAAATATCTATAGGACTGTGTCCAATAGATGTGTCCAACTCACTCTGGCTAGTCCAAAATTTTAGGGTGGGGAAGATTTCAGGTTAAAAGATTGGACCACAAAATGCTCCAGTAAAGATACAATTCTCTACAACACTTTATGGGACACTTGAACATAAGCCCCTACTATTAAATTTGGTTTGAGGTTTCCACAGGGGAAAGAGGCCAGCTTGCATTTCAGATGTCATTTCTGTAGGGGAAGCTGGACAAAAAGCAGAAAGTTGGCAGCAAAAAGTACCAGGCTTCTTTCTCCTTCCATCCAACCCTCTCCAACCTCTTTGGCTAATCCCCAAACCATGGCAGGAGCTGAACACTGCTTTTCATTGAGTGACATACCTGGCTCTAGAGGAACACGCCCTTGTGGAATTGGCACCCGGGCAACATTTCCATTCCCTCTGCACAACACTTTTCTTTAATGCCTTCCAAACTAAAACAAAACCAGGAGGATTTGCTACCATGTTCTGCTCATTATATTGGTTTTATGAGGGTGTGGAGTTTTCTTGCACCATGGCAGGATGGCTTTGTCCCTGAAACCTAAAATCCAGCAAGAAAATATAATAGATGGGAAGCTTTTTTCTTTTTTCTTCATCAGGCTTTTTATGGTTTTGGTTTGTTTCTTGAATAATTACCATTTCACCCCAAATCAATCCACAATCATTTCATGTGCTTTTTCAGGAATGTGTTCAGCCTTTAGAGCTAGAAAAGCATTGGGAAAATCAGACATGCTGGACACACTATGTGGAAAATACAAAGGATCATACCAAACAAGACTGCCAAAGTCTCCAAAAGTCACTGGAAAAAGTCATTCCAGTGTAAGATGGTTATACCTGTGCCATTCCAGATTTTATGACTTGTGATTCCAGAAGTTCTGATGGACACATCTGCCCATGTGATGGACACATCTGCCCATGTGATGGACACATGGCCCCAAGTCACTAAAGCTGTTTGCTTCAGTTTTAACCCATTGCCTCTCACCCTGTCTGCATTGACAGGCAAAGCAGGTTGTTCCATTTGTTCCTTTTTTTTTTTTTTTGCAGCTTTCTGTGTGCACAAAGGCATCTATCATAGATCCTTTCAGTTTCTCTTCTCTAGACTAAACAACCCTACTTTCAATCTTTCTTTCTAAGTCTGATCTTCAATCATTCCTGTTACTTTCCAGCTGGTTTATATCTTTCCTGAAAAGCAGTAACCAAAACTGCAAACAGCATTGAGTCCCTACTAATGGCAATAAGAGTGGAAGAATTACTTCATTCTTACAGGCAGTTGTCCCACTTATCCATCACAATGTGGCCTTGTCTCTTTCCCACCACCATGATTATGTTGGACTGTGCCCAGTATCCAACCTGCTCTAGGCAATACGTCTCCATCCTCTGGCAACTCAGACAATCATTCTACTTAAGGGCAACATCCTGCATGTTTCTTTATTGAAGTGCATCTTATTCTCCCTCCACAACCAGTCCTTACTCAATCCCCTCTGAAGGCAACAGAAAGAATACTCTGTCCTTACACTGCAATGGGTAATGAAGATGTGATCCACCTGCTCTGCAAGCGTTCTCCATAAAAGATTAATTTTACATTCCATACTCATATTGCAGCATTTGCTAAATGGATGTTAGAGGAGCACTTAGAGATGTAGGTAAGAAAGCCATGTTCTTGAGCAGCATACACCACTTGCTGTGGCATGGTATTTCATTTTGTTATCCTTTTCAAGAATTTCTGAAGGCTGATTCAACCATAGGGAGACTAAGAGTTCATAGTGGCATAAATAAATTACTTTCAGGTCTTATAGATGACAAGAGGGACTGAAATAGTTCCTTGAGTTATTTAAGGGAATCTCTCTAGTAAACCCATGAAATGTGCATCTCTACTGAGACCTTGAATTTTGAAATTAAACTCACAGTTCTACATAGGGACTCTGTTGACTTTGCCACTTCCCACGCTGTGCTAAGGGCTTTGAGATCCCTGGGTGAGGAAGTTGATGTGGGAAACCAGTAAGTTCTAATTCCTTCAGCTGGCTGAAGGCCTGGACTTCTGTTTAAAGGTTTTTATGGTAGATATGTTTTTAAGGGGTGGGGCAGGTTATTCCAAGCTCCCACATGAGTAGAAGACAGGAGTAAAAGCAAATTGAGGCAGATGGTTTGTTTCCCTAAGCTGGCATTCCTAACAAACAGCTGTGTTTGCACAAAGCTTCCACAGACACATGGATGGGGAACAATATAACTGGAAAAATGTCATATCAGTACTGCCACCTTCCAGCTCCTCCATGGGTTAAAGAGTCCACCACGCTCCATTGCTCCTCCTCCTTCCCTCTCTTCCTAAAATCTTATAATGTGTTTCACAGAAAGTACCTTTTCTCTTCCTTTTAGTGTAATATTAGTCTTGGGGGGAAGGGGGGAGGGGTTGGGGGAAGGGACATAGTGTTTTGAGGTTCATATTCCCCTTGCAGTTAATCTCTTTAACAAACCCCTTTAACAAACGAAAGGTCTGACAGGAGGCAGAGTCTTTAAAATGAATGAAAATGCATCCAGGAGAGATTAGTAATGAAGCCACTCACCAGACAATGCCCCTTTTCTTCTCCATGTGGACTGCTAGGAAATATCCCAGATTACAGAACAAAAGGTTTTACAGTTGAAAATGCTGATCCTTGAAAGATGCATCATGTTCTCAGCTCCTCAACTCCTTGCTCTACACAAGTACATCTGCAACCAAGAGATCCAAGGATAATCTCCTCAGGGGGAGGGACAGAGGGATTTAAGTACCAGGGAGCCTGCAAACCCTCAGACACACTGAGGACAGGTCAGCAGACAGTGATAGAGGGCCCAGAAATACATGACAGTGTCCACCACCCTGGTGTGGTGAGACACCCACACTTATCAGCTTCCACTGGGGACCAGAGGAGTTCCAACCAGGCCCAAGGGTTAAAGCTGGACAGTATGGCACAGGAGGCGGCCAGGATGGGGTCAGCAGCGAATGCTGCACACGAGCTGAAGATGGGAATTTTGGGGGCATGGAATTATGGAGGCAGGGGAGGAACAAGAGCAGTCACCAGTGCCTTGGTGACAAGTGGGAAATAGGCAGCAATAATGAGAAATGCAGCTGTAGGGAAAGAAACTAACTTCTGAAAGCAGGTTTTCCTAACTCATACAGTGGTCATTCAGTATCTCAAAGGAGGCCATATAGATCCTCTTTGCTTCACTTAGTTATTCAGTTATAGTTATTCAGCTCCAACTAGGCTGTTTTCTGGTCCATCATGGAGAGAGTCCCCAGAGACAAAGCTACATACCATGTGGAACACTGCTAACAAAGACAGGGGTATCTGGATGATCTTTTCTTCCATCTGCTGTTGGAGGCAGAGCCATGTGACCAGGTGTAGGAGTGGAGTCTGTGCTCCCAGGTGTAAGTCAGGCAACCTGTGATCCACATGGCCATTTTACCATCAGCAGCAAGAGAGCTAAGACAAAACCCAGTGGGCTAAAGCTGGCCTGCAGGGCTCAGGCCTTCACACAAACTGTTGAGAGGTCAGCAAATGAACAGGAGGTTGGAAACAACTCCTCTAAGTGAAAGCTAAAACAATAGGTAAGTAAAACCTGGATGATTGGAGAAAGAAATCAGATTTTAAAATCTCCTAAGTTTTTAACATCTTATTCTCACTGTTAGGAGTTTGCTATACCACTGCTGTATCTCAGTTCTTTCAAATCTCCTCTGGTTTTCATTCCAGTGGGAAAAGGATGCAGAAATTTATTTGTCCTTTCTACCCACCAAAGCAAAACCACTTTCTACTTCCTAAAGTGGCAAAATAGTAATTTTGAAACACAACAAGAAAAATACGTTTAGTCCTAAAAAGTTGAATTCAGTTGATAGATCCTCAGTTTCCCAACCAGCCCACATCTATGTCTGGAAAATGGCAGCTTCTGTATCTCAGGTCAAGGCTATTGATGAAAAAAGACTCCCTTCTGCATCTGGAAACTCAACAAAACTTCCAGGGAAATAAAAAGCTGTAATAAGCTACTCCGCTTACATGAATGAAACTCTGAGTTTTGCCAGCTGAGACTATATCCCAAAGTTTGCTGATGACAGAAAAACAATGAGGTAGTGAATTGATGAGGGACCCATTTCACTTGTGGTCTGCTGAGTTATTATATCAAAACATGTCCGGCAGAGTTTAATAGTGTCAGCATTTAATGTTCAGCATAATGTCATTCCTACAGACCAAGACAGACACTTCCCATAGGTAATTAATCTTTTACAAGCAATTTAGCCATCGTAAGCAAAAGTAGATGAAATGTATTAATGGGGGGAAAGGCTGGGGGCAAACTATGCATGGAGAAACATTTCTCTGCATTAGTCCCACAAAATTACAAGTGAGTTACAGCTGATAGATTTAGGACAGTTCCTGCTGAGTAATTGTATTCCATGAGGGTTTCCAATACAATGTGATATTCATTTTCACTTTATACAGTAGAGACAATAATGGCTACAGGTGCACAGGCTGTCTTGCTGGGAGAAATAAAACTGTGATTGTTTAACATCTGACTTTTCTCACACAGTTACAGCCTTTAGATTTGAGCTATATTTTGCACATATCTCAGACTTGGATTGTTCTTTTTTTTTTTTTTATACTCCAAGAGCCTAGCTCTAAAAAATGCAGGCTCTAAAGACCCATTGTCAAATGAAACACATTTCCCTCGTTTGATTTGTTTTTTCCTCTCTTGCAATATCAGCTTTCACTACAGAAATGCAGACAACCCCATGTTTGGGTAGAGAAATGAAACCGCCAGCACACGGAGGAGGCACAGCTGCCAGCCCAGGTTCCCAAAACCCAACTCCCAAAACAGGAACTTTTGTGTGCAGTTCTGAAAACCTGGACATCCCTGTAAATGCCTCTCCACTCTGCAGGACTTTATACCACTGCTTTTTTGCTCTGGCATCTCATCACAGCTCCTCTGTGTCCTTCTGGGACTTTGCTGGTCTCTCAGACAAGAATAACAACAACAAACCCAACAAGCCAAGCAGAGAGAGAGCCTGAACTTTCTCCTGGAGAAGACAGTGTGGCTATTCCTGCATTTTGCCTGCCAGCTGCCTCCTGTCTCAGAAATGAACTCTCCTTCCTTTTGCTCCCCAGAGACACACCATGTTTACTTATGACGTGACTGCAGCTAACCACATCCACCTGCCAGGCTGACTCCACTTCCTTACAAAAGATGCAGCATCTGAGCTGAAGGTGGGATGGGAAGGAAGTCCAGCAGTGTTTACCAAAAAACTTACTGTAGGGTTTTCTCTCCACCAGAAAAGCTGTAGGTTCATTCCGATCAGAAAGTAATTCAGGGCTTTCTTATGTGGCAAAGGTAGATCGTTTTATTATGTTTCTACCCAATATTTCATTTCAGGGAGAAAGCTGATTGCCCCTAAAATTGTTGTGGTTTCCTGCCATGAAACATTGAATTATTTCTTCCTTCATACTTCAGAAAATTAAAACACATATTTAAATGCTTACCTTTTTTTTTCTATTTTGCTGGAGGAAAAATTGTGTGGTAAAAATCAGGTTAAGAAGAGCTTCATTTTTTTAAATAAATATTTGAACCGTTACAGCAAAATGGATTTTTTTATTTTTATTTTTAAAGAAAAAGCCCTCCCTCAAGTCCTTTGATTTAGGGAAATACTGAGTTTCAACAAATTTATCTTTTTTAAGTTAAGTGTCTCCAGGTTAACTGCCTCTGGACTTTGCTCTTTTGCACCTCTCCAGGAAGAGGGATTTTCATGTCAGTTTTGCTTCTAGGCTTGTAGGGACCAGCAATAAAACTTTCCAAACCATCTTGATGGCCTGGGAACATAAGCCCTCCATCCACCCGTTGGGCTGAATACCCAGAGTGCCCTTTTGACCATTTTCCTCGTATTCTTGTAACTCCTGCAATGTGCTGCTCACAGCAGTTCTGTAAAAACTGACACCAGTGCTGATTTCCTGTACTTTTTCTCTTCATGGCTGTGCCTTAAGCTGCAAGTTGCCATCACAGTTTTCCCTGTGGATGAAACAGAGTGTCTTTGTGGTGTGTGAGAAGAGGCATCCTCACACTCCCGCACTGCAGTGAGGGTCCTGCTGTCCAGCTGCCAAGTTTCTCAGAGCTTTTAAGAATCTAACATTGTCAGTAGCTGTGCTTCTCTCACAGATGGGAGGCGAACCAGGACTCGGAAAGTCCTGGGAATGGCAAGGACAGACAGCCATGCATGAACAGGAAGAGCTGGGTAGCATAGATTTTGCTTCTTTAGGAAGCAAGGCTTAAAACAACCACTAAAACACATGAACCCGATGTAAATAATCAACAGCCTCCACTTGTGCCAGCATTTCTGAACCTGCTTTTAGAGCATTATGCTTGGGCCCAGCACTAGCTGAGGGTCTTGTTGCTCGTCTGAAACAATTAAGGTGTTCCCGTTGTGAACCTTAATTGACACCTGAACCCTCGGACCTTGAGCACAATGTGTCACCTTCCCCACTCTTGGGAAATGAAGTCCTCCAACAGGCACTGCGGGGATGAAATATGGATCACAGATGTTGAACCAGGAAAAGGCACAGAAACAAGGTTGCAGAGCTGAAATACAACTTCCAAAACCTGTATCTTTTGACATTTCAGTCAGCTGTTCCACAAGTCTTTGGGGGAAAAGGACTACTATTTTTTCCCTTCTTCTTCCTCCCCTGTTTGAATTTTGTATTTTTGGACAGTTATTTATTCTGTTTTATCTTTAATTACTTATACTCTGTACTTTAACATCTGTACATGTTTTGGAAGTCGTCTCCAAAGTTTTGTTTTGTCCTTGCTCATTGAAATCTGGGAACTTTATGTAGATCCACTGTGCTGCAGGCAGAGAAAGTACTGGGCTCCTCCAGACCCCATGCATTTCTTTGTTTTAACTCATCTTTGTGTTTTAATTCATCTTTTATAGAAAATTATTCTAGCAGACATTGAAAGACACAGCTGGGCATGTGTGGCATGCATCCAGGGCAGGAGAAGGCTCCTGAGCAGGTCAGGTGTGCCCACTCACACAATCTAAAAACACAAGCCATATTGAACAGAGCAAGCTCTGGAGCCCAAGCAAGTCATTAGCAGTCTTTCAGCTCACTTTGAAGCAGGTGACTGAGACCTAGTCTGTTTTATATGGTGGAATGTGGAAAAACAACCACTGCAGCTAATAAAAGGAAGGGGAACAAAGCAATGTTCCTGTGTGCCTGCCAGTCCCTGCTTCCTTTGCCCCTTCTGTGCCTGCAACTGGCCAGACTGCACCCCTTCCCTACTTGACTCCTGTAATTTTCTGACCAATTTAAGCATGACCTGTAACTTCCCCTTTTACATCACTCATGAGTTTGAATGCTTCCTAATTCTAGTTGCACCTTATAAATCCAGTGGAAGTGATTGTGTGATCGTAAAACCTTGGACTGGCTCCCAGAGGAGCTACTCCAGTTGTGAGCAATATGCCTGACACCAAAAATTAGTCCCATTGGAATTAACCCACAGGTGCACACCTTGCACACTGTGCACATGAGGACACACTCACAGGCACACCCACACGAGCTAAAGCTGCACCAAAAGCTGAAGCTGCAGGCATGAACCACGACTGTGCACATGCAGCTTCCATATCATACACAGTTTTCAGTCTCTGTCCATTTCACAGACAACGTCACATTTTTCAAAATAAAGAGCATTTAAAAATAGTTCTCGCGAAGGCTCCCCTGAATAAAAAAGGACTGGGGCTGAGAGTTGATGCAGATCAGAGGAGTGGAGGGAAAAGGTGCTGTCTTCCAGCCTCATGGCCTACAACACACATGGAAGCATCAGCAGTCAGTGCAGGTAGCTGGAGGCTGACGTTTATTTTGGCACCTGCCAAGGTGACTTTGTTGTTGGGATCTGGGCTTGGCCAGCAAGCTGTGCTGGTAGGACAGCATCCAGACCAATGCAATAAGCCATGTCTTGAGGGAAGCCAAAAGACAAAAAAGACCACACACAATTCAGGGTTAGAGCCTGGATTTTACAGGAGAGTGTGTAGGGGTTTTCTTCCTATTTCTTTTTTTTTTTTTTTCTTTAAACTGCTTTCCTTATTTTTATCCTTCTTGTGAAAATACTTAGGGACCTGGGAAAAGATTTGAATCTTTATGAAAACGTAATTCTATCTCATGATACAGCTGTAGTGAGCCAGGGCAGCTAGGTCTGGGGGAGTCAGCAAATCAGGCTCTCTGATTAGGAAGCAGGGAGGACTTTGGTCAAGTTTAATAAAAATAGACTTGTTATATTTGGAACATTTTATCTGAGAACATGTTGTCTCTTTAATGCTGTCCTATATCTGTTTGTCAGGCAGCAGTGAGGGACTTCCTGAGGGAAAGGCAGGCTCTCAAGAGGACTCAAAGTTGTGTTTGGGAGGGATCTGTGGCTGCTGGGGGCAGAAGGAGCTGTTAAGATGATTTCAAGCTATCACAAAACTTTGTCCAGCCTGAGGGGAAAGGTTAACTTCTACACAGTATGAGTTGTCCATACAAATCTCTCTCCCTCCAGTGACATAGAGGAAAAAAAATCCTTTTACTTGTCACGTCTGTCAGCTAAAAGCAAAGCAAAACACACCCCATGATATTGACAGGTTAGGTTTTAGACAACTGCCTGGTATCTCTCCTCCCTGGTGAATCGCTGCTGTTGATTTAATGAGCTGTAATGCAGCATACAAACAGCAAAAGTCAGCCCAGATAAAACCATCATACCACTGGGAAATCCTCAAGTCTTTACAGTGCTGTTGTCAGCCTGTAACAATGATGGACAGGTACTCTCTGGCAGTCCATGGGCAAACAAGAAAAGATTTGCACAGCACTTAGCAGCTCTAAGTGACTTTCTATGGAAAGGAAAAACAGCCAAGGAGACAGTGAGGCAATGGTCTTAAATTATTACAGAAAGTTATCATTTCCCTAATTTTTTACTCAAGAGCCTCCATCTGAAATACTTTGGTAGTTATGGGCCCCCAGTGTGAGAGAAATTTAGAGCAGATGAAGAGTCAGCAGAGAGCCCATGAGATGGCCAGAGGGCATAAGCACAATGCACAAGGAAGGGCAGAGGCAGGAGGCTGGGCTTGCTGCTTCCATCAGCTTCGGAGCATGAGAGAGAGGCTGGTGAGTACCCTTTAATAGGAGGAAGCTATCTTCCCAGACCCCAAAGTTCCCACTGGATAGATTGTGTTGGGTTCCAGTGGAGAACTTCCAAAAGGAGATTTTTCTGATCTGTTTCTGGTTTTGTTGTCTCCCATGGCAGGCCCTCATGGAGTCTGCATCTCCTGTGTCTCAATCTTCTGCTTAGGTAGGAGCCATCTCTCTAGACTTGCCATCTACTCTGATCTCACAAACTACAGCAGGCTTCCTTTCAGCAGTGTCCTCATAGAAGCTCTCCTGTGAAAACATCTTTATTTAGGATAAAACTGATTAAAACTCTAATATTTTCCTCAGAAAATAAAACTAAGATGAATGAAGAAAAACCGTGTTTTTCATCTCATGACAGATAATCTATCCACTGTAAGGAACGGCTTTACAATCACTATATTTTGCAGAGTATGGGTCCAAAATGGAAAGACTGAGAAACATGATGAACTCTTCATACAGTCACATCTGATAACTGAGGTGCCAGAATGAGTCTTTCAGTATTTTACTCCTCAGGGCTCCATCACCTTCAGGCATAAACCACAGGACTTCCCTTGCAGTCTGGGACATTTTCTAATCTTCAATAGCAATTGCCTACTGGATTCTTTATACCATATATGAACAGACAGATATGAACAACTTTCCCTCCCTTCTCTTTCCTGTCTATTTTTACCTGAGTAGCCTTAAACGTTAATTACCTGAAGGTATAAAAAAGTTGCTGGTAAAACTGACTGTATGTATTTCCATCTGTTGTTTCTTACACATAGACATTCGGTCTGTTTAGGGTTAATTGTACCTTGGCTTTACTTCCCACAGAGGATCCAAAGGAGCCTGACCTTTGGCACTTACACAGCTTTTTTACTGTTGTCTTATGCACATGGATTATGCAGTGTGTGTGGAAAGGAAGTAGTTGACTGAACCTGGCTTTGGAAGTCATGAACTCCAGAACGTGTACTGGGATCTGAGTAGAGTCTAGGAATTTAGCATTTCCATCTCATTTTGCAACATGAATATCACCATTCTGATACAAAACACTTAGAGACTTAATCTACCCTTGGGTGAAATGAATTCTGTCATAACTGCAGTTGAGCCCGAATAATTGTATGCACTGTAGACACTTGACACGGTGGGGTAGATTTAATAAACCTGAGCTACACAGACCATTCCTGTGGTTTAGCTTTGGAACCTCTCTACTGAAAACTTAGGAAATGAAGAGTTAAAAAGGAAATCCACATGTGTTTATAGCCAAATGGTCTGTAATGAACGTGTGAAATTAATTACCAAGGAAAGTCTTCAGTAAATTATGGTTTAAGCATCAAGGCCAGTCAAAAAAACAGATTGAATTTGAAAATGAAAGGTATAAAGTTCAGATGGTGAGAGTTACAGGCAGCTGATGGGCTTGTCAGAACCAGCATCCTTCTTCTCTTGAGTGATTCATGGCTTTCACCTCTGTTACCACGTGTGTCCTCTTAGAAAGAGAGTAGACCACCTATGTGATGCTGAGCTTCCTCTCCACGTGCATAGATGTGCCCATACAGTTATAATCAGAAAGTTGTGTGGTCTAGGATTTCAAGGGGGAAATAAAAGTTGGATTCAAGATCCTGAGTTTTAACCCCAGTAATTCCCAAAGGCTCGTTGCACCAAACCTGAGAAAGTCACTTGCTTCTAGCTGCAATTAAGGAATATGAGACCTTTGGGGAACCATGTTTTTTATTGAGTAGATCTTTCTTGTTTCCTTGCTTCTTTCTGAAGAGGGCAATAAATACAAAATGGGCCTATTTTGATGGTCCATTTTTATGTTTCCATTCTTTCACTAGTTTGCTTGCTTTGTCAACTGGCCTAGGCTGCAAGTAGCCTCATTAAGAAGAGTTTGTTCCTGAAGGCCTGAAAACAACCTCAAAACAAATTTTTAGAAGATTTTAAGAGATGCCCAATAGAGCACTACTCCCAAAAGATTTGGCTGCTGCTTCTTGTGAGCCAACGCCAAATCTTACAACTACCACAGACAAGTATCTTTGCCCTGCTTGCTTGACTCACCCAAAGTCCTGAGCTTCCCATTGTTGCTGATGGCTAAAACCTTGTGCAAGTCCCAAAAGAAGCAGGGTAAGAGACATTTATTGCACTGTTATGCTAAGGCAATCTTGTTCCTCTTCAGTGCTTTCTTCAGGGTAATTTTTAATAGCTGAGTAATGAGGAATTTTCATCCCTGTAGATTATAAGGGCAGACTGATGGCATCTTCTTGCCCTGGCTAAGCAATGTAGTCTTGTTATTCCAAACTGTGCTTACTCCTGCTTTACATCATTTTCTTGAAACTGGTGGCCTCCAGAAATACACAGGTGGCTTCCCTGGCTGACATACATTGGTGGCTCCCAGGCATGCTGAGTGAGGTTCATAGTATGTGAAAGTCATCCTGGAGGCAGAGATGGTGCCAGGCCTGTATTTGTGTTGGAAAGGACAATTGTTTCTCAGGGCACTCTTCTGCATCACACAAAATATTAGTTTCTTCAAAACTTCCAGCAATGGAAGGAAGAAGATTTTTCCAACTGAAAACATGAAAACTTTCCATTGAATGCCAGATTGTGTGATACAAAGCACTGATGGCCCTCTGGCCACAGCTGCTTCTGTTTAGTCATAGTGTGAGCAAAGAGACACTCAAATAACACATTTGCACTGGAACAGCCCTCGCTGTAGCTTGCGTTACTGCAGCTGGACTCACATCAAAACCCAATGCACCGTGTGGAAAGCAATTACCCACTGCAAAATGGTGGAATGAAAAGCACTCTTCAGTATCCCCTTTCTTAATGGTGCTGAACCAGATCCGGGAACTCAACAAAATGGTTGAGACTCTTTCTCTCTCCCCCTCCTCCTCTTTCTTTCCCTCTTTTCCTCTGTTGTTCAAGCTGCATTGCAAAGATCCACCAGGCACACTAAGCTGAGAGTTTTTATCATCCCATCCAGGTTCTTGACTGGCCTGGCAAGACTCATGTAACTGCTTGTAAAACTGTGAGGATCCTGGTTAGGGGCCACATTGCACTAATTTACAGGATATAAACAGATATTGTGAGACCAGCCATGAGATATGGGGAGGATTCAGCTAAGCTTCTTGCACAGACTTCAGGGCCCAGCTGGTGGCCAGACGTAACTTGGACACATAGCCTTGAATCTGGGAAGGGATGAGCCAGGGAGCTGTGGGAGAAAAGGACTGCAGAACCCATGGCAGTAAAAATCACTACGTGCAGCCTATTACAAGAGATGAGTGGATAAAATGTTAGAGGTCCCATTTTGCAAAACAGGTGCTCGTCTTAATTCAGCAAAACACATGCATGAGAAAACAAATCACTGGAGACAAAAATGACAGCCTTGTGATGCAAAAAGAGTTTGCCGAAACAGCTTTGCATTTTCAAGTGTGTCCAATGGTGTGCCTTATTTGGGAGATGCAGCCTGTCGAGTTCAAGTGAAATTAGATCATTGATTTTCTGCTGCAGAAAGCACAGCGAGATTTTCCGGCAGTCGGGAGGGTGGTTTGTTTGGGTTGGTGGGTTTTTTTTAATTAGAATTTGTATTTTTCCTTGCTGTTAAAATTTATGTCAGAATACAATGTCATTTGTAATACAAATAATTTATAGCCTCTTTTTTTTTATTTGTTCCTGTTATTTTGTTACTCACGTGTCTGTGGGAAAGAACTCCACGTTTGGAATAAAACATCTCCATTCAGTAGTTTGGGGTCTCCTTTTGCAACCTTTAATACTTCTCTGTCACCTCCTAACAGGCTAGAAAGTGCCTTATCAAAAGCCTACACCTCATTCTAGATGATGCATGACTTCAACTGAAATGGTATTACCTGCCTCAGAGAGGTTGCTACTTATCCCCACAATAAAAAATGCACTATGGATGGGCACTAACAAAGCAAAGAGGACACTGGATTATTACCCCACGTGGAAAGATATACAGGTCACCCAAATTCAGACACTGCTCCTTGCTGTCCTTCACTGCTGTCATCTCAGCATGCACCATGAAAACATTCAGATTTCCCAGCCTGTGGCAACTGCTGGTCTGCCAGGAGTGTATTGCCTTGATGTAGCCTTACCTGAAAGGGCAATGATTGTAGCACCCAAGTGGTGTGGCACACAAACCCCACAGGTGCCACAGACCATGTGCCACCCACTATCAGTGATAACCTGGGGTGGCAGTTTGCAAAACATACAGGTTTTTCCTCACCAGCTCAGCAGTGATAACCGACTGGTGGGTATGAAGAGGATCTGCTTTCTCTGGGCCACTGTGGAGGCAGTGTCTGGTAGACATCAGGGGTATCTCCCCACTGAGAAATGTCTGTGTCATTTGTTAGGCAGGGCCAGCACCAGTAAAGAGACACAGGAGATGCTAAAGGCATTTTAAATGAGTGGGACACAAAGAATACGTCTCTGCCCTCAGGATGTGGATACTCAGTAGTTTTGGGGACAGGACGTGGAGTAAAGCAGAGAAGCTGTGTCTCGAAAGCTGCCACTGAGAAGCCCTGCTGTAGCAAGAACACGAGGACTTGAGGGGGGTTAGAAGGGGAGCGTGCTGGGAAAGCAGAAGGTGCTAGCGAGAACAAGTGCGCTAATTGCAAGAGCAGCAAGGAAAATATGACAGGGAAAGGAGTCCAGGCAAAGCCAGAGGGGCCCCAGCAGCCTGCTGCTTGGTCGGGTGCAAATGGTTTCAGCAGAGGCAGCTCGCAGCTGTAGGGAGCAGGTGCAAGGGCAGACGGATGCTGCCCTGAACCTGGGGAGAAGGCTGCAGGCAGGAAGGAAACCAGTTTTCCCAAGCTCCAAACAACAGCACACGAAAGAGGGAAAAGGAAGGAGAGCAGCGTTCAGACAGAGGAGAAACAGTTCTGTCACTCTCCACTTCAGGAGCATGATGGGCAGATGAAAGATGAATCTACTTCAGCCAGTCCTGTCAGATGTTTCTGAGCTGTGGGACTTATCAGCTGTCAGACCAGAAAAGAATAAGCTAAACAAAAAGCTTTCACAGTCCTCATTCCCAAATCAGTGCGTCATAATGTGCCACAAAAAAAAAAAAATTATTTCTGGCTTTTTCTTTTTCTTCATTTTTTCTTTTTACCCCCTTTTCTCTGCTACTACTAAATAATTTTCCCTTTCTCTCACTGGACAGCTGGAGAGAATCCAGACGGCTGCTGTTCCTGTGGCTGCACGCCGAATGCAATGCAGGAAGGCTTGTAGATGGCTTTCCAAGTAGCCAAACAAATGGTGGCAAGGGGCAATCTGTGTCGGGGGAGCAGAGGGCTTTCTCTGGACCCAAATGGCAGGGGCAATGACAGTGTGGGAACTCAGGGCTTCCTGTCTCTTCATTCTTCCATTGTCTACCTCAAAACCTTCCGCTTCTATTCCCTTGTGCCACTCCTTTCAAGGGCCAGCCTGTTCAGAGTGGTGCCACCACACAAAGCCTGGATGTCTTTGCACAGCAGTCTCCTTGGTTGATTCAGCTGGTGGCTCGTTCTAATTAATTGCTTTTAAGCTGGAGTCTGGAGGTAATTGCCAGTCCAGATACTCTTGACTAGCTCAGATGAATACTCAGTACTGGGTTGGAAGGGAAGGAGGTTAGAGTAGCTCTGCTGTGCCAGACCAACACCCCACTGATGCCACTGAATCAACAAGTAGATCCACAGAACTCCTGAGGACATTTCCAATTGAATTTTCTGATGATCCAGTGAAACATCTTCTCCTAGAGGCCTAGGCAGTTTGCTGGGGAATAGGACTCACATTAAGTGGTCCTTCCTTGCGAGGCTCATGTCTCAGCAGATGAATCTCCCACCTCTGAACCACAAAGGCGCTCATGCTTTTAACCATTCCTGACTTTTCTGATAGAATTTAAAAATGTGTCTAGATTATTTTCTAGATTATTCCTCTTTGAGTGTCCAAGACTATCTGAGGAGCAAGGCTGGAAAAGCAGAAACAGGTTAATAGCTTCAACCAACGGTGAGAGTGGCTTGAGGAGAGAAACCATATCTCATGTTCTTTATCCACCAAAGACATTATGCTTTCTTCCAGTTTATCATGGCTTCATGGATTACTGAGAACCAGCTAAACTACTATATCAGTCTACATCAGCAGTCTCAGCTGTAACACAAGGGAATATGGCAGGGCATCGTAAGTAAAAGAAGGATCTCAGACAAACTATGGTACAGTGTTTGGTTCAGGACAGCAGAAAGTACCCAGGTGGTTCCTTTAGGTCTGCTGATGCCTGGTAAATTGCCACGCTCTTTATCATTTGATTATGACCACCACACTCACCCTATGGACTTGGTTGACATTTTTTCCTTGTTTTTCTCTGCGCTTTGGCTGTGTCTTTGCATCCTGTCCCTGGTTTGTTTCTGTCAATTCTTTAAACAGCTGCTGGGTTCTGCTCCAGAGGTGGCTGCATTCCAGCAGTGGGGAATGTGACTCCTGACATATGGGAGAGCTGGTGCCGTGTGTCAGGAGCTGTGAAGCTGAGAGATGTGACACATCCAGGTCAGCTTGTCAGCGCTGTGCAGCCCCAGAAGGGGTCCCAGTTTGGACATCCATTTTATTATCTTCACGTGCTTCAGCTTGGTTTCTAGCAACAGCTTCTTGCATTCATTTCCCGGCCTTTAACTTGAGGCACGCCCTCTGAAAGTCTCAGCAGTTGCTGTACACTGAATAGGCTTGACACATGAAATCTTATGCTGGAAATGACCCTCAGTCATCAACTCCAAGCAGCACCAGAAAACAGAGCTGCTGAGTGTGATCCTGGTGTCAAGTATCCAAGCAGCTGGGATGCTCTTTGTTTTCCCCATGCTGTGCTAGGAAGGGTCATGCTGCATTTGCCATGCTGGGTTGGGTCCCCATTTTCAAAATATTTTCTGGACTTCTCAGGAATCTCCCTCTGGCTCCCTCAGTTATTGGCAGGCACTTCACCACATCCCTCTTGCTTCTCCCTTGCACTCAGATGGTGCCAATGCTCTCCACAAAGAAGGGTACTTTGACCCCTTCACTGCTGGCCCTTGTTCAGCAGGTTCTAGTGTGTCTGAAGTTTCTTCTGCTTTTTTCCCAGGACAGAAACAGAATGTTGGCGGTGCAAAAAGGCATCTGTGGGTTTGCTGTATTCCTTTATTCCTCTGCTGTTTCACAAGCCATCTTCTGAGTTCTCGTGGATCACCAGTGCTCTGTGAGCCATCAGCTGGGAGAGTCAGAAGAAGAGAATATAATCTATGACTCAGTTTCCCACAACCCAATTCCCTTCGTGCCAGTACTGATGAGTATCAGTACCATGAACTCCAAAACTCCACACCCTGCTCCCAAGCTGTGGATAGTGATGCTGCTGCCATGGAGGAACATCCCACCATGGTGAGGAGGCTGAGAACATGGTGGCAGAGCTGAAGCCACTATATCTAGCAGGGGCTTTTCTTCTCCACGCTTACAGCAGGAGTTTAACCTGAGTTTGTAGAGCTCTGCCCTTTCCAGCTGAGAAGCATCTGCCACAGTCCTTTTCCTTTAGCCAATATACTGCCTCTGCTTTGCCTTCCCTCCAAAAGGTCTCTTTTCAACAGTTGCTTTCATGGACCCTCTACTTAGCCCTTTTTCCAATCCTTTCAGGTCAGCCTCACTGATAAAGCTCATCAGTAAAGCCTCAGAGAGCCTCATCTGCTTCTCCCTGGGAGGTGCATTTCCATGGATTAATATCCCCACTCAACTGAAAGGTCAGCCAACAATCAGGAGTACTTGTGCTTAGGTCTCATTTTGTAGCAGACACTTATGAAAGCTGTTTCTGGCCTTAATTCAGCTGAGGGGAGAGGAGAAAGAGGGTCTTCAGCTTGGCCTACAGAACAGATCCTACTGCCATTCCCTAGGGCCGGGAACAGACTTTGATGAGATAATCCCATTTTCAGGACACATAGCAGAGAAACAAACCTCTACAGCAGGATCAAACCAGGCCCTAAGCTCTGTGCACCTGGAATAGGTTCTAAATCACTGAAAGTTCAACAAGACCAAGAAGGATTGTGATCCTCAAGCACAGCGGTTGCAACCCACAGACATTGTGGGGTGAGAATTCAGTTATGTAGAATCACAGTATATAACCTTTCTTTCTTTCTTTTCTTTCTTTCTTTCTTTCTTTCTTTCTTTCTTTCTTTCTTTCTTTCTTTCTTTCTTTCTTTCCTTCCTTCCTTCCTTCCTTCCTTCCTTCCTTCCTTCCTTTCTATGAGAATGTTTCCTAAGTTTCACTTCCATCCTTTAGCTGGAATAGGGCAGAATGAGACAGGGTAAAACAGGCAGGCACAGAACCAGGAGTCACATACGGGCACTCCACACTTAGACATCCACCACCTCCTAGTACCACTAAAACCCAGTACACTTTTCCAGCAGGGAAAGGAAACCCATGCCTAGCCAAAGCCATTCCTTGGAACATTTCTGCGTGAGCCTCTCATCCATTGAACCAGCATAGCTTCTTCCTTCTCATTATTCTCTCCTCTAATACCTCTACAAACTCTGTTCATTGCTTATTTCTCTCCTCTCTGCTCATTCCCCTGCATCATGGGTGGCAAAGCCCTAAGCTCCAAAGATAATGCCGTGCCAAGGCACTTAGACACGGCTATGTCTGGACACAAAACATTTCTCTCTGATTCTTAGCAGCATTGTCTGAATATGTCACTGCTTGCATGGAGACAAGACTTCTCAATCCCTTTAAGAAACAGGAAAGAGATTTTGCCCACCCAGGGAAGCTGAGGCGTTATAGGACCTATCCAAATTGCTTCCCACAGCACCTAAAATAAACTTTAAATCCTACTGTGATGTGAAAGTTCAAGAGACCTGTTGGAAGTTTCTGCCATCAGGGTTTTGGGGAACTTGAATCAAGTCTGGGATTGCTGGAAGGGCTGATGGTCCTTCAAAATTCAAGGTCCTAATACCTTGCCCTGCTGTCTCAACCACTCTAGAGCTGGGAGATTATTAACATCTCCTGAACATTTGTATATTCAGGTACACAAAAAAACACATAACTTCAAGATGGCCACAAAGCCAAACAGAAGCACCCCTGCTACAAAAAGAGATGGGAAGAAAAAATAAAATCAGCCAGAATTCGCTGGAAGCTCTTGTTGACTAAAAGGCTGAGCACATGATTTTGCATATGCAAAGAAAAAAACAGAGAGTCGTGGCACCTGTGTCTTATCTTAAAATTCTCTTTACACTACTGGAGTGTATGTGGATGAAACAACTCCATATCACAAACCAGCAACAGAACTGTTTGTGATAAAAACATGATTAGTATTACATTATATATACAGCAGTATTCATATAGCAAGAACAAGAGGCTGAAACTACTAAAGGAAAGGTGTAAATTGAAACTATCAGCACAACCACAAGCTGCTGATTTGTGTTCCCATAGCAGAGATGAAACCATCACAGCTGGCTCACCACTAGATACGCACAAACCCTTGCCAGAGGTAAAGTTGGTGCTGTAGAGTGATGCACCTGCAGTGGTGTCAGTGCTAAACAGTTTCTCTCACCCATGAAGGAATATGCTATTTCACATCAAAGGATCAGGAGATTAACTGAGTACTGCCATTGCAGAGACCGTAAGAAAACAATAAACCATAGCACAATGCTGTTCTTGTCCTGGAGCCAAATGGCAGTAATTTCTTTGCTTGCCAATGAAATCAATCCTATATCTACAGGACTGCTATCTTGGGCCAGAATGCTCAAGCATGATATTAGACAACCAGAGATGTTGGGGGGCTTTTTCTTGTACTAAGCCAAAACACGGATATATTGCAGTTCATGACTTACTTTTCCTGGCTTGTCTTTACATTGGCTTATCAAATTGTGAACTTCACCACCTGCCAGGATGGAGATGTTTTCACAGACAGTTCATCTAATTTATATTTCCTAGATTCACAGATTTTAGATCCACGGCAATAAACTATTCCAGTTTCATTAGCAGTACAGGCTATAATCAAGAATACCAGCAAAAGTAGGACAAGTACACACGTCCAGAACTGCAAAAGGGCATTACAGAGGTCTAAACAAGGAAGATTAATAGGAGATGATTGTAGCTTGGCCCTCACAATGTAAAGCTGAAAGGAGACAGACTCATAACAAAGAAAACTAAGCCCTTCACGCAATTCATCACTGGACAGTTCAAGTCTGCCACCAGACACTGAGAAAACGAAAAACTTGCAAGGACTTAATAACTGAATGGATAGATCAATGGAAAAACAATCCATCAAGGACTCCCAGTCACAGATACAGCACCTCCGAGCCACCAGATGCTAGCAGAGTCACCTCTGATGGATCTTCCCTGCCCAGGCACTACCTGGTGGCTTCTGTCAGAGAGATGGTTTGGGACAGCTGGGCTTTTGGGTGGATATGGCTCAGTCTCTCTTGTGCAGAAACCACTGACAGGCACACTGAATTTCAGGACCATCATGAGCCTGAGACCAGGCTTTTCATCTGTGCCTACAGGCAGTGGGTCTGCCAGCATACTCCAAGGCTGTACTGAATCTGGGGCTGGGACATCATGCGTTCCATCAGACTTGATCCCTGCTTCCCCCAGAAGTGTCTGAACAGATGTGAAGTGGGCTGATCTGGGATCATTCTCCCAATCATTCCCAAAACCACGCTTCAGAGCAACGTGGACACAGCCCTCGGGACTTATGCTCCTCTGTGTGAAGTACAAACCCTTCATATCGGTTGCCTTCTAGCCTTGGAAAAATACTTAAGGTGCTTAAGTGTGAAACCAAGCGAGTCTTCCCCTTCGTCCCTGCCAGGAAGCACTGCAGAGGGGTGAAATTTGTTTTTCCGATTAGACTTCACGCAGCACGACCTTTGCCATCTCCAAGCCGGGTCAGGCTGATTAATGGGCTGTAGTCCCAGCACAATGAGGACCAGAAGGGTGTGAGGTTGCTAGGACATTCTCCTAACCGCTTCTGCAGAAGAATCACTCTTGAATTGCTCTGCACCATTAAGCAAAGAACCTGGGGGTCTTTAATTTATCAGGTGGGAAGTGAGGATAATTACTTTTCAAGCAGCCAATATAGCCGGCGTGCACTCACAGCGGAAGCAAAGCAGGGAAGTTGGGGGATTCAGACACTGTTTACATTCCGGTGAAACTGGATCTTGGAGCCATACACCAAAATTGGGAAGGGAGTGTCAAACTGGGATGGAGAGGAGGACAGGCTGTTATATAGAGTGACTGACAGATTAATCTAATAGTCTGGACTCTGAGGCTCCACAGGTGTTCAGACCAGTGATCAGACCAGCCAAATTTGCAGACAATAAATCCAAAACCTGCATGGGGCCATTGTGACTAATTTTGCTAGGGGCAATGTCAGGTGTGTGATAGGATACAGGGACCCCCTCCCCCACAAGGATTGAAAGGATCTAGTGAATATTGAGGGCGTTTTGAAAAATTAATTTCTTGCTCCTTTCCAAGCTCTCTCTGGTTTTGATATCATACTTTATTGTCAGGATCTTCGGTCATTACAGAAACATAAAGGGAATCAAAGCCCAGTGGGGGACAACAAATTCCCTTCTGAGCAGAGGGCTGGAATTCTTTCCTGTCACAACAGGACTGCAATTACTGTTTATTTAACTTTCAGGGGAGGGATTGAAAGCATAAATGTTTTTTGGTGGTCTCACCCAAGAAAAGCTTGTCTTATACCTTAGCCTGGGATCCAGGACCTCTCTCTGCTCTTTTCCAAAAGTGGAGCAATGGTTTGATCAGGGACAGGTCTGTGGGTCAGCTGTACTGAACCTGGGTGATCACTTGGGATGACCACAGACAGAGAGGGATGATGGATTGCTCCCAGGGAACTGTCTGAGAGTCAGGGTCAGTGAGGCTTGCTGTCATGCTCAAGAAGATAACAGCTGGGAAAGATGTCATTGAAAAAGAGAAAATCTAAATGTGCCTTTAATTCCCTAGGAAAGCAGCTCAGGAGCTCACACTTTTAGCAAGCAGGCAGATCTTTGTAGGAAGCACAAGAGGGGTGAAGCAAACACAAATCTTTTATCTGAGCGGAAGAGTGACTGAAATCTTGCCATGAATAGTGCCAATAAGCCTAGCACACAGCCTTTCCTCACATCCAGTGCAACCAGAATACACAGAAGACTCTGTGTTTTGAGTCTGTGTGACATCCCACCCTTGGATAAGGGAAGATATCACTGAGCAGCATTTGACTCCCCTGCTCTGTACCATCCCACAGGAGACATGTAAATATCATACCTCTTTCAGCCTTTAGGTGAAACCAACTCATCAATGATATCTTCATAATATTTAACAGATGCTTGCACGTCCCCTGGGCTCGATAAATACATTCTGGGCTCATCTCCTACCCCTCTTAAAGGCACTAGTTAAAAGAGCAGAAGGGGGGAAAAAATAACCCCAGGTGCAGAGCAGTGCCCTGTGGAATGAGGCTGGGGTCTCAGAGCCTTCCTCACACTGAAACCCCCACAAATGAAATATGTCTCGCTTGGGGCAAGTGGTAAAGAAATCGTGATCTATCAGCTGCTAAAATGCATCAGGACCAAGCAAGGAAAGGGAGAATTAGGCCTTGGGGGGACAGGCAGGGATCGTTCAGCAGCACAGACAGCAGTGCTATGGCAAAGGCATTTACAGAGACCATCAATCCTCCCATTTCTAGGGCTGGGAAATTCAGCAAGAGTTTCCTGCCCTGCACCATGCACAGCTGATGCCAAGAACCTGAATTGTTATGCTGAGTAGTATAGGGGAAAAGGGCTTTGTCTTGGTTAATATCCAGTGTTGGCTCACCATAAAAAACGGTGTAACAGGGTGGATGGAACACCAGACTGGGATGTCCAAGCCTTGAAGCAGCAGGGTGGCTGCAGGTGGCTGCAAGATGGTTGTATCTAAAAACATTACATTTCTCCTTCCAGCTCCCTGGAAGGACAGACAGAATGGTCCTTTCTCTGGAGTTTCAACAGAGGTCCACAGGGATCAATCCCTTGGATAACAAGGGAGCCCCTAATTCTTACATTTCCCTGGTGTAGTGAAAGGAGCTCTTGATCCATGACAAAGACCGGGCTGCAGGTGATCCTTTCACTCCTTGTCCTGTTTTTCCCATTTTCCATGACCTATGCCCCCAGTGCTGTATTGTATGTGCAATCTTTAGGCAGAAGATGAGGTTTTTGCTGTGTGCTTTTCCAATGCCTGGCAGCTAAAGCTGTTCCCTGTGCAGAGGCACTGGCTCCTCAGCACTAGAAATAGTAGAATACCACAAACACTGTGTAGTGTAATGTAACCACACATGGGTAGAGGCAATTCAGCTTTCTGGTAGAAATAAAATGGTAAAGCAATGCTCTTAAGACTAATGAAATTTTCCTGGTTGTCATCAGGACTGGCTGGAAAAAAAAGGGCTTTTCCTGTTGATTTTGCTATTTCCTCTAGCCAGTAATTATTTCCTTCATTTTCTTCAAGCTCTCACACCTTATCAAGGCTGCAAGGATCCCATTCTCTGTATTTATTGGAGACATTTTGACAAGGTCTGTTTAGAGACAGGAAACATTTCTGTACTTTTATATGGGCAAAGTCATATCGGCAAATTGTCAGTTCCTTCGGGAATGTATATGGGCAAAAAGTCAATTCCTGGTACAGTAGCACTAGAGAGGCATCTTTAACTTCCTCAGTTTTCCTTCTTGTTTAACAGTAAGCTGCTGTATTTTCAGGTGATTAGAAAGATGTGTCATTTGTTAGCCTGTCAATTTAACCACGAACTTACTTGCATCTGATAGAATGTGATCTGGACTTGGGACGTGGAACTTTCAGGGACTGGGTATATATCACAAATCATTATGGTACACAAAGTTTTAGAGATTCAGCTCACTAAATCACCAGTTATCTCCATACTATCTCTGGCATTTACAGATCCTCGCCAGCTGTGAAGAGTGTGGTTGGGTAAGGCTGCAGATCATCTCCCTGCCTTTCGTCTTCTGAATGGATTGGCCACCTGGTCAAGGTAGAAATGAGGCCTCCACAAAGGCATTGAGAATGGGCATTAACAGGGCAACATGGCACTTGACAAGTCAGAGAGAAAGATTATTTTAAAAGGCATAAAATCTTTGTAGCTTACTCAAGAGTTTTGATTGAGCAGATGGCCTGACTGCAGCTCTACCAAGTCATTTGAAATGGTTTTGTGGCTGTGAACAGCCCAAAGGAACTGTTTGCAACACCCACCATGGTACATATGCTTAAATAACACCATTTGACCTGACAACTACACAAACAGAATCCCCTTTAGAGGGCTGTCTTGTAGCACCTGTCAAAGATCCTCCTGATCCTCTAACACAGGGTCTGAGTGAAGAGATGGGGAATCTAACACCACACCCACACGCTGTCTAACCCCACAGAGAAAACACAGGCGACGTGAAATCCTTCCCAATCTGTCATCCATAACCAACCTGCCAGAAAGCAGCACATATCTGTAAATACACTGTGGGAAGGAAAATGCATTGTTGCTACACATAAGAACATGCTTCCTTCAGGAGAGAGGACTGAAATATGTCCAAGGCTAGTCAGCAATAAGAGGGTCTCCAAAACATGTGCTTCCTAAGAGCCCTCAGTCCTTTCCACTGTAAGCTTTCAGCACAGCTTGAATTTATATTGCCTATGCAAAATCTGTTCTTCATCCACGGCACAATGTTGAAGTGAGCCTATGCTTTGCCTTGCCTTTCTGTAGGGATGGTTGTCGATCATCAGCTGTTAGGATCACAATTTAATTCTCTGGAAGACAGCAATGGGATTCCTGGGAGCAGCTCATTCACATGGGAGTTTTTCTACATTTGTCACCGGACAGAGGTGGACTTTTGCAATCGATTGTATATTTTACAATATAGAGCTGTTCCTGTCAAGGCAGCAGAATTTGACAGTGCTGCTCTGAAACTCTTTCTCTCTGGCTCCAGCAGTTTGAGCAACAATGCTGAGATGAAGAGTTCCGTTTCTTTCCCTACTTGGGTTCAGGGTCTAGCACAGTGGGCCTTTACTGATCACTAGAGCTTTTAAGTGTTATGTAAATACTGTAATACTTTATCATGTCAGTGATTGTTCTTGGGGATGGTTTGGATATTTTCACGGTGGGTTGCTACTTACAGCTGTGAAGCCTTAGAAGTGTCTGCAAGAAAGACATGAGACTAAGCTCCCAAGTAATTAATTAAAATATAAGAAGTACTGTCAATATGTGACCAGAAAACTGTCCAGATGACCAGTCTTAGTGTCTACTCCTTTTATAAAGCATACAGATACATTGCTTAGAAAAAAGAAAGAGGGGATGTGATGTCAAGGATATCTCACAGATCTGTGAAACAAATATATTGGCTGGGTAGAGACATGGCAGCAGAATAATTCTTTCCCAGAGAAGATGAAGTGTCATCACAATAAAAAAGAGAAAGGTGTGACATCCTGAGATAAGAGAACTTTGCCCATATATTTGGCCTTAGTGGAGTATACCTCAAAAATTGGTATTGTTGATCTGAAAATGCAGGGCGGGCAGAGTTCACTGGGGAGACAGTTCATTCATAGCAGAGGATGTTATGTTATTTCTCTGCATTAAGCAGTAATGGAAAAAGGACACCCTTAAGGACTGCTTGGAGGCATCCCTATGAAATATGCTAAAGAAGAGATGAAAGAGATTACTCAGCCCAGATCAGAGACACCTCTATCATCAAAGATGTGAGACCAAGCCTGTGAGCTGAGCCTAAGAAGGTGATCCAGCCTTCCTTTCTCAAGGCTCCCCACTGCGATGGGAGAAAGACATTTCCTTTTTGAGTCTCTTTGCCTGGTCTATGAATTAAGGCACTGCTCTCCAGGGATATCCATCTGGAATGCATCTGACATATTTCTCCGGTGTTGCACTTGGCTCACGGGAATTGCTGTCCTCCCAAATAAGATCAGGGTTCCATCTACCCCATCTGCCTGTCTTCAAGAACAGACAACACCAGATGCTGGAGGTGAAGCTGGAGGAAACCCCTGTGGTCAGGAGTTATAGGATATCCTACCTAGGGAGACATTTTCCTTCAAAAATCCTATTGCTGAATGTTAACAAATAGGCAGGAACATGAGGTTTCTGCCTTCTCTACAAATATGTGCCTGTGAGCAAACACAAGAAGTTGCTATTTATGGGTTACTCTCCCTAGCTGAGCTGCTGTAAATAACTGTATATGTCGATGGCCTGCTCCTGCTGAGAGAGAAAATGTGTTACCTTAAAACTCAATGAACTCCTAGTTCAACTCTGCCTCTTCCTGAAGAAATAAACTGCAATAAAATAAAAGGAGTTTGGCTCATGTTTGATCCATCTGAACACACCCCACTGTTCCTGAATCAAGTATGCATTGAAGCAAGATCATACTGGAATTGCACAGCAAGTGAAACTGTGAGAGCTGGCTGTGTTAGGTGCAGTGCTTTCACAACAGGGCATAAATCTTTTCTGAGAGAAAGAGGACAAAGGGAAGGTAAAAAGAAGTGGAAAAACAAGGTGCTGCTCTTATTTTCTCTAAAGGACCCAGACAGAAAATACAGGCTCAAAGTCTTGACATGATGTGCTTAGGTTCATATTTTTCTTTTACAGAGTGAAAAAAAAAATAATAAAAGCCTTACATTCCACAGCAGCAAGTCAGGACAAAGAGGAGACTGAAACCATGTCTGCGGGAGAAGAAACTGCAAAGATGTAATACAGCTACCAAGAAAGAAAAGGAGCCAGCACTGTGGGGTGTGGGCTGTACCTCTGGGGCTGACTACTGGGAGACTGAAAATAAAGGCCTGGTCCACAGAGCAATGCAGGTATCTGAACCCAGGAGTTCCCACTGACTAATTCCTCACTCCGAAAAGGAGTTTGCTGAATAATGTTTAGAAAAGAGAAAGAAAATTCAACTTTTGCATTCCTTCTGCAATTCCATGAACTTCTGCACTGGATGATGCAGAAAACACCCCATGAGATCCATCAAACTCTGTTTGACTTTGCATCTATGATAGGGCATTAGGTTCCTGAAATCTTGTCAGCAGCAGTGAAGCAACAGACAAGATTTTCAGAAGGAGAGGTGTTACATACCTGATGGATGAGAAAGGGTTAGGTCTGATAGAGTGCAGTTGGACTTGATCAACATTATCTACCTTATGCCAATTCTGATCAGGCAAAACGAAACACAGCTCTGTGGCTTTTCAGGCCCCAGCAAGTGTCCTGTCCTTGGCACTGCTGGATGGAATCAGGCTAGCTTAGCTAGCAGGTAATGAGCAGCTAAGCAGGTCATTTGGCAGACAGGATGACTGATGAATCCTGAGTTCCATGGCTTTGTGCCTTGTGAGTCATCATCCAACCCAATTAGCCGGTGTTAGAAAAGACTGAGCTTTCCCCAGACATATGAAGTGAAAGAGATTCCCTCTTCAGCCAATTTCTCATGTTGTAATTGATTCAGTACACATGAGATGGTCAAGCATTGGAATAGGCTGTCTGAAGAAGTGGTAGAGTCATCATCCCTGAAGGTAGTTAAGAGACATGTAGATGTGATGCTTAGGTATGTGGCTTAATGGTGAGCATGGCAGTGGATGGTTAGTAGTTGCACTTAATGACATTTGAGGTCTTTTCCAACCTTAATGACTCTGTGCTATGGGGGAAGAAATACAAACTCACACAGTGCAGTCTTGTTGCTTTGGGAATCAGGGTGAAAAAAATAACAGTCCTCCCTGAAATCACTGCCTCTGAGAAGTCACCACTCCTGGTCTGCAACCAAGACAAAGACAACTCTGCAAATCCTTGCAAGATAAACTCCCTGGTCTACCCTTAGGGACTCAAAGACTTGATGCATTTCCAGCCTCTCCCAGCAGTCTGTAAAATTTCAGTTTCAGTGTTATCCTGCCCACCTGAGGAAGAAAACATAAGACTGAACACAACAAGGCCATGAGCAACCTGACCTAACTTTGAAATGAGCCCTGCTCTGAGCAGAAGTTTGGATTAGAGATCTCCTGAAGTTCCTTTCTGCCTAAACTGTCCCAGCATTGGCCACGGCCCTCCAAGGGGACAACACCACTGGAGATGTGCCACAGCATTCCTCCTGTTGGCATGCAATCAGGCAGTGATAGGATGAACCTCCACAGCAAAGCATGGGTTTGATTGCTGAAAGACAGCTGCCTCCAGCAAAGGTGGAAAAGGGAGTCTCCATTTGTTTGGTTTATTTAATCCTTCCAAAACTTGTGCAAATCAACAAAAAAGAGCTTCTCTCAGCAGGAAAGAAAAGACAAAGAGAAAAAAAATATATTAAAAAAAGGAAAGAAAGACAGAAAGAAAGCTAGTAAGCCCTCATTTAAGAGCAAACCATCCTGTCAGCCTAACACTTGAAGCTCCTGAGGACTACTTTGCACCTCATCACTCCTCTTGCCTTTCAGATTCTGGATTTCTCTTTTCCCCCTGTCTTATTACAACAGTGTTTGAACCAGTCCTGGCATCTCTGTCCCTCTTGTGCAATGTTTGCCTACTACACGATCCCCTCTTCAGCAAGAAGTTTCCCCTGCTGTAATGAAAGCTGACAGCAAACAGGGACCAAGGCTCATTTTCTGCAGAAATGCACACACCTCGCAGATTTCTACATGCTTCTTGCTGTTGGCCATAATAAACTCTCCTGGCAGTCCTAAGCAGAATTAATGCATATTTGAGTGCCCAGCTGGGGGGGCTGATGGCACAGCAGATAAAACAAAACAACTATTGTATTTCCAAAACAGCACTGGGGGAGATGTCTTTTCATGTGACACCACATTGCAAGAAATCACATGGATTTTCTCTGATGTGAAGCTTCAGGGGATTATTGTGTGAAACAGAGAAGCAATGGCTTTCTAGGGCTCTGCATCTGAGTAATTTCCAATTGTCCATGCTCTCACATGTATCATAAATTAATCTGGAAAAATCTGGGCAGGATATGGGACATTCAGGATGGAGATAATTCCAGGAGGAAATAGGTATCTGAGACCCAATCATTGCACTATATCACAGCATAGAGCTTGGCTAGGTAAGTCCAGTGGGGTCCAAGATTTCTTTATACCTTTTGCACTCACGGCAGAGTTGACCATGTGGCAGGATCTGTGTTTCTCTGCCTTTTCCTTCTCCTTCCAGGCTGGAGAGTGAACTGAGTTCCCACAACACCTTCCTTCCCAAGAGATCCCACAAAGCATTTTTGACGGCAAGCCTGTCCTCCCTGCTGGATGCCAACATGCTCATGCAGCTTGGCGGGTGTTCAAACATAGTCTTGACCTTATACAGCAGATTAACACAAGGGTCAGAAGTACTTCCCCAGACAAAGATGAGGGAAGTCTTTGGGAAGAGCAGCACACAGTTATCCAAGCAGGAGTTAGGTAAAAGTAACAAAAGCCTTTCCTGCTAGACTTTTCTACAATACTTCTAGGACTGAAAGGAGACTTTTAGGACTGTATCCCTTTGCTGTGTATTGGTGTTTGCCTCTAAGGCAAACATCCATTTCTCTTTCTCATCCACTGCATGAATACCTGAGTCTGCACTACAAGGTCATAACAACACAAACTGCAGAGCTCTCAGAGCTGCAGTGAGATGCTGGACACCCATTTACATGAATTAAATGCAGAAAAACAATTAAGCTCAGAGTTCCTGGAATTACCTGTTATTCACTATCCAGATGAAGACTCAACTACTTTCCTTGCAATCTACCCTAAAAATATTTATCCAGCTTGGGATACTCAAGCCATTCACATTGCCATACAGAGTGCTACCATACTCTTGGGAGATAGCATCTTCTCTTTTCCAAACCACTGAGCCAGTGATACACTGACTTACAGGATAGTGCAGCCCAGTGAATCTAGCACTCATCTCCAGCAGGAGAAGTAATAGCTTTTAGGGAAGTAACGGCAAAATGCCACCAAATACCCAGGGTCTAAATGAGTTGTGCACTAAGCAGACCAAGCGAGAGACTATCTTTGCACTGAAGGCATCATTACAATACAGAGGGGATAATTTAACGAAAAGACGGTGGTATTTCCCCAAAAAAAATGCCTCACTGGAGGAACAGTGGTGAGAGGAGGTTCTGGATGTACCTGTCTCTCTCCATTAGCTTGAACTGAGAAGCCTCTTTGAACCACACCCATCCTACAGTTCTATAAGGAGTCCACACTACTGGCTTAGGTTACGCACTTGGTCTGTAGACAGCAGATCCCATGGCTAAGTGACTTTCCTGAGCTCAGATGAGGTCCCTGGCTGAGTCATGGACTGGATTTCTGCTTTTCACCTCTTTCTAAGTCTATCCATCCCTCTCATCACCTGAGTTTTCCAGTTTGTCAAAGTTTCTTGAAAATGAACAAAACTTAGCATTTAAAGCCCTGTGTCTTTAAGCACCACAGTGTCCCCAAAGGATGAAAGTCAGTCCCACACAAATGCTAGTACCATGGTTAAATGGCTTGCTGAATTTCTGCTAGTTCTGTTTTCATGGCTGACTTCCAGCTCCAAAAGCTGAGCTCACATAGGTCTATGTTTCTGCTCACAGTGCCAACACTTTGCCTTTTCCTTTTGTTCAAAACCACTGGAAAAGGCGGACTGTTTCTTCATCGGTTATTTGAAACCTTGGTGATTGTATTTTTCATTTCACAAGAGAATGGAGGGGGTGGAGTTTAGACATTGCCTATAGCAAACTAGCAGTATTTCACTAGCTCTGCGATGACAGAGTTTCCAAACCTCCATAATCTGCTCATGAAAGAACACACTGACTGTGAACTTATTTCTTCCAACATCATTTGCTAGCTTTGACCCTAGACCTTCCTCCTGGTTTAGGATATTGGCTGAAGTCTTGCTGTTGGGATTAATATCTCTCTCTATAACTGAACTCTAGAAGGGAAAACGAGGTTTGACTTACAAGGAATTAAGAAAAGTTTTGCAAAGCACCCAGAAGACAACTAAGGAGCCTTTTCTCTAAGCACAGCAGTGTCACTGAAATAGAGATATATCATGTGATGACTTGCACTCAAAGGATCAGGAAGCATGAAGTACTTTTTCTGTTGGAATCAGTTTTCCCGTCTCTATGTTTTACTAGTTTGTCTGGGAGAGGAGAACAAGAGGCAGAAGTGATGTGTCTGTAGCCATGGAGTGACTCAGTTCCAGACCTAAGACTATGAATGCCCCTTCTTCCCTTAGCCTTCTGTCTCAGCCAAGGCAAAACAATGTCCTCTAGGCTGCTGACAGTTCCTCAGAAGCTGAGTTCCACTTTATTCCTATAGGCTTTTACGGCTACATTTACTATCCTGAGACAATTTTATCCATAAGTGTCATCAAATTTTTTTTTTTAATCTGAGAAATCCAGCCTGTTTTTTTTCTTTTCTTTTTAACAGTCTCTGCGGTTAATCTTTTGCCCACTGCAATGTTGTTGCTCTGCAACTGTAGCAAGTCAGGGAACTCAGCAGCTGACTCTGCAAATATTGTTCTTAATCATTATTTGATGGGTTTTCATCCATAATGACAGCCAAAAAACCGTGAGCAGGGATCCTGTTCCATCACATGCATTACCTTAGTCTGAATAGCTGGATAAAAAAAAGAAAAGCTATACACACATACACACACAAATCCTACAACAAGGACCTAAGTGACTGTAAGAGGAAGTCACTTTTTCACAGCAGCCTCCAACCAGGGAGCTTATGGCCAGCTGGTCAGCTGAATTCCCTCCTTTTCAATGACCCAATTTACTCCTATCACTTGTGAATCAGAGGCATCCTCCAGGATTTGGCAAGAGAAGGGGTGCAAGATTCTTGGTCCAATCCCATCTGATGAACCCATAGTCCGTTCTCCGTCAGCCCCAGTCCAGCAAAGCCCTTAAGCACATGCAAAAACCCCCTTGACTTCAGTGGAATTTCTCACTGGCTTAACACTGAGCATATGGCTGCATTCATGGCACCGCCTCCAATGGCTCACTAGCATGCCCAGGACCCGGTAAGCAGCTGACACATTCCACCCAGCAGCAGTTCTCCACTCTGAAAAAGGATTCCTGCATCCCGAGACTGGGAGATCCTTCAGCACAAGAAAAGCCTAACGGTGAAATGTCTTTTTATTTATTTCTTGTCTTTGTGCCCAGTCCTCAGCAATATATTGCTGCCAGAAAGGAGGGAGAGTGAGAAAATTCCTGCTTAGTTTGCTTCTTATCAATCACTGAAACAGGCTTCTAAGAGGAGAGGGGGTGTGAGGACCATAGTAACACACATCCAAATCGGTCCACTACATGCAAGGATCATAAGGGTATTACATGAAGGAGGGAGAAAGAGACTTAACATCTTGAAGAAAAGATACTAAGTTTAAAAAGAGCTGAGAGGAGGAGGGAATATGCCCGTAGGAAAGTTGCCTGACAGGTAAGAAAATTCTGTCAACAGATGACAAATCCATGGCCAACACTTCATGTGTCCTTGCTCCTTTCTTTTAAGAGTAGCCATGCTTTCTCCAGCTGCTTTTCTTCATGCTTCTTCCTTAAGGTCCTTTTGGCCCAAAAACAGAACTTTGGGCAGAGGTGTTCTCACCTGAGAGAGAGAGGCTTGTCCTTCTTTGCTCTCCCATGGCTGTGTTGGACATAGGAACACCACACTTTGGAGGCCAGCTACGGAGATGCCTGAGGAAGAATTGCATGGAGATTGCAAGTAGGACAAGATGGATGGGGCAAGATTCAGAACCTGGTACAGAGAAAAAGACTAAAAAGTTCTTCCAGGAACACTTTATTTAAAACATCAGTCTGCCTACAATTTAAGCCCATGTATGTTCTGTCACATTTCCAGTTCCATCTCATCAATGCACTTAGAAGGATCACTCAGAAGGATCTTTAGTAACACAGACTAACAAGATTTGTTCAAATGTTTCCCATAGGAGAGAGCTGAACCTGGCCAATTTTTATTGATCTTTCACCTGTACCTGTGTCAGAGGACTTAGTAAAATACACTGACTTTGTGTTGCCTTTATTTGTTGACCTCAGTGGATTTCATTGCTACAGCTCTGCTGTCCAAGCCATGTGTGTGCTTTGGCAGAGGGTGAATAACTTCAGAAACGTTGACATTTGCTCCATGTTTCCTTAGCAGGGTTTGGAGTTCAAGGACAATCTTTACTTTTGGAAAGCTATGGGGAGAAAGCTGTTGACTGAGACATAATGACTCAACAAACAAAAGGTTTGAGCTAGAAATGTAAGGTGTACTGAATTCTTCCCCTTGCTAGAAGGGCTATGGTAATTTCGAAAAGGTAAGAAAGCAGGTAAATGCGTACAGCCCATCCCCACCTCCCTTCTGTTTGCTTTGCAGTATTCAAGTTTTAAGTATTTAAAGAATTTTGTGTAGCAAGAGCAGTCACAAGACTGGAATTCTTCTAAGCCTTTCTGGCTTCCCACTGACCAGTTCATCCAGAAATCATTTTTCCCTGTGAAGTATCTGTCATCAGCCAACATTGGCAAAGTGGTGACATGAAAATGGGAGAAGACCCCATTTTGACATGGTGCTTCTACAGACATAGGGAACAGACATACTGAACTAAAAGAACAAGAGTAAGACAGGAAACATTTCCTTAATCACAGTTCTTCTAGACAGATACAACAGATGTCTTCATGTCATGACTTAAGCATCCTTAAGCAGTTAGCTACCCCCTAGAATTTTGGCTCTTATCCATCCATCCATCCATCCATCCATCCATCCATCCATCCATCCATCCATCCATCCATCCATCCATCCATCCATCCACCCACCTACCAAAAATGCCATACTTTTTTCTCAGGTCCTGCATAAGTGGTTGAGAGATCCAGTTATTATCATAAAGGACACTGAACAGGACTGAGCTACTGCTACTGCTTGAGTAGATATCCATGGGAAATTTGTATTTCAGATCCAATCTCAGAATGCTAAATTCAGACTTTCCAGCTGAAGACTGTGGTATATAAAATTTGACAATACAAAGGAGGTGTTTGCCCTGTGTAGGTTACTGGCTACAGCTCACATGATGGACTGAAAGTTGCTGAGAGAAGGTAGGTGTGACAGTTTCTGCCATAAATGTGTGTCTGACTTGGCAAGAAAATAACTTTTTTTTTCTGCAGTAAAAGGATATAAAAGAATATTTTGTCATAATATCTGCACCAGGGTGGAAATACATAGAAATAAATCCAAATGGAAATTGCCAGCTGGTCAGAGCTGACAAGGAACATTTTGGAGGAGAAATACGATTGTGTTGGTTTTTCAATTCCTTTTTTCTTCAAATAAAAGCAAGTTGAGAGTGTGTAATGGACTAGGGGAAGATTCAAAAGTGTAATGTTGGGCTTCATAAGAATCCCCTTCTCTGGAAGGAATATTTTTATCTGTCCCACTTACAAAATGAAGTACATTACAGAACTAGCATCATGTGCCTCCTGGTAAAAGATCTAAGACAAACATCCTTAGACTTAACGACTTAACCTTAGATTAGTCTCCCAGGAGAGAAAAAAATACCAGTCCCATTTTCTAAAACATTCTAAACTAATCATATAGCTGTGATAATTACTGATTTATCTTTTCAGTGGGCAGAGAGAACAGATGAGAAGATTTATAGTTTTATTACATCTCCACTTTGATATCTGTAATTTCCTAAACATGGTACTCATGTTGAGTGTTCATCAAAGTAAATAATAATGCGTTTTGAAATCATGTAGAAAAATGGATAAATGTTCCATGACCACAGGTCTTCAGGGGATGGCAGAAAGCAGCTTGCTTTCAAGGGCTAGCTACACATATTACAAGTTCAAATGATGCACAAGAGATTTACTTGGTGACTGCGGCTTTTTGTCTTAGCAACTGGTCATGACCAAGGCTTCAGTATTCTCAGAAGTGTTCAGTATGGATGATTTATTTGTGAATTTCTTAGGCAAGCAAATTCTGTTCCACAAATTGTGAATATCTCCAACTGTTTTAGAATACTAACGCTTTTTGACTGTTTGGATAGCCTGACATCAGTGTATGGGAAGCCTTATGAATTCTGCAAGTCTGTACTATAAAACAAAATAAATGAGAAGTGACTGTATTTTGCTCCCATTACCATCTAATTCAAAAATTCACCTTAGAAGGGAGAAGATCCTCTGGGGCACCAGTCCTTCACCTTTGATTATAGCAAGAGGCTAGAGAACAAGAAAAGATTACATCTGCTTAAAGCTCAGGATGAAGTGTTGTGAAACAAATTCCACTTCTAATTTCATTCTATGCTGTATTTTAGCCGTAAATGGATTTAACTGAAGGAAAGTGTTACTTCATGGCCATCAAACATGACTGTCCCTAACGGATTTGAGATCTTTGTGGAGAACCTTTCCAAGAAAGGCTGAGCCTCCACAGCTCTCAGGGAAACCCTGAGCACCTCACCACACCGGCCCCTTCACTCTTTGGTGTCCAGCTGCCAGCAGCATTGTATTTCAGTGGCATGTACTTCTCCACAGGGAGAAACACAAGTAGCAGGTGCACACAAAACTTATTAAACCTGTCTCCAAATCAACACACAGATGCAAAACACAACACTGGTTTATTATTTACTAATTGTTGTGCACATCCACATAATGGAGGAGAGAAAATCCTCTGTCTCTTTGGTGACTGATTAGCCTTGAGGAATGAGAAATGTAATCCAGATACTACCACCAAAGCAAGAAGAATAAAATTCTGGAAGAGGTGGCCTGGAAAGTTTGTGAAATCTCCGCCACTGGGGGATTTTGAGAGCAGCCCAGGCAAAGGCTACTTTCAGTTGAGCTGCCATTGTCATGGGGAAGGTCAGTGCAGTGAACTGCCTTTCAGGATCCCTCCCATCTGTTTTCTGTGGCTCCAAAAGCTTCCTGTTCTCTGAAACACTTGAGATGTATTTGCACACAAGACCTGCCATGCACTGAGGTGTTCCAGAGGCAAGCAGCACATCAAGTAAATTCTTTCCCAACAGATTGCCTTGTCTACATCTCTGTACCAAGCAGCTAGAGATGCTGAGGCACCCATGGGATGCTTTAATAAACACCCTAACCCAAATCTGGTTGAGAAACAGCCTATTTCTCCTGTAGAGCAGGATGACAGCACAACAGAAGGACACCCTCAGCCCCAGCACTGAGCTGCCAGGTCAAGACCTCCGGGGCCAGCCCTGAAAGAAGAGCAGCTCTCCTGTTGCCCACACCAGTGCCGAGAGCATTTCTGTCCAGCAGCAGCCTCCTGCCCTCCCTGCCTGGCCCCATCCATGCAGCCCCTCCAAGTTTCCAGCTCGACCCCAGGCCCCCCGCGCAAGCAGGGAGGGGCATGCTCTGAAATGGCTCTTCAGCGCTGGCTCCTTCGTTCCAAGGCAGAGCTCGGGTCGCAGCAGACTCATTTGTTTGCTTCTTTTGAGACGGAGGGGGTGGAGGGGAGGAGATGGGACGGGAGTTACCCAAAGGTTCTGTTTTCAGGCAGAGCAAGAGCACCCTCTGCAGCTGATTGCTCAGAGAACAGGCGGGCTGGGAACGGGAGGATGCTGTGATGCCTCTGGAGAAGGACTCCGACCTGTTAAGCAGAGGCACGTGTAGGCTTCCAGATGTCTCCCTTGCCAGAGGGCCAGGAGCTCAGCGGAGGGTGACAATCACTTTGGTTCATCACAATTCTGACCTGAAAAGGCATTTGTACCAACTTCAAGGGCTGAGAGCATCCCAAGACTAGTCTGATTTTCCAGGTTCTGGAGTGTTTCCAAAGATAAGTGTTGGAGCATCCCAAGGTGGGCTCTCCTGCACCAGAGTATCAGGAAATCACAGGGTTGTCTTGGATGTCATGAGACTTCACAGGAATGCAAAATAATGTTTCATTTGTTTATCGGACTCTGGGTGCTTTTTTTTAGTAACTTGGGCCTTTCTGCCTTGTTGCAGAAGTTCGAAGTGTTTTCTTTCTCAGAAAGTGAAAGCAAAGAACCCTGTCTTATGAAGAACACATGATTCTCAAAACTGCAGCTTCATGGTAACAACCAAAAGCTATTAGGCTGAGGAATGAGGAACACAGCTATTTGTCTCCCCCCACCACTTCCTATCTTCTCTTAGGAATATAGTTTTATATCCTGCTTGCTGTAAAGATTAAATTATTTTGTATTTAGAAACAAATCAAAAGTCCCTCCTCCATCTTTCATCTGACCTTAGAGACAGGAATTTCCTTGCTAAAGGTTCACAGATCCTCTATTGATTGTTGACTGAAGAAAATATTGTGAATTTGACAGCCAGGGCCATACTTGATATCTGCAATAGCACAAGGATGTGAGGGAACCTATTGTGATATCACAAAATCCAGATCTCTGCTATTGGCAGATCATCAAATCATATCCTCACCATAAAATTATCCACATCCATCACACAAGAATATCCTAGCTCTGATGAGAGAGCTAAGATTTTTTTATGATCCTAGTGTAACCCTTGCTACAGCTTTTCCTGACAACAAGGGAGCATAGAGCAGTTAATAAACAGATTAGGATTTCGTTTATTAATTAATTATGGGTTAAATACAACCAGAAAAAAACCTGTTTATTTGAAAGTGGGGGCCAGGGGAGAGAGTTACATCATTTAATATTTCAGTTTAATGGTGCTGTAGATATGTATAACCCACTACAATAGGAAAGTAGCAGAATACTTCCTTATTTGTGTTTAAAATACCTCACAGGGCGGGTCTCCAAGAAGCTGATGTTCATTCTCCTGATTCAAATCTTGCTATTAGAGAAGGCTGAAAGGAAAATCTCCTACACAGCTTAAATCTCCTAGAGAGCTTAAATGTCTCCTTAGTAAGTATATTTATTGAAATGGGTTGGATTTTTCTGTTGAATTCCAAGAATTAAATTATTTGGGGTCAGTGAGGAAAGAAGAATGGACAACAAGTGGCATTTGGCTTGGAGCAGAATGGAAATGTTTCTCCATATTTAACAATAAAAGAGGTAAAATGGCACTTTCAAAACTCCAGCTTCTCACTATGAAAGAATCAAAGCCATTTTGACATTGTTTTCAAAGACACTCATTCAAACATCTGACATCTCTGTGATCAGCTATATGTCACTAGAGCATCAAAAAGAATCCATGTTCCTTGCCAGCAAACACCAGCATCTCGTTGTACCTGGCGACTTGTGCAAAAGTCCCATGGACATCAACAAGCTCTTTCTTGTGAAAATGTGTATCATCTCATATCTATTTCTAAGAGGAAAGCAGACTAATGAAATAATAACCAGAAAACCCATTCCCATGGATTTTTAGAGTTAGAATTTGATCCAGTTTTTCTTTCTCATTGTAACAGACAATTACAGATAGACAGACTGTCCTGTCTCCTTAGTCAAAAGAAATATAAACTGACTTTTGCTTAGAGCTGGGACCCATTTGGCTTATTTGGAGATCTGAACCATATGATAATAACTAGAAATGACACAGCTGAACCCAGGGACTCCAACTTTCTAAATTCAGGAATCAGACCTGACTCATGAGTTGGCTGGTCTCGTCTCCAAAACTATGAACAACCCTTGTTCTCTCATGGCTGAAAGAATAGGCTGACTTGAAATGGACCAGATTCATTAGGTTCCAATGATTTTCCTCCTTCATATCAGCATTATCAAACTGCTGTCATGTGTTCTCTCCCAGCTGCAGAATCCCTGCCTCTGAGCATGTACTGAAAGGCTCTTATGACTCCTTTTTCACCTCACATCTACACACATTTTGCCTTCCTGACAGGTCTTGGGAAAATGGACTATGCTGCCTGCAGCACAGTTAAAAGAGGCTCCTGTAGTAGTGCTGTGACACGTGCCAGCATCTGCAGAGTATGGCAACATCTCAAACCTCCCAAAGCCCCCTTCCTGTAGGTGCTCTTGCTGCTCTCCCACAGCAGACCCCGGAAACACAGGAATCAATCCAGGAGCACCGAGAAGATGACTTGGGGGCAGTCTTCTGCTTGCTCAGGCAAAAGCACCAGATTTTCTGAAGGGACATAATGCCTGTTGCTACTGGAAGAGTCAGGAGGCCTCTATGATTTGTCTGCTACAAGAAAAGTGTCCTGAGATTTTTTTCAGTACTGCAGAAAGCCTGCAGCTGTTTTGTTCAAACCAGGTTTATCAGTGCCTTGCTCATCTCTTGCACACACAGAGAGCTGCTTGTCCCTAGTTAGTTTGCTATGCAACTTAACCCTTAAGTGGGTGCTCTGGTCACAACCCCAGGCAGGACAAAGCCTCTCATCCCAACAAAGCCCAGACAATCCAAGCAGAGAAAAGTGCCCCTCAGACCCCAGGGATCTGACTGTTCTTTTTATTTAAATTCTGTGTTCTTTCTGGATAATACATCACTTTGCATTTCAAAAGCCAAGCCCTACCCTTTCTTTTTGCAGGTAATTAGCTGTAAAAATGCCAATAGGTCCCAGTGTCTTTTTTCAAGGCACAAAAAGAGTTATGATATTCCTGATCCAGCTCTCAGTACCTCCTCATTAACCTTGACCACTTTATAGGGCAAGTTCTCCTCAATGTGTGTTTTAAATTCCTAATTTGGAGGTCATGCACTGGTGATGCTCTACCCACCCTTAGGTGGAGGAGCACCTTTGAGGAAATCCATAGAATCCCAATGCCACCATCCTCTAGACAAGGTGAAACGGCAGTCCCAAATGCTCACCCACAAAATGTCATCTGCAGACCCCAAGCATCCTCCAACTGAGTTTCAGCACTTGCCTTCAAAAAGGCCTGAAATTATGGTGCTGTCTGTGTGGCCTCAGAGGTGGTTGCTGGGAGGACAGAAAGCAGCCTAAAATCATGGGTGGCTATGGTTAAACAGTAGCTACATGAGCTTCAGTTGCAACGAGAGGGGATTATAAATTGAAGAGAAATAGAGCTCTTCCAAAGGGAAAACAATGACATTCCACCCATCTCTAGGCCATGCCTAATTGACAAGGATAGTTAGGAATAATTACCTTCAATTTTCAAAAGGGAGAAAAACATGGAGGTTAAGATTTTTGCCCAAGGGCACTCATATTACATAGTGTTTCAAAGACCAGCATTTTGAATTCAGACTCTAAAGCACTGGTTTCAAAACTGGGATTTGAAAGGGTTTTCACGTAAGTATCTTTAGTGAACCAAAGAACATCACAGCCCAGAAAACAAGTCCAGGCTTTCTTACTCCTGACAAACAGTACAATCCTTTGGGCCTAATGTTGGGCACAATTGAACAACCAGCATAGTTTGGTCTCTACTACAAGTACAGGTGATAAAAAGTAAATAAATTCCCTGTTTTATGTTTAAGTAATTCTGGTAACTTTGAAGCAATAAGTAGAGCAATTAGATGTGCGTTTTGCATGCACACTTGCACGTCTCTGCTGTTAGAGAAGATGGTTCCAGGCTAATGCTTGCCAACACTACTGGGCCATCAGTGTTTGAGCAGGATGCAGTGTAGCTCAGGTTCAGATGATATGTCTAACTTCCATACACGCAGTTTCTTTTATATGTCCACATCCAAACAGCAGCGCTGCCAGCTCACTGCAGGCCCTGCTGTCCAAGAGCTAATGTGTCTCCTGGTCACTCAAGGCAAGAGACTTCTCTCTCACTCCAAAGCCAACATACATGCTTAAAAATTTTGCCCTAATTTCCTTAAGCAAACTGGTGATGCGTTTGGATATGATTTCTTCACTCTGAAGTCCCTCCTGTCATGGCCACATGCTCCTCATTTTGCATGACATTTTTGCTTGCACAAACAACCCTTTGTACGTGCAAAATCTCGCATTTGTGCTTGCCAGTCAAGCAAGGCATTGTCTGCTCAGCCTGTCTTTGTGCCTGCAAAAATTCTAGGGCAAATGCGAAGGCTGAACAGAAGAGCCTTTGGACTCCCAATTTTCTAACCAGCCAAAGCCAAATGCATTTCTAACTCACAATGACCTCATTGCAGTCAATGCAAACATGCATCCATCCATCCATCCATCCATCCATCCATCCATCCATCCATCCATCCATCCATCCATCCATCCCAGCACGAAGGCAGAAGTCCTGGCCCTCTCCAAGCTGATGGGAGCCCTGCCTCTGATTTCTGAGAGATGCCTGAACTTCCCTCTTGTATTTTTTTTTCCTCAAGTCTCCCTTTAGCAGAAATGATGCTCCTCAGTTGCACATCCTCTGCCACTTGCAGCAGTGGAAGCAGCCACATGACCCGAGTAATTAAGGCACCGAGTGCTTCGAGCGGCTCACTCCCGCATTCTGTTGGTCACAAAAGAGCAGTCATGGACCGCTTCGACCAAAAACAGACCTGAACACAGAGACTCCATTGTCCCCAGGCCAGAAGAGATGGCTGCTGGGAAGAATTTGAAAGGCATAGGTTTCAGTATATATGTTGCTTTTCCATGAAACTATATACACTTTTGCAAATTATAAGCTGTTTCCTGTCTATGTTCCAGCACTTTGGGCTCAAATTAAAATCTCCTTAAAATTGGACCAGCAGGAGGGGGAAGAAGGAGGAGGCATTTGCTGGAGTTCTTGAGCAAATGGGAGGAATTTAAGGTCTTGTCCTCTGTAATTCCTCCCCTATAAAGGAATGTACTTCACCAGGTTGCCACATACTGAAATAAACTTGGCAGAAGTGAGAGAAGCAATGTTTTCCTTCAGGTTTTTAATGCTTTTGGCTTGGATTGCATTCTCATTGCTTCTTCCTACTGCATTCTCCTGCCTTTCCATCCAGGTGCCACTTAACACACTGGCCATTTTGCCGAAGGGACACAGTAGTAAAAGAAACCATTCCACCAGGCTGTGATGTTTTCCTTCCCCTTTGCCACAGGCGACCAGCAGACCTCCAGGCACCGGCCAAGGGATAGGTAATGTTTTATATGCCCCTTGGACGGGGTTGCTTGCATACCAATTACAGCCTGGCATGCCTCTGCACCCCCTCCCCCAAGGACTGAGAACATCTGGAAGCATTCACAGCCCAAGCACAATCTGGCTCAAGTCCCAAACTGGAGGGAAAACAAACCAGGGAGCCTGGGAAGTCAGAGCAAGGTTCACTGAGGCACACCAAGGACCTGCCTCTGATGTTTCTTCTCTTCTTTCTGCTGTGTGATGGGAGTGTTATGAGGTGAAGAGATCCACCTGTCTTCTGACTCCATGCTGTGCCTTTTTGGTGTCACCAGGGATACTATCATCCATGCAGTGGATCTCTCTTGTGGACTACTTTCCTTCTGTCTTCAAGAAGGACTGTGTCCTGGTCTCAAACTCCATATTCAAATATTTCAAGACTTGATCTTTTCCAGACTTCTGAAACTGGTCTCCTGTTTCCCAGGATCAGGTTTGCCACTCCATCCTGCATGCCTTGAGAGAGCACTCAGCCCCACTGCAACTTGGAAAGACACTTCATCTCTCAGGGCAGGGCTGTTCTCTCTAACACCAGTGCTCAGTCATGGCCCGTTTTCACACACCTCTTTCAGCCAGTGGAAACAGTTCAGTACCTGCCAGAGAAAAATTCAGGCCATGCACTTTGCACACTGACAGCATCCTGAGGCACTGGTCTGCCTTTGCTGACTTTGCTCTGGAGACATGGGCACCGCTTCCCAAACTGATGCTGCAGCAGGCAGAGAGGTCAATGCCAGCTGGCTGAGACAGCACAGAGCTCAGCACAATCCACTCTACTTCCAAGGTGGGTTTTCTAGGATGTGGTCAGTTGCACGCTGGCCTGGCTTGATTAGTACTGTGCTTCAGATACCTGGTTGAAAAGCTGAAACTCAAAAAATGTGAGGAAACTAAAGAGAATGGCTGGGTGTAGAAGAAAATATGGACTGGCCTTCACAAATTTTTCCTGATAGTTGTGTTCACAATGAAAGATGATGCCATAGCAGAGGCATGCATGGACCAAATATGTGCATGATTTACAGCCTACGATAAGTTCTCTGTTCAGATTTTCATCCCACATTATAAAAAGCAGGAAAGGTCTTTCTAGGTGTATCCCTGGAGGAAAACAGTACCAAAAAAAAAAAAAAGTGTAGCAAGTTTTGGATTATTTTCTTTGGCTTCTGTTCTGTTCCACATAAAGGCAAAGAGATAAAGACAGGAAATAGGCCCTTACTATGTTTGTTTGCTACTCTAATGGAAGTAGCAGAGACCCACAAGGCATGCAGCACAACTGTGGTCTGATTCCACCTCAGCTTTCTGGATTAAATTCGCCAACAACAGATCATTCCTTCATTTGCAGATGGCTCAGAGTAAAGTACATATCAGAGGAATAACAGCAGAATGTATGTCCTAATCTAGGGTAGGGAGAGGAGATGGATTTTGCAGTGCCTGATGCCTACAGCTCATGCTCCCACAGGATGCTGGCCTTGCTAACTCCAAGTCTTGAGCAAGATCCTTGGCTTTTCAACATGGTGGGAACAGCAATCCATGTTTCCTTTAGTCATGGGGGTCAGAGGTGACTCTGCCAGCTCTGCTTGACTTTGCTAATTTACCCAATTCTCCCCTTGCACACCCTTTTTCACATCTGAATATTATTCCTTACTCTTTTGACATACCTGCAACTTAGAAAGCAGAGAAGATGGTTGCTATTGTGAATCCATCCCAGGAGAGAACCAAGGAAAGAAACAGGAAGTCTGGTGGGGAAAGCTTGGTATACCGAGAGTAAATGGGGTACAAACTGCTCCACCAGGACACAGGTACCCTGGTAGACAAGGACATATATTCATTTCAAACAATATAAATCAGAATTTAACCGTGGCTTCATGTTTTATGGGGTGAATTTCATGGTAATAGATAAGCTTGTATTCTGGGAGACCAAGACAAGCCCATTTATGAGGTCAGGACAAGCAGGTACAGAAACAGCAAAAATACCATTTCCCTTCCTGGTCTCTCAGCTCACTTCAGCTCTGCTGCTAAGGCTAAACAACACTAAGAATAAAGAAATTCCTTCATTTTTTCCAACTTCAGCTGGAAGGATCTCAGATCTGGACTCAGCTAAATAAGCCAATTTTTCCAAAGCTGAATTTTATAAAAGAGAAACACAAATACAGAGAGCACAGTCATACAGAACGTATGCTGTCATTCCTCTATTCCATGGTGTGCCTTCTGCTGGAAAATAGAGGTGCAGACTGGATATGCAGAGCTCGAAGGAGGAGCTCTCCTTCCTACTCATGCACATACAATTACCCTGCCAGGGCACATCTGTCAGCCCAGGCCTGCTCTGGCCCCACCTCCACACTGAAGGCAAAGGAGGCTGTAGCTGCAGTGGGCAATTTCAGGTTACCCAGCCCCCAGCTGCTCTTGAGGCCTGGTTGCTGCTCTGTTCCCCTTGTTAATGATCAGCTCCTGGGATGTGTTGTGCGGATTCCCTTGCTTTGCACCTCATCACAACCTGATGTCTTAGTCAGTCCCAAAAGAGTCAATAGATCTGCCCTATTGCTGTGGCATTTTTCCCTCTGTAGGAAGCAAAACCCAAAAGCCTGTGTTGAGAGGCCTGTCACAGACAGGTATATTTGTTACGGTGCTCAGAAAAGGTATTGACAAAGCAGATTTTTGCCTAATGAGGGAAAGAAAGAGAGGGAGAAAAAAAACCCTGGGGAATCCCCATCCATTATAGTTTCATCATCTTTTCCACTCGAAGAAACAAGGTAACTTTCCGTACAGCATTTGGGATTTTTCTGATCAGGATGGTTAGGTGCTGTCTGAAATCAACACACCCATGGTTTCTCTTTGGTCTTTTGGAAATGCTTCATATGCCAACCTCAAAAACAGCCACAGTGGCTATTAAGTGTGCAGTTCAATTTGGTCACACCCTTCTCCCACTTTCCAAGAGTTCCAGGGTAAAGCCTGGTCTGTGCAGCCTAGGGAAGGCAGGACCTCTAGATGTTCCAGTAGAGGCTGAAGGTGAGAAAGATTTAAGGTCCCTGTTGGAGGTCCCTGATCACACTAGAACTCCAGAGACCTAACCTTGGCCAGGGCAGGAATGATTACTGTTATATCTGGCTGTGTAACCTCTCTTAGTGGATGGGGAAATGAGCATCTCCAGAGAGCAGTTTATCCAACCTTTCTTGCTTCATTTCTGAAAGGCAATGAAGCCTTCTAGTCTAAAAAAGAAAATAAATCTATTCTCTGTTCACTGATCCCAAGCTTTCCTATGCTAAGCATCACATGCTATATACTCCTAATTTTATTTTAAAAAAACAAACAAGCAACAAAACACCAGTGGATGCATATATTGACTTTACCTTAATCCTGATTCCCAGAGTGGCAAGGCTCCTTTAATGTACCTCTGTTTGCTTGTGGAACAGGAACACAACTTGGACGTATCAAGTTCCAGCCCACAGGGAGGGTTTATGAGCCAGCCATAAGAGCCTGAAACACGACTCCAAGATGTGTCTTTGAGAATATTGCCACTGAAAGCTCCTCAACTGAAAATGCTTCATATAAAAACCTTAACTGGAACAGCCAAAGAATATTGGTGTCTGAGTACAGACTGAGGAATCAGCACATTCATTTAAAATTCAGATGCCAGCACTAAGACATATGGAAACAGGCTCTATCCCTTCTAATATATGTGATCATGGGGATCGGGTTCCTTGCAGGACCCAAGCCTCAGACAGACAGGAGGTTTAGGCAATGGATGACCTTGAAAAGGCTGCAGCATAAATCACCATGGAAATCCAGGAGGGTGGGTCTGTTTTCCCCATATGAATATTTAAAGAACACTCATTTTTTCTAAGTGATAGATGACAAGCAGGTGGCCTGAAAACTGGAAGTATTCTTGCCATTTGTTCTGGGAGATTTCTTCACAGGTTTTGCATTTACTTCTTTATCTACTTATTTATTTATTGGTGGCTTGCCATCTTATTCTCCAAGGCCAGGAGTTGATTTTGGAAACTTTCCTGGAGAACGGCGCTCTGAGATTGCTTTCTAAGCCTGGTTTTGATTTTAAGCAAGCAAGATCTGATTTCCCTGCTTTGCTCCAAGCTACCTTGCAGACCATGCTTTGGACCAGATCCTCAGCACTCACTTCATGGTTGGGACTGTGCTGATTTCATTAGTGCATGAATACAGCCAGATCTGATCAGCCCAAAGGACCCAATACCTTTTCTTTGACATTATGCAGTAACAGGTGCCCAGAGAAGAATATAAGGGCCAGGCAACTGCACAGTGATGCTTCCCTGGAGTATTCTCCCACTCCCCAGTAAGACAGTGGCCTTGTGTTTAAAAGTCCTTTATTTATCCAGTTAGTTTTTGAATCCATGCCAGCTTTTTGCCTTTCCTAGCCTCCTGTGGCAAGGAGCTCCTTTGGTTAATTTGGGGGAGTTTATATTTTTCTCCTGCTTGTTTGTGTTCTTCATGCTTTTCCTGCTTTTACAGATATTTATAAAATCTTCTCCCAGCCACCTTGCTTCCCAGCTGAAGAGTTCTAGTCTGCTTATTTCTCTTACAAAAGCTCTTCCCTGCTTCTGACCACCTCTGTTGTAGGGGTGTGAGACACAGGTATGAAATCCCATCAGTCAGTCCCACCACCTGATGGGTCAGGGGAGTGGGGCAGGGCTGCTCGTACCTCTAGTGTGGCAGACACACATCTCTATCCAGCATAAACACGTCTACCAAGGGCATCTTTTTTAAAACCTCAGTGGTTTTAAAACACGGGTAGGAACGGGAAGGAAAACACAAGTCATAAAGCAGAGGGCAAGATACTTCCCTCAGATAACCTGGTGACTGCAAAGTCCATCTGCAGCGTAGGTTAAAGAAACAAATGCCTAAGATACGTTATCCAGGCATTAATGGAGACGTGCACCCAAGCCATTTCCTGGACCCAAGCACGGGCTTGGGAGCAGGCAGATGAACAGCACTGGGAAAGCACTCTACACTGGACAAAGTGGTACTGGGACAGGGCCTAGAGAGATACTGGCAGGGAGAAAAAGTTCCTGAGCCTCAGTCTACACCGGTTTATTTCTTCCCACTCCTCATTAGCATGAATAATAATGAGGTAACACGAGGAGGGGGCGTTGCTGGCAAGGCTGGTGACAGACCTAGTGAGTCTCTAAGGAGAGTGTATGCAATTATCTGAATGAAGTAAGACTGAAGACAGAGATAACCAGTACAAATAAATGAGCAGAGATGAGATCAGGCTGATGTCATTCACCCCAGGCAAATTTTGGATTTCTCTTCAGGCGGAAGTTTCACTAGCAGCACAGTGGAAATAGGAAATTGAAAACAAGCCTCCAAGCCATGAATTTCACCACTGAGTGCTAACACAACTGTCTCCCCAAAGCCAAGGAAGAGGCCAAGTGGGGGAGAAAAGATCAGGTTCCTATTTATCTCAGAACTATCTTCTAGTCACCAGCAGTGCTTTGACATGATTGAGTGACTTCCAATGAGTCACTTCCCTTCAGCCTCCCCTTCCAGCTTTCCTCCACCTTATGTTAGATGTTGGGCTTGTGGAGGTAAGACACAAAACACTTTCCAGTGGTCAAATCTAACAGTCCAGATATTTGCCAAAGTTCCAGCAATTGTGCTAGCAATATTTTGGGAGTGTTAAGCACCACTTGACAGCAACAGGAGTCAGAGAAACTCAACAAGCTTTTAAAGCAAAGCCAGAAAAGAAAATTGAGCTACTGTTGTCTTTTTTTTTTTTTTTTTTTCCCCTAGTGGAAGCATATGTAGAGGGAGCAGAGCTGCAGACTGGTGTCCCAGTGACTGACATGCAATCTCTTGGTAAAGACATTGGCCATGGATGCACAAGGGAGCATTCTTGTGCATCGTTTCCTTTGTTTATCTCACCAGCTGTATTTATAGATTTGCAGAATGCTCTTTACAGTTTGCAAATCACTGTCTCATACAGCTCGCTCCATCTTCAAGATTTTATGATGTGGACCCAATCCAATGTCTAGACCAATAATGACAGCTCACATCTCAGCCAAGCCTTTTCTTAATTGTCCACAGGGCTGGCAAGGAAATACAAACATTCATAGAAGCAGCGACATTACTAAAAAGACTTTGACCAGCTGGCATCTTTCCCTGCCAGTCTTGGGGCAGCTTCTTACTGTATATTTCCTACAGCCCAATCCAGTCTGGTCTTAAAATAGCTCAAATTATGGTGGTTCCCTGAAAAACAGAAAATGTAATGGCCAGAGATTTGCCTTCTGACTCTGTCCATTGGGGTAAAACTTTGTTACTTCTTAACTCACGTGATGACCTCTCAGCTTTTTTGACACAGTGTGACAGGAACAGGGTCACACTTTTTGGGGTGTCTCTTGGGAAGGCTTCTCTCCCCCCATCCTTCTTCCACATTGATGGGGCCACATCTTACATGTTGGAGCTCCAGAGCTGTGAAGTGTTCCAGTGTCAGCTGCAAAGTGCCTCTGGTCCCATTTAGGATCTAAAGGCTCAACAATGGTGCAAAAACATTGTCCCAACAGATGGCAGCTTATATGGGAGGAAGTTTGGCTGTCCCACCGTGGTATATGTCTATGCAATACTTTCCTTAAACTGTATGCTGTTCTTCTGGACACAGCATCTCCTGAAGGTTATGTCCTTTGTTTCCAGCTCAGATTTCTGTTACTTCTTTCCCCAGCCAGCTGTCCTTCAATTTGGTGATCTTCTGTGATCTTCTCATACTTCCACAGTTTCTCCGGCTCACTTCCAGATTTTTTTGTCTGTTCTCCCACTTTGGCTATGTACCGTTTGAAAAGCATGTCCAAGGCCAAGTGTTGTGGTACAGATGTGACTGTACCATCAGTCCTGACAAATCCTTCCTTACGTTTCTCCAAGACTGAGATCCCCACAAAAATTGTCATGAAACCCTGAGACCCTATGGTCTTGTGCCTTTGCATTCATCTCTGTATATCCACCTATTTTTGTCTTGCAGGAGACTGTAAATTGGCTGGCTTATTCTTAATTTTGCAGTTTAAATAGCAACAGGCAAAAGGAGAGAGGAGTGGGGAAGGGAATGAGTCTGGTTCTCAGTGTTCCCTCCCAATCAGTGAACGTTAGTAGGACAAAAACACAAACTGCTCGTCTCTGTTGCACTCACAGGACGGACCCCACCTCACCAGCCCAGACCTTGGGTACTCCATCCCAGCAGGGTCTAAGCTTCACATGAAGTCTGACTCAAGCTATATTTTGTGGCATTAAATGACAGTTAAGTACTGAGCAGGCTTTATGAAAACTCCATGCAGAGAAGGAAGTTTCACCACAGCAACATTATCAGAGATCGCTGACTCAGCTGCTGCAACACCTCATTTTCAATTTCACGAAAGCTGCAGGATCCAGACTCCAATGCTGGGGGGTCTGGGGCTTCAGGATTTTGGTTGGGGCCTTTGTCCCCTTGCAAATTACCCATTGAAGACACAAGCAAAGCTGTGGGCTGTCATGCGATATGAAGCATTTTACTGCAGATGGGTTGGGGTTTTAAAATAATATGATACCATGCAATGAGCAGTTGGGAAACAGAGTTAGAGAGAGTGCCACTCCAAGCCCTGCCCACTGGGAGACAGTGGCAGAGCCAAGAATTAAATCCATGGCTCCCAAGACCCAGACTAGCGGCTGAGCCACAGGATCATTCCTCTCCCCTTCCTGCAATTGTCCCAGCTGAGGGCCTGCAACGTCCCTGCCACACCAGAACCCCACAGGCAGGAGTAGACTTTCAAAAACACCCCTGCCAGAAAGACTGAAGCAATGCTGGGACTTGTCCCTGTGGCACAGAAAGTGCTCTCACTGCCACTCAAGACAAACTTTCTGTGCCACGCTTGCTGGCAGAGCCCAAGGAAGCTGCAGTTGCTTCAGCCTTCCAAGTATCAGCTTTCTTTCTCAGATACTAGAAACCCAGGCAGTCCAGTTTCCTTCATGCTGTACAAAGATTCTTCCCACACCACTAAAAAATGCAACCATCCCATTTCATCTGCAGAGTAAGAGCAGGAGCATGCCAGCCCAGCAGGCTGTCAATGTCAGAGCTCAGGAGGTGCAGTGGGAAGTTGAAATGCACAGTACCCTGGATAGGAAAGCATCAAGCTGGGCCAGTCCATCAAAAAGAGCTTCCAGCAGCAGTCACCGTGTGTTCTCTTTGGTTCCCAACAGCCCTGTTGGAGCACTCAGGTGGAATGGCAAGTGCACATTCTGCAGCAGAACTCAAGTGGAGATGGATTTCCGATGTACCAGTGAGCAATGCCCACTGCGGCCCAAGTCATTCAGGAACCTCACAGGAGCAAAACAAAACCACACACCACCATGTCTAAATGAATGGTGCACAGGAAGACTATTTCCAGATATTTCTGATCTCCTGACCTTGAGTTTTCAAGCAGAGTACTCTATTCATTTCATTTCTATTTGGTGTAATAGCAGAATTCCTTCATGTCTCTATTACTCAAAGGATTGTGTCAGCTCTTCTAACCACATCATTGCACTAGGAATGTGTGCTCATCTGGACATTGACAATAAACTCTGTCTTTTGCATAGTCACCATCTCTGGGAGAAAGCTTTTCCTCTTTTTGCCTTTCTTTTTTGTTCAGAGATTATATGGTCATAGAAACGTGCATGTAGCCCTGTTAAAACCCACTTCCATGTGCAACCAACTCTCACTGTTCAGCTGGTTATTTGCAGCAAAGGGACTGAGCCAGATAGACAGATCACTGCACACTTGTGGTAATGACAACATTGCCCCGGCACAAAAATCATAGGGTTTCTAATGTCCTCTGCTTCACCATTCCCTAGAAGTCTAGGTCTTCCAGATTGGAACACAGTGGGGCATTTTTAGGCTACTTGGGGCATTGGTACTGTAGAAAGAAAATAGATGGGTGTCTAGGTGGTTGGAGACTTGCCAAGCCAACAAAAATAGCTGAGCAATACCACAGCTTAAGGCAAGAATGGATAACTTCCAAATTTTAAAGAAACTCTTATATTGCCTGCTAGGTGTTCAGGGACCAGGTAAATGCAGCAATGTTGCAACTCTATCAGTGTAGACTACCAGGCCTAACGTGGCTCTGCACTGCTCCCAAAAAAAACCACTCCCAGGATGGTAGGCCCTCCTGTGACCTGGATACTGGGACCTGCATCCAGTTTTTGGGTTGTCTGTTAGTTAACCCTAAAAAATCTAAAGAGAGAAAGTGAACACAGGATACATACTCTCTCATTTGACAATGCTCTTCATCTTGGATGAAAACATCAAGGCTTCCCAGCTTCATAAATCCTTTTTGTTTGTAAGGACACATTAAGCAGATGGTAAACTGCTCTAGGCATTGATTCCACACAAAAATTCTCACATCTGGAGCATGACGTCAATTTGGCCCATTGATCACACGAATTGTCAGGCCTGCGTTTCTCCTCTCCTTTTTGCTTCTTGGGTTGTTGCTTACAGAAAAGCCCATATTTCCCCCATTCCTCAAAGACCTTTTGCAAGGACAGGAGTGTTTCTTCCCCAGGGCTGAGGCAGCTCCAGAAGAGTAATATAGAATGGACAAGTGTGTTCAGGTGGGAGGAAAGAAAGATCACAATTTCTCTGTGAAAAACCTGGCACAGCTGTTCTTTGTTTGACACCAGTGTCCAGTCTACCCAGCCTAGGCAGGACTTTCCTGCAGGAATGTTTCCTTGCCTGTCTGCCCACACACCGTGGGCTGCATTCATAGATCATGGGTCACCTGCTTCTGGGGACACAAGACTGAGGTTTAGCAGGTCCCTTCCCCAGTGGGCCACAAACCCTCTTGAGGAATGTAAATAAAACCCATTTCCACTTGTTAACTGTAGATAATATTTCTTTTCAGACCGTCTTTGCCTAGTAGATTTGCTGCTCCTTCAAAGACGAGAGACACATAATGCCCACCACTTCTGAGCTTCTCAGTCTGAGCCACAAGGTAGGTCTTTACTCACAGTTTGATAGGAAGCTTTGCTGGAAGAAAATTTGAACTCAAAGCCCCGCATCAGCAGAAAAATGCTTGATTTGCTTTGGTACCTTGTTCCATCTAGAAACAGCAAATTACAAACTAGATAAAAAGAACAGTGACAGTTCTACTCTGTGTATACTCTTGGAAAAATAGAACCCACAGGTCTCCAGCAAGTGCAGCTCCATCTAAAGTAACAGTGACGTAGACTGTGAGTAGTTCTAATTCAACCAGAGCTCTTAAAGAAATGCTATGGTAAAAACAGCAAAGCGGGACAGTCATTCCTAGAGCTAACAGCAGGAAATTAAATTTGACACCTCTGTGGATATAAAATGCAAATTTAAAAAACTGTACACTCAGTTTTGGAATAATTTCATTGGAACTGCAGCAGATTTTCCATCCTTTGAAGTCTTCAGGCGAAGACTGAACCCATATTCAGATGTCCTACTCTAGATGCTTCATTTAGTTATTGCACACACTATGCACTAAAGAAAAAAAAAAGGCAAGAAATTCTGGTTGTCTTCTCTCCAAGGCTATAAGATCATTGGGTACCTATGTAGTCAGGGAAGAGAGATAGTCATGACATGAAGTCAGTTTCCTGGAACTGCTGGCCTGCATTTTGTTGTGGCAGCCTTTCTCCATGACAGGTTTTGGCTTTACCTCAAACCAGTGAATTCAACAAATTAATCACCAGACAAATTTCTACAGGGTTTCATTTATCTGCCACGTGTCAGGATTTATCTTAACTGTCTTTTCCAACCTTACTGTGCAGGGACCATTACTGAGATAGCCTTTGGGAAGAACTAAGGTTCTTGGATAAAGTAGAGATTTTCAACTAGATAAATGGTAATCAGCTAAAAGTTTATTAGGGGACTTTCTGCTAGAGCAATAGCTTTGGGAGTTTTGTCAGCTAGGACAGAGTAAAGGAGAAAACCAGAACCATCACTTCCCCCTTCTGTGAGATGAATATATCCAACAGCTCCCAAATCTGTCCCCATTCGTGACCATCCCTCCACTCCATGCGTGAGCACCATGACAGGAATAACCCAATCTTTGTATTCAGCAAAGAAGGGGTTAACCAGGGCCAAGAGCACCTTGTAAACAGAGTGGAAGTGTAACCTTTGCTTATAAATCATGAGTTCAGCCCCAGAACATGTCTTTAATCCTGTAATTACACTCAGAACTCACTGTTTCAGTCAAGGAAATACTAGCTCCTCTCCAAATGGCAGTGAGGCTGGCCTTAAATGATATGTTAGCTCCCCGAAATGGCTGCAGAGCTCCAGTGCTTCCAGCATCCCACTCCTGGTCACTGGAACAGGGAGGGGGACGCACCCGGCTGTGTCACCCTGAGTTCTGTGAGGCTCCCCTGTGGGGCCCTGCTTCCCACCAGCAGTTCCCTGAGAGAGGAAAACTGCCCGCAGGCATCAGGTTGGCTTTGCCCTTGTGGCTGACAGGAGACCAGATCCTCCGCAGCTTGCGAGCGGTCAGGACCTCAGCCATGGGCAGCGGGGCAGGCATCACTGGTGGAACATGGTGTGCCTTCTTGCAGCTCTCCTCCTTTTGTGGGCACAGCCCATCCCCACCATCCCTCGGGAATAAACAGCGGTCAGGAGCAGCGTGAGGGCAACCAGGCAGCTCCCTTTCCAATTCCAGCTCCTATTCTGCACTAGCCTCTCCCTACAAACAGACTGAAGTCTCTCTCTGGTCACTGAATGGCTGCAAGAGGCAACACAGCTCACCAGACCACCCTCAGGCTGGTCCCCTGTCAGATTCCTGCCTGTGCCACTCAACTCTTACTCACAGATGAAAGGCTGGGAACTTCAAGTGTTTTCCACCATGGCAGAAATGTGGGATGGTAATCCGCCCTTGGGTAACTCTATAACAGCAACTTGTGCAGCCAAGGTTTTCATTATTCCCAAAGCATCTATAGTATCTTTTTTTTGGTGAGCCCCAGGATTATTTTCATCCCTAGTCACCTCTTCTCCATATCTGTTTCCTGCAGAAAATGTGCACCAACAGCTTAATACACTTGCTTGGGAAAGTTTTTCAGGCCTGATCATAAACCTTCCTCAGATATGTTTTCCTCCAGTAATTTCAGAGTCTCTCCAGGTAGATCAGCAAGAAAAGAAAAATTATAAAAAAGGGGAACCATAGTGGCAGTATAGCACCTGGCTCCCAGCTGCTTTCCCCTGGGATATTTACTTGAGCTGAAACTTGATGAATGTTATCAGAGCTTTCAGTTTCCACTGGGAAATGGAGTTGCTTCTTTGTAGACCCATTAGTCTTAGGACATAACAATGTGCTGTTTATGAGGCATCTCAACTGGACAAATGAAGCACAGATCTAATATTTCTAAAGAGTGGCTGGCCTACAATGAGCAGATGTTCTGCCAGCACCTCCTGAATTGCTGGAGTTCTTAAAGTTGTAAACAGGGTTATCACATTGCAGTGAACTCCAAGATCTCTCTGGATTGGATCCATTTTCCATCCCCTTCATGGGAGTGATCCAGGAGCTGGATGATTCATTAGCGGCGACTGGCCAGAGCACACAGCAGCAGCACATGTCCTGGGTTTTTATGGGAGTAGTTGTGTTAGTAGGAGAGTATTGTCCTCACTGCAGAAACACTGGTGTGAGTTTCACCTCATAGCTGCCTCACTGCTGTCCTTACTGAATCTTCACTTGGAAGATCTTGCCTTCCCCCTATATTTGCTTTGCTCAGCATCTCAAGGACAGGAAATACTAAAGGCAAAGCTGGACCAACAGGTCATGGTCTGTTAGTGGCACATCAAACAATACAGTCTCAAATGTCAAATGAAAACATACACCCATGGTTCCCCCTTAAATTGTGTATCCTTCACACTGGGCAAGAAATCCAAATATTCACACCCCTCTGCCAAAATACCTACATCTGCAGAGATGATGTGGTGATCTGACCATCTGTCTGAGGTCAGATGAGATGCAGAGACTACTACTGTCTTATCCAGGGTCTGTAGGTAAGTATGTGTTTCACTGTTTGTACCTGCAGGGACTCGACAACAGCCTGTCAGCCCAGATGGAAAAGCAAACTCCTTGGCTCTTCTGCTTTGGGACTACTAAGGACAGTAAGTAAGGGCTGAGGGTAATACTGGTTGGTGTAGTTGTGTAGAACTGGCTGTTGAAGTCATATTTGGTTTTCAAACCTGATGTTGAAAACAATTCTTGCAGTTGAGCCAGTTCATATCATTTTCTTGAGTCCTAACCTCTAACTCAGCGACTAAGAATTCACTGACTTCCTCTTAGAAAGCTTGAGCATAGTAGTTCTGAAAGGATTCTGAATTTCTAAATGTGTGATAATCTTACACCTTTGCTCACAGTCAAGTAATTTCTTGCTTGAAAAGTCTCCTTCAGCTTTTATAACCCATATCCCCAAATACACTCTTATTTTCTCCTTTCTGCATTGCAAAGTGTTAGCATCCAGACTAGATGTGTGCCATTCCAGCAACACGTGGCTGATAGCTTTTTAGACTTGGCTTCCTCTCTGGGGGAAGATTGCCCAGAGCTGATCTGTCCCCCAGTGCTAAGGAGGGATTGCAGCTAAGAAGCATTTTTCAGAGTTACATCCCAACTTTTACAGGCCACAAATAATCAATCTTGCCTGAAGCACCGTAGAAATCTTCCATCTTATGCACAGGATACATGCCACGGAGTTTTACTATTTCTCTGTAATTTCTTCTAAACCCATATATTCCCGGTGACAGCAAGGCAGATCCATTCAATTTAGTACAGTGAAGGGAAGGAAGAACCACTTCTTTATTTGAGATTCTTCCTCCTGTTACTGCTGCTACCACAGAATGCATTTGAGCAGGTTAAACTGACTTCCATCAGCACCCTGTGCTGCTGAGATAATATCACAGCACCATAACAATTTAGATTGTCAAACTTGGCTGCCATGGTAATGCAGAACCCTTGTAGAACTGATTTATGTGACCAAATAGATGTGGTGTGGTTGAATTTGCCTTCAGAAATCACAGCTTTTCCACAAGACCTCCTCCTATCCCCTCGAGGTCTGCAGTGAGATTTTAGCAGAACAGATAACTCCAGGACAAGAGGAAGTGGACCTTACATTGGGGGTTTTTTCTGCCATGCAATTTGGGGAAGGCTGAACCGAGGAAAAGGAGAGCTCAGACTCCATGCACTGACAGGAGTGGAAAATTGGCTGCAGAGCAAGAACTGTCAGATAATTCTCAATGGAATTCTTTCTAAGCAGAAAGGAAGTTGCTTATGGAATACCACAAGGATTAGTACTGGGCCTGCACAGTCTTTAATTATTTATATTGTAAAAATTAGAGCTGGGGAGCACTAGAAGCGGAAAAAACTCCTTCCCTGGCAAGCCAAATCTTCTTCCTCCAAACCAAGCTTTTGCTCTGTTTCATGCCTACTCTCCATTCTTTCTCCCTTTCAGACCTCTATTCTCCATTATTACCCAACCTTTTTTTCCTCCTTTTTACCTTCTTTTGCTCCAAGATTGTATGACATGTTGCTATGCTCCAATATGGTCTGTAGATATTGCAACTCCACCAGCTTGTGAACTCAGAAGGAGGCACAGTCAAGGCTGTGCTGGCATTTTGACTTTTAAACAGCTCATTGTCAAACATTAGTGATATGCAATTACTTAGAGCCTAAAGAAAGGAGGTCACTGTGCCCTCCTATAACAGGAGAGTTTCTGCCCCCAAAATCCAAGGAGCCATGAGCCAGGTCTAGGCAGGAATGTCACATTGCCACTGATCTCTCTATCCCAAGTTCTGCTCTAGTTATGCATGAGATTGGTACCTGAGCATGACAAAGTCCAGACAGGAGTTTTACTGGGTTGTGGCCTGGACAGCCTAAAAGGCTGTGCCCACCCACACCAATCAGTGTGGAACTGGAAGCAGATCTGGGGTCTGCTATATTTGATGCCCAATCTACCAATGACCAACATTTTGGATGAGTGCGGTATCCAGGCTAAGTGGGACCAGACCCAGGATGCAGGTTATTTTCAGGCTTGCTATGTGAGGAATTTCTGGTGCAGTGACACCTGGGAGGTGACAGAAGACAAGCTCACTTCAGGCCACCATCACTGTCATAGTGTTCATTCCAAGCTGTGCAGAAGGACATTGCCACTTTCAAGAGGCATTTTTATTTCCAGTCCCACTGAAATGGAGGTTGGAGACCTGTTCTTTAATTAAAAGAAGTGACAGAGAACTGGCAGCCCCTTGGCTCTGCAGAGGTGGGACCTGTCCTGCTTCAAGGGGTCAGCTGGCTGAAGAAATTGAGGCTGAACATGCCACCTGCAGAGCCTCATTTCTACCATTCACTCTCTTCTTTCTCAGCTGAGGCACTATCACCACTCAGTGATGAAACCAATACAATCTGCAGCCTCACGGGGTAAGCATGCAGTTGGGAGGAAAAGTCAGGAGCCATGAATTTTACAGTGAAAAGGAATCATCTGAGCACTGGTTTGACTCAGCTTGCATTTTTCCGACAAAGCCTTTTTTTTTTTTTTTTTTTTTTTTTAGAGCTGAACTAAAACACATGACAAAAGGATGCACACCCTCAATTTGCAGGCATATGAACTGCCTTCTTCAGATAAGACTAAAGAAATAAATGTTCAGCCTGGGAGTAACTCCATCAGCTCCTACACAGTCACACTAAGTCTGAATCTGATTCACAGAACAGAAGAAAACAAACAAATTAACTCCAAAGAGGTCAAACAGCCAAAGAAAGTGAGAGGAGTGGAATGGGAAACCCAGTCAGTGGTTTCCCTCATGTTCTGAACTTCTCATAAGCCTGAACCCTGAACCCACAACGTAAGCACAGACATTTTTCATTACAACAGAGGTATTTCAAAGCATTGGGAACTTTGGCAGTTGAGCCTAATTCTGCCCATACAGCCCCCACCAGGAGCCAAAGGGGATTGATTTCATTGCTAAGGTGGCTAACTAGGATCAGATGAGGACTGAGGTTTGGGGTTGCTTGTCCCCATGCTCTACAGTCACTCATCCAGCAGAAAGGCTGGTAGAAAGTTATGGGGTGCAAATAGATGTTCCCTTCAGACTGACCTTTCCTGGGAAAAGCAAATTCATTGAGGCAAAAGCTTTTCTGGCCCCAGTACATTCTCATCCAATGAAATACTGGCACTTCCACTCACAGGAATGAAGATTTCCATCCCAAACCAATGTGATATCCTTTCTCTGACAACAGCCAAAACTTAATGCCTGAGAGGAAAGCAATAAACTGCCACAGGACACCAGGCCAATTCTGTGTGGCTAAAAGGAGCAGAGGATTGGTCTAATTCCTTCCTGGCTTCCAGGATGATCTCTTTGCTGATGCCTGAGATCACATTACTTCCCTCCTTCTCTTGCATGACTGCAAGCACATCTGCATCTGCATTTCACTGTGTTGCAAGCCACCACATTTCTGAAATTTCTGGTGTCTGCTCTCCATCCTGCATGCCATGCAATCCCCTGCTGCCATGCTCAGCTGCACCAGCCAAACCTCTTGGGTGATCACTGAGGTGGGAAAACAAGCATCCCATGTGTCTATGTGGACACAGATTAAACAAAAATCTCCATGGCTTTGCTCTGCTTGGACAACAACCACGTCACCTCCAAGCCCACGGGAGGGTTGTACAGTCATCTCAGACGGTGATGCTCACTTTGTGACACGCAGTCACAGGCCATAGCCAGGACTTACCTGTCACCCCTGTTACCATGACTTCCTAAGAAACATGACTAGTGTGATGCATGTCTGCTCTGCCACGTGTAATTTTTAACCCAGTTGGTTTGTTTCAACCAACTTCCATAATGGGAGCTCAGGGTGATAGTTCAACATCGACATTTGGGAATGTGTGCCTAAAATTGAATCCTACTCTTATAAAGAGAAATGTGATTAGCCACCAGAGCATCTACATGAGACACCACATGCTCTTTGAAGGGCCTCAGCCATGGGACAAGTTTCAGCAGGAACCTTCTGAGAAAGCAAAATGAGCCAGAGCTTTGCAGGCACTTTGGTACCCATTGTCCCACCCTGTCTCCTTCCAACACAGAGCAGAGTAACCTCTTAGAAGGAAGAAGGATGAGGCAGAGCAGCAGAAGCAGCAGTAGCACCAGAACATGCTCAAACAGCATGAAAGAAGAGCCATGCATGGGAAGACACAACCTACTCTCCAGTGGTTCAGCTCCAGAGCTATATAGAAGGACAGAAAGCCTCCTTACAGTGAAATCAAGCTGCAGTGGAAAAGCTTTGGCTAGGAAAGGAAAAATCTTTTGTGTGGAGGCTTAATTACACGCATGATGCGTCCTTTCTGAGGAACACTGAAGAGGGCAAAGTGTTTCCAGTGAAACAATAACAGAAAGGGAAAGTTTCCATGACCCTGTTCTCAGGATAAACACAGGGATGGGTGGCAAGGGCTCATAGTCTATTGTTTGCCGACAACTTTGCTTTGTATTTCTGAAACCAACCAATCAAGAACCCAGAGGGCTGCCAGACTGCCTGTAAACCCCACCTTCTCATCCCTCCTATTTTACAAAGTGCTTTTTATTTTTAACATTATTCCCTAAATGAACAGGCTTATGCAATCTCACTCATTCTCCATCTGCCCCTCCCCTTAGCAGCTCTGAAACCCATAGGCCCTTTCCACTGAGTTTGCTCAAAGGGAAGCAGTGTCAAAGATAGGAGGCTACTGTCAGGCTTGTGAGAAGGATTTAGAGAGAGGATACAGTCTGTATTAGGGATCTGGATGTATTAGGGATCTCACAGTAGGGTGAGAGATGAACTCAGCCATATCAGTCCACATACAAGTGCACCATCACTTACTACACTGCATTTAGGCTCTGAGGCCAGGCTGCCCAAGGGTCACAGCCTTGATCGAGGATTAGCAAGAGCTAATATGCACCAAGCCAAAATCAAACCCCACTTCCCACAGCATCTGAGGTGCTGCACCCCTCTGAGCCCAGATGTTGTTGGGCTTGGAGACGCCTCTGGACTCCCCATGGGAACACCAGACAGAAAGAGAGCTTTGCTGGAGTAAAACAGCTAACAGAACCTCACCAGCAGCCACAGGCAGAAAGTAAACTCAGTGCCAAAGAAGTCACAGCCTGTGAGACTTCATCTGGAGCATCCCAACTGCTCTGGTAGGGCTATCTCTGTGTTCCCCATGGGGGATAGAAAGGGACCTATGCCTCCTACAAAGAGTCTGGCAGGAGCTGGTAAATGCTTTTGGGTGGCCTCACTCTTTGAGAGGAGATCATCTCCAGCAGAGCAGAATCAAAGGCATTACAAAGCTTTGTATGGGTGCTGTGCTCTGGGTGTGTCTCTGGTACAAGTCCCTGGAGAAAAGAAATAAGGACTCTTCACTGAGTTTCTGACCAGGCCCCTAGGAAGCAGTTCATGGAAATGTTCCTCACAGCCTGGTTTAATGTTCTTGTACCTCGGGGCTGTGTCTGGTGGTCTCTGTCTCTTTGATGGGGTGACAGTTCCCCTCTCTTCCCAGAAGGAAGATACGATTATGCAACATTTCCATCATCACAGAAGGGGAAAATGAAAAGCTGCCCCATGGATCCATGGCATGGTTGGACCCAGAGCCACTTGGCCAGAGGTCTTACACTGTTAGCAACAACTTGCCAGCCCCTCCATGCCTCATTTTTCCAGCAGAGCCCTCTGAATCCTATTGCTTCTGCAGCTGCAAAGCTCAGATCCCAGAAACACTGGGATTGACACCAATAGATTTGTTGCAGCCTCCCTCATTTTGCAAGACTGTTTCAGGCACTCTTGTTTCCCTGGGGGACATTATTGATGGGTCCAAACAGAATCACCAGCAGAGATGAAGTTTCTCAGGCTGCCACCCCCTATTGCAGCAGCAAGAAAACAAATGAACAAGCCTTGGCTTCAGGGAAGGGGCTGAGCCCCCTCTGTCTCACACTACCATGGGAGTGCAAAGCTGAGCAACCTTGCCCTTTTCTCTGCACCCACCAAGGAGTGGGTGCTGTGGGCATGAAGCATCTCTGTGGTTCAGAGAAGCCAACTTCTTGGCAAAGGGCACCCCCAGTCGGATGGCATCCCAATGTTTTCCTCACTCCTGCCTCTCTGCCAGCCAGACTCCATCTCCCTAGTTGTCACTCCATGTGTCTTCTCATTCCCAGCTGTGCTGAGGCTCCTCCATCCACTATCATGCCGTGGAGCTCACCACAAATTGCTGACTCCCTGTGTCTGCAGAAACATGCCCCATCACTGGGGGCTGGGCAAGAAGAAGTCTTTAGCTCTGTGCCAAACACACACGCCCTCCAGCTCTGATTGTTTTCCCTGCAAGGCTGCCACGGCTCCAAGGAAAGCTCCCTGAACCCACAGAGCAGCTACTGGCTCAGACAGCACAGCCTCAGGGCCCTAAGCCCAGCTGTGGCTCAGTGCCCCAGCCCCTGCGCTCACACACACTTTCCACTTCACACAGATGCTGCTCAGCTAACCAGAGGCCAGGCTGCAGGAGTCAGCAAACCTCCAAAGGGGAGGCCAGGAAGGAGGAAGACTCGGGGGCAGGCAGCTATTTGCTCTGGGGCAGGCAGCCCCTCTGGCCTAAGCATCCCTCTCAGCAAGGAGCAGCACTGCCTGACTTGGTGCCTGCACAGGAGGCACCTCTCACTATCCTCCTGATGGTGTCATTTCAAGAACAGACCTCTATCTGGAGCCACTTTACCTCCCCGCTCTTGTTGCAGAGCAATTTTCAATCACCAATAGTATTTCCATTTCCTGGTCTTTCCCTGTGAGAGCTCTGCAACCTGCTGAAACCCATCAGCCCTTTCCTGGAACTTCAGGTACCTGTTGGCCTCTCTAAGATGGAGAAGACCAGCTCTTTGCTCCTGTTCCACCAAAGAGCTGTGAAAAGATTGACCACTTGGAGCTTTGCTTCTCTCCTGTCTCCTCAAAAAATGGCACTGGAATTGAGGCTGAGGGCAGATGCGACCAGCTCCGACCCTTGGAAAGACAAAATAACCATTAGCCTTCAAGTACTCTTATGGAGAAACACTGTGTTCACTATTCTTCCAGAGGTTACCTGGGAAGATCTGTGGTAATTATCCTACTTGACAGACTAAAACTGAGGCAGCATCAGTGACTCCAGGTTCTCTTCTCTCCTAGGAAGGACCATGTAAAATGTCTTGCCTGTGAGCATGACATGGCTAGGGGAGCTCTCAACAGATCTGTGTTTTTAATGTGCTCACAGCCTCCTTCAAAATAGATAAAATGCAAAATCTGGTCTCCCCAAAAACCACTGAAACCTTTTATATACATGTATTGCTGCCAAGTCCAGCCCAGGGTACTCAAGACTAGTGTTAAGCAGCCCTTTGCCAGCTGGATTCACACCCCAGCTTTTCCTACCTGCATTGTGTCTTTCACAGTTGTTCATGCTCCAGCACGGCCATTGCTCAGAGCTAAATCAGCAAAGCCTGGGTTTCTCCAGGTAAGCACCTAACAACTTTAGGCTCTGTGCTGAGGTTTGAGAAGTGAATATACAGTGACCACCTGAATGAAACTTCTTTGTGTGACCAAGGTCACGTTTGAACTTAAACTTCCAAGAAAATAATCCCTTACAGATTCTTTTGTGCTTCTTTTTGTTTATACCCTACAAAAGATGGGCTTCCTTGTGCCTCCCAGTGTCTACCCACAAGAAATCTTAAGTACAGAACTGCCATGAAAACAAGGTGGAGTCTGGTGCAAGGGGAAGATTTATTTTGCTGGAGTTGTCTGAGTGAACGACTTCAAATATAGGAAAGACTGTGAATGCCCTGCAAATCTCAGTGTCATTTACCAGCATGCCTTCCCCTCCACTCCAATGAGTGGAAACTGTCCAAGTTTTCAGCTGCTTGAAGGTGACTGGGTAAACATAAAAAATACTCCCCCCCAAAAAAAACAACTAAGCAAATAAAATTTTGAAACATGATGTCATTTAGCCAGCACAGTCACAGTCTCAGTGTAAGCTCCACCAAAGGGCAACCAAGAATCCGGGAGGGAAAGCAGAGCTTGATCTCATCTGCAATTTCACAGAGCCTCTGACATTCACAGGAAAAATTAAATCCCCAGACAGATGAGAGGTGAAAGTCCTGCAGTGTTTTGTCCAGTGTTTGCTGAAGCCTCTAATTGTAGGACAGAAAAAAAACCCACCATTTTGACTCCTGGCAGCAGACTTTTTTACAAGAGGGTGTTTTTTCTTTACTGGACTGAGCACCAGCAATGGGAAACACAATTCATGTTGATCTTTACTGGGAAGGCCATGGAATGAGTGCTTGGCTGGCTGGAGGGCTGACACATCATAAAGGAGAACACAGGAACCCACGTGCCTCACACTGAGATATGGAGCAGGAGAGTTCTGTTCACCTGGGGTTGTCATCAGGCCATGTTTAATGTCACCGTTGGGTCAGACATGACATATACACACACACTTGAATAGAATAACAATGGCTTCTGTCAAGCCCTTCCATACTTTCCCAATCCCCTCTTCATGCTTCCTCTCCCTGCTCAGATGAGTGAGCAATTGTACGTGGGGTTACCATAACTCAGCTCTCAGAAATGAGATGAGCTGTCTGTGCTGTCCAGTACCAAGTCTGGTAAACAAGGAGAATAGAAGCATGAAACTCAGGTTTCTGCCCTGTTCTCACTTGGGCAGGTAACTCACCTTGGTGCCCCCACCTAAGAAGTGCAGACAATCTGCAGTTACATCTCCCTTCTGATGTGCAAATACAGCAAGAGGTTTCCATATTCTCTCAGTGATTCCTCATGGCTTATGACCATCAAAATGTCTGCAGTGTGTCTGGGCTCTCAGACATCCCCTGTAGTATGACCAAATGGTGCTGCCCAGGGGATTTAGAGGCACCATTCCAAAGCAAATGCTTGCTTGGCTTCATAACAGTATCTTTGCAAGATAAATCACACTGCTCCCTGCCTTCCCCATCCAAGAGCAGCATTTATAATCAGAGCTTTTATTTTGCAAAGCAGAGCTGCACCCTGACCTCAGAGGGAAGGAAGAAGATGCTTTCTCTTTCCTGGAAGGAGGTCTGTTCCCAGTCTCAGTCTGGAATAGCATGGATGAGTTCAGCAGGGGCAGCATCCAGTGCTGAGAGGAGCGATCCCTTTGACAGAGCCCATTTGAGGTTTGGGGTGAGGAACGGTGGTGGGAAGGAATTAAACACCATAAAAACGTAAAAGGAGTGCTAAAGACACACACTGCCATTTAAATAGGTCGGCATGATTAAAACCTGATGTGTTGTAAGATCTTATGGGCATCTCATTAAAAACCTATTACTTAAAAAACACAGCTTAGATGGGAATGTTGTTAAAGGGCAACTTAAAATAAAACTGACCATCTGGTCCTCATTAGGCAATTGTCTATAACCACCATGTTATTATAAAATCCACTGTGTGCTCCACATCTGCTTATCTCTGCTCTCCCTGCCTGCCCCTAAAAGGGCAACACCGGCTGAGACTGAGAGTCTGGAAGGAGCATGATCTGGGGGAGACGGAGGGGGTCTATGCTGGTGTAGGATTTCTAGGTGATAGTGATCAGCTCTTCCCACATTACAGGTCTGTCCATGCATTCCTTATTATTTTATTTATCCCCCTGCCTTCTATCCATCCCTGCATGGTATTTCTGTTGAAGTATCCACATTTTCTTTCTGTCTCCCAGTGTAAACCACCCAGGTTTCTATCCCACCCCACTTTCAGCTTTGGCCACTGCCTCCAGCATACTTAAAGCACCATTAGCTGGTGAGCACCATTCAACCAGGAACTCCAGGTTCTTTCACCCCAGCCCATTACAGCATGATCCTGACCCATGCCCTATGCTGCAGCCCCAGACCACCCACCCTGCAAAAGCGTGGAGTGGGTCAGCATCAGAAGAGGAACGTGAAAGACAAGAATCCACCTCCAGGCAATGCTAGACTGGTAAGTCCAACATTTCCTGGAGGTGTTGCACTCTGACATGGTGTTTCAAGACCAAGCATGGACTCCACTAGACATTCCTTGTCCCAAGGTAGCTCTGATGGAATAACATATCGAACCTGCAGGTAGAACTATCAAGCCTTTTTGTCAAAAATATTGCAGGAAATCATATTTTAACACAGGAAATCCTACAAGTATGCTAATACTTTCTATGCAGAAAACAAAAATAACCAACACCACCAAAAAGGGAAAAAAATTTTTTTTAAAAAAAGAGAGAGATATGACTAGGCTTTATGCTTGCTAGTGGCAGAATTTAGGATGAAGGGGCTTTGTAGGAACAGCTGAAGGACAATCCACCCAAGGAAAATGCCCCAGAGAAGCTTGTTCTCTGGACTATGTCCAGGAGCAGGGCCACCTGCTGATCACCACGTACAACAACCCCAGAGAAGGCAACCAATTAATCAGTCCTGAGCTCATACAAAGAACTCGGTCAGGAACAACTAACAGACTAAAGACGAGCTACAATCCACAGCAGAGGACAGATATGGGATACAAGTTACCTGGAGCTCAAGTTCGGTCTGTCCAGAAGGCAAGATCAGAAGCAAGACTACAGCCAAGCACACTCACAAAACAGCAAAGAACTAAATACCCTGGGACAAGGTGAAATTGGGCTCCTGGGGCAGGGGCCAAGAGTGTGGGTGGCAGTCCCAGGAGAACTCTGGGTAATTAGTGCCCATTAGTACCCTGAGGGAGCTGCCAGAAGAGTTTCTGTACCACGAGAGGCCAGAGACAGGGGTACTGTCAGTGGAGGAGAGATTTCAGCAAAAGTGTAAAGCACTGAGTCTGCACTGGAATAACTCACAAAATCATTTCCTTCATCTCAGTATAATCTCCAAGCACTCCAGCTAGACTGCTAAGAGATAACCACTTGCCTGACTTGTCATTAACATGCCTTGTCTGACCCTCCCCACAGAACCCAGCTAGCATGCTCCTCCATGCTGAAGAGTGGGACCACACTTCCATGGTGCAGTACATTAGTCCATCCAGCATACACAGGATCAAACCAATGGGGACTCCTGCCTTCATGGACCTTGGACTCAGGAAACAGAGACAGGGCCATTTTAAATGCCTAAACTAGCTTTCGAGACCCAAGGATGAGGCTTTCTCCAAGAGGCAAGGTTCAGAGGAAACATGTGCCAGACTCAGCACTTTCTATACAAAGCACAGGCAGTTCTGACCAGGAGGAACATGCAGGTAGTCCAGAGACATGGCATGTGATCTTGGAAGCCCTAGGAAACACTGCCTGCCAATCCTACCTGCACTGGTGAAGAGGCAGGTTTCCAAGAGAGGCCCAACACCACTGAAATGCTTTTGCCTTGCTTACAAAGGAGGAAAAGAGAAAGATGGAAACAGACACTTGTTGAGTAGGAAATTATTGTAGGAACAACATCCTGACTCCATTCTTTTTTTAATGGACTAGACGCACAAAACAGGTTTTGCTGGAGTTTTCATCTTGCCTCCCCAGGGAAGAAGTCAGTGATTTGCAGTTGGCTCCAAGTATCCACCCTGACACAGTGCTCTGTGTTTACCACCAAGGTACACCTCCTGTCCCCAGGCTCTGGAGAGCAGGGTCAGATGCTGTTTCAGGAACACAGGGGCATATGTGTGTGTGTGTGTGTGCTTGCTTGCTTGCTTGTTTGTTTGCTTGCTTGCTTGTTTGTTTGTTTGCTTGCTTGCTTGTTTGTTTGCTTGTTTATTAGTTATTAGGATGTTGTGAAGGCTGCTTGGTTAGTTTATTTGTTTCTTAAATCTCCCAGGGGAAGTTTCTGGCAGAAAGCACCTCCTGAGCGAGCTTGGATCAGGGTGTGCTTTGGCTGGGAACTGAGGAGATCTGCATATGAAGAAACAAGAGGTGAAGAGGAGACCTACGAGGCCAGAGGGCTAAGGATTTGGCTTTGCTATGTAATGTGCACATCAGGCAGGACAAAAACAATCAGAAAATCAGAAAGAAGCTTTGCCCACAACACAGCTCAAATCTCACCAAAAAAAAAAAAAATGGAAATGTTTTCATTTCAATTTTTTGCCACTATTGGGCCTCCTTGTGTGTTTTATGTGATAGGCACTACTGTAGCTCCTATTGAGACCAGTGGGAAGCAGCCTACTTTAGGCTGGAACACTCTGAACCCCCCGCTTTGAGAGAGATTGAGAGATGTTAATGCAGCTTAACGTCTCAGAGATCTTGGACATGGTTTTCTCTTGGAGTTGCATCCAAGGCAACTAAAATTCCCTACAGGAGCACCTGTCAGCCAGCCTTACCTCTGCCACTTGTTGGACCATTTCTGCAGGGACTTTTCCCACAAAGATACCCAGAGGTCAAAAATCCGCCTGATGAGGAAATCTCCAGACAGAAGAGAGAGCCAGAGGGCTGGCTTATTGCTGTCACAACAGCCACAGAAACACGCTCCGCGGCTGCTGAGCTATCACAAAGCCATAGGAGCTGTGCTGAGCTGCAGTTTTCATGCAGGCTGGGTCTGCAAGCCACCTCAGCTGACCATGTCATTGGTTTCAGAGTAGTTGGACATGTGGAAAACAGAGCTACCTTTCCTGTTCACTGTTTCCCTTGGGATGACCGAATGTTGCACAGATCACGACAAAGAAATCTTTCTAACGAGATGCCAGGTCCCATCTGCTCTGGGAGAAATAACACTCCTGCATTCAAAAAATGCTGATGGGAGTAACAGATGATGTACTAATGATCCTTGGGGCTTTTAGACAGGTTTACTTAGGAAACCAGGCATGTGAGATCACATTGTCTTTTAGTCTGCCAATACATTTGTCTGCGTCCTTCCTAATAGCTTTTTAACTCACAGGTCAGTTTTAAGAAAATATAACAGAGGAGTATAAGTCTCCAAAATAGAAAATTCCTCTGACTTTTATGAAAATGATTGACAAAGTGGAAGAAAAAAGAGAAAAGTATAGGTCTAATAAAAACACCTACTGCTGCATGAGCTCAACCTTTTACAGGGCTTCAGAGAATCCAGAGAGATGCTCGCCTTAAAGTTGCATTAGAGACAAAGCTTCCTCAGTTTTCCCATTCACACAATGATTTAGGACAACTTTAGGCTTCAGGTTTTCCATAAATGGGTGTCCTTGCCCCCTTTATCATACTATTCAGGCCAGGACAAAATGTCCTGACACAAGCACGTGTGTGTGTGCTCGTTGGTATAGATTGTGCTCTGGATAGTGAGGAAAGACACACAGGAAGCGGATGGAAGCTGCAAACCCCAGTGCCCAAGGGATCAGCATGGTGTTGATTTCTGCAGCTGGTGCTAGCACAGGAACACTAAAGCACAACTCTCCTGGTAGCACCTGGCACCACCACATGCCTGGGGAGGTACCAGAGCACTGATGCCAAACAAAATCCTTTGCTTGCTTTTAAAATGGCCTCAATCCTCTCCCCTTCCCAACACCCTTCTTCTCACTGGCCACATCACTGGTTTGGAGGACAGGTGTCGGCAGTTTTCCCTCCAGAGGCTGATGCAAGAGGAGATCCACCAGAGTTAGCGCGTAGCCGTACCCAGTGAGGATCAATCTCCTCATTCCACCTGCTGTGTCTCATCACACACCCGATACTCTTCATGTATTAATGTCTGGAATGCCACCTCTGCTACTTTATCCTGGGCTTCCTTGCCCAGCTATGCCAGGCGCAAAAAGCCTTTTCCTTCCCTGATCTCCCTCTGGACCTGGCACAAATATATGGAAAGAGAGGGGAGGATGGTGAGATACTTCTTTTCTTTTTTCCTTTTCTTTGTTTTTTTTGTATCATCTAAAGATTTCAGTGGTGAAAGACGCTCTGTCAGTGTGTGCTGTGAGTGCTTAGCTGTGAACAGACGGCAAGTTGTGGTCACTGTTGTGGCCAGCTGGGAATTGCACATCTCCTATCATATTTATTGGTCATACATATTCTGTCACCTCCCCCCTTCTATTTATCCATTGTCCAGCTGCTGTCTCTCATCTTTAAATCTCGGGGACATGGAGATCCAATTAAGATGATTATAGCCATGTATGAGCCTTCAGCTGCCTCCTAACATACATATTTGTAATAGTGTTTACATGCTCATTTCCATTCAAAGGCATTGTCAAACTCAACTTCGTATGTTGATATATATAAGCAGAAAGTCAGAAATCTACCCAAGATTCAGCAGCCCTAGGAAAATGGATTTAAGGAACTGTAAAGTATAGATTTCACACCACAGGCAGTGAGGTACCCTGACATATTCTAGGCCCATCCAGAGTGTCTGATGATGAATGGATCAGCCTGCAGATCCATTTCAGAAAGCCCTTTGAACCTTTGTTAAAGTGTTCTTACAACATCATACATCAAAAGCAGTTAAGCAAATTCCTAGAGCAACTCAAAGAAAACACTCATTTAGCCTGTTATGAAAACTATAAATAAAGCGTATTACATCTTATTTCCCTTTAGACCCAAACAGTTAGCAGAATAGGGAACATTTTATAATTGTTTCCATTTGAAAAATTGATTACACAAGAGCAATATATTCTTGATGATATCTTGTAAACATTTTTGTCTGATTTTGTTTTTAATTCTAGTTTCCTTTAATAACATGGGTAACAGTGGCATCCCATTTTATTGCTGAAAATTCCCTAAGTTCCCTATGTTCTTGTGAATTTTGTTTCTAGAAAATCTTATCTGTTTCTTTGCTTCTTTGCACAGTTATATCCTCACTGCACAGGTAATTCAGAAGTTGTCTCAATTTTAACTTACTTTCTCTATGCCATTTCTACGGAAAAAAAACCTGGACTTGGGTTTGGTGGTGCTTTGAACCTGGACAGGGTTAGCTGGCTGAGGTATTCATGAGAGCTTTGAAGCCACAGATATGACAAAATCACAAGGGTGCTGATAGTCTTCTCATCCATGTTTTCCCACAGTTGTTCCTGAAAGACAGACAAAATTCTTCTGAAAAGAACAAAAGTAATGGTGAAAAAGCCACGGCAGAGAAGCTGGTAGGAATTCACGTGCCAACAGAGCTATAAAGAAGTAGGGGTGACGTGAGCTGCATCTTTCACTGTGCTCGACGTACCATCTAAAGCTGGAAGACTTTTCCCCAAGGCAGCCAGTCTTCTGGCATACCCAGGTCCCCTCATGGCCAAAAAATGTAGACTGAACCTCTGAGGGCTGAGGTGCAAGACAGTTTTACGGGAAGTCTGCAGTCAGGAGATGGTAATAGCTGTCCAAGCAGGTATTCCACTCCACAGCTGGGAAAAAAACTGAACAGAGTGTGATGCTGGATCCAGGCTAATCCAGAGATATCTGGGTTAAAATATACAGAGGTATTTATCTCTGGCTGTCTTCACATCAAGATTTCACATCACCAATATGAGCCAAGGACAGGTGATGCCAAACCTCCACAATTTCAAACACCGCCTCTTGTAATACGTGCAAGAAACAAAACAGGTGATCTGCTAACAGCCACTGGAGCACCTCAGCCTGGATGTGTCTGAGCACTCAGGAGCCATGTGAGCATCTGTAGGAAGGATCCAGAAGCAGAAGGCTATTTAAGGAAAGTGCAGCAGTGAAAAATGGTCAGGTGCATTGCAATCTGAAGGAAGAGTACCCGGAGGAAGAGACAAGCACTTTTCTTCCACACCACTGAAGTGTACAAGTCCCTCAGCCTAGACCCAGCTTATTCTTACAAGCTCACTTCAGACACTGTGTGGACACAAGGAGGACAGTCAGCATTTGGCCATACATGAGCACACCCTGGAAATTCAGCTCTATAGGAGCCAACCAGAAGTTATCTGTGTCTGTGCTGCTTTTGCTGTGTGCAGACAACCTGCTCACTGTTGCCCTGCAGCTTCCTCTCTCCATCCTGGAAGAGGTGGAGGAGAAGGGGGAGATGTTTGTTTCTCCCAGTCATGCTTTGGAAGCTGTATTGTGCCCGTGCACAGCACTCCCCTCCCCCTCTGCCAGCCCCTCCCCAGGGTTGCTCCTGGTGGCCACAATAAGAGGTTAGTCAGCCTATTTCAATTAGTGGCAAACCGTGTGGCGTGACTCCAGGGCCTCCATATGTTCATAAGTATATGCAACCACACTTTCCTTGACGCATTCCTCATTCCAGGGAAAGGCCACATCTCCACAGCTTGCTGGCACAAGTCACACAGGCAACTGCAGAAGAGATGGGATAATAAATACACACTCACACATATACACACACATATACGTAGGAAAACTTGGCACCCTCCCACCCTCTCCCGTGTTGACTGCCACATGGTCCCCATCAATTTTTGTCAGAGCCAGCAAGCCAGCCAACCACTCACAGATGCTGACAAGGCAATTTCAACAGCTGAGGGACTTCTCTCCTTTCCTCCTCCAACACGTAGGATTCTGGCTGACTTTTTTTTCTTTATAGTCATCCACTCCAGCCCATGGTATTGCCATCTTCCTGGGTGCTCCTTGGCTAGTGCCCCTCTCTGCATCTGAGGGCCAGCAGGTTTCCTCTTCACCCTGTGTGGAGATGGGGTCTGAAAGCAAAGAGGTCATAAGAATGTGCCATCTCCACTATCTCAATCATCCCCAGAGGAGAATGAAGATCTCTCAATCCAGTTGCTGCTATTTCCCCCAATATTGGCTGCAGGAGTGCAGATTCTGTCCACTCCTCCCTGAACACAGTTACTACCTTCAGGGGGGTTAGAGGGTTAAGGACACATCTCAGTGTGCAAGAGATCCTCTTATAAGGAGCTCGTTCTTCCGTGTCATGTTTTCAGGGCTTTCTGCAGGAGGCTGGGGGTTTGTGTCTAGAGTCCAAGTCAGGCCTGAATTAGTGAAGACCTCCAAAAAAATATTTGCCACATTTCAGCAAGTTTGCTAATACTTAATGACACAACACACACTAGCAATGGCCCATAGGCTTAGGTGAAGGGCAGGAACTGTGCTCAAGAGAAAGGGACACAGAAGTACTTGGGGTAGGAAAAAGAAAGCAGTGGTGGTAGAATGAGGCTTTCAATCTCAGTGAAATCCTGGTCCCACGGAAGCCCTGGCAAAATCTCTCATGGCTGCTCACTTAGACCCTATCCTGGGTAAAGCTCAAGAACATCAGTCTGATGTCATGTAGACTGGCATTTTCAGTCCCATGAGAAGAGACCTTTTTGTGTCCAGGGCCTGAAGGTTCTCACTTATCACTTGTGCAAATCCCTCATATCTGACAGTTCTTGCCCACCTCAGTCCTACCCCAGGTCAGGAAAAGGGTCTGTCTGTGAAATGTGCTTCAGCAAAGGGAGAAATCCCCTGGTCAGGCACTGTCATCCACCCAGGTCTTCTCAACACAGCTGTGGGGCTGCATTTTGCAGGCAGGAACATGCTGCTTGCTCAGGTGCCCCGGAAATGTCTGTACAGACAGTGAGACTGACAGGCACACGGTGGGATGGGAAACAGAGGGAGAGCAGGACTGAAGGGACTGGCAAATGATTGAAGTGAACAGTTTCAGAAAACAAAGTCCATCAAGTCTTTACAACTGGGGTGCACATGCAGGTTTGGCAAAACTATCCTGCTAGCACAGGAGGACTCATCTTCCTCCACCCCAGCCTTGTGTCAACAATGGGCAGCACAACTGAAACCTCTCTTCATTGCTTACTGTCAGGTCATGTCAGCCCTTGCCATGCAGTCAAAGAAACCACACTGCTCGAGCAGCACCATTTTTCAGAGCTGGAGGCAGCTGAAACAAGGAGATACTTGAGATAATAATGAAGTTCAATAGGCGGCTCAAGCCTAGATGGGGTCATGGATGGAGTCAGGGCAGTTAGGAGGAAGTGCTCTGACCACAAGCACACACTGCCTGTCACATCCACCAAAAGACACATCTTCTGACATGAACAGGGATGTTATTAGCTGTTCAGACCCTGAAAACCGTCCAAAGTTGACGAACCTTTTCCAAACCACTATCCTGGGCACAAGATTCATCATCAGAGGATTTCCCTATTCCTATATTATCGTGCTGCTCAATTCTGCACACTGCTCAATTATGGTATTTCTACCCCTCTCTCAGAAACCCCGGGTGCTGCTCACATGATGGCAGGAGAAGGGGCAAGGATAACTGTCAGCTTGGAGCTGGAGACTACAAGCTTTGGGAATTGGACTAAGCAGCCCAGTCTCACAGAGCAAAATATCACAACTTCCAAGGATGCACAAAGTGAAAGATGCTAAGGTGCTGGGATAAGCTGAGGAATTGTAAACCCTTGCAACACTGTGTTTTGTTCAATGCTCTGTCTGGGACTAGGGTGGGATGTAGAAACTTGTCCATGGCAGGGAGTACAACTGGAAAAGGGGCCGAAGTGTGAAAGCTGTGAAGACTGTAAATCCACAGGACGTAGGCAGCTTCCCCAAGCTCTCTGATGGACTGCCCACTGCAACTGCAGCCGTCTCATCAAGCCAAAATCAGGTGCATCAACTGTGATTTGAGATGCATGAGCAGGGCAGAGGAATCTGACAAGAATCTGTCTCAGAGAGTCCTGGCAAGTGACCATGGGAAGTACTGTTTCATCTTACAGCCGGCAATGAGATCCATGCTAGAAGAAACTTACTGCTCCTACCATAATTCAGGATTTCCAGTCCGCTTCCTGAGCATGGATTCTGCACTGGAAATGAAAGAGAGAGATCCCAGACTAACCCAAAGAGTCTTCCAAAGAAGATAAAATGATGCTATCAAGTGGAACCTGTCCCCTGTGTCTCACTTTTGAGATATTCTTTCTCATTCCTGCCTGCACATCTAGGAAGATCAGAAAAAATAGCACAGGAAACTAGAGGATATTTTAGAGAAAACATAATTGTTCTCAGATTCAACCCAAATGCATAGAGAACTCTCTCTGTTCCATATTTCCAGATGACCAGTGACTTCAAGAGCTCACTGGTGCCTCAATGCCTGGGGTGAATCCCCATGGCTGCTCTGCAGGTTAACAGCAGACACACGGTCCAAGAAAGCATGGATGTGGGACTTACACTTCTATTGGTCCAAGTCTTTCTCCAGTCAGAAATACTTGCATCCTTCTGGATCACAGCTGACAGCAACAAATATCATCTGCAGGGAGGGAGGCAAAACAGAAGGAATAATTTGATTTCTGATCTTTGCCAAATTGATCTAAGGCTAATTGTCCCTACATCTGCCTAGGTCAGAACTAAACTTCATCATCCATTTGAAAGCTTACTGACCATTCCTGGGTGGCTGGAGCCATCTGCAGAACAGGGGCATGCAGATAATTGGAAAGACATCCAAGCAGACCTCAGGGAGAGAACTTGAGTTTCACTGTTGGTTGAATAAAATGAGCTGATTTTGCCAGTTGTCGGGCAGCAATCACAGCACTGATGAATGAACAGCACAGATGAACAGAGTATAAACCAAGTTCCTTCTGCAGCCAAATTCCATGACACCTCTACAAAGTTGACTTACACCATCCATCAGGACATCTGCTGATGTCCATGGGAAGAGGAGAGGGTGTAGCTCTCGATCCCACCCCGGGTTATTTTTACAGCTGGGAAAGGAGGTGGTGAACTGGACAAGAGGGTTGGAGACTTTTCTAAGACAGCTCACAAAAGCTGTGAAATGAGAGCCAGAGCTTAGAAGGCCCCAGATCCCCAGATCAGCAGCTTCAAACATGCCACTGACAATGAACCCAGGGGGCTGTATTCCCCAGAAAGGAATTTCCCTGGTTCTGCCCAAGCAGACAAATAAAATCTCCCAGCAAAGTACCTGTCTCCCACCGGTGTAGAAAGTTGAAACAGAGGCTTAGAACTCAGAAGCATTTCCAGCTGTCCTGGAGGACACAGCTTCAGGGGGTAAAGGCAGGATACTGAGACATAGAGACCACCTCTGACATGCAAACCTTTGGCCTCATTGACACAAGAGTTTTGGAAAAGACTTAACCAAGCAAAGATGATGGAGCTGTACTGATTTATATCAGATGAAGATGGGTCTCTTGAAAATCAATTCCAGGTGAGCTGTGTGGAGCTGCCCGGAAGCTGTTTGCCAGTTTCTCTCTCTCTCTCCACTCCCTGTTGCCAAAATAGATTCAAGTGAAGATTCACAGGCAGCACAGAATGGTTCCCTCAGGAGGAGTCATTCCACACATGCCTTCCCAATAAGCAGAGTGGCAATGTTTAGAAACCAAATTGGTCATCGCTGGCAATTGTAGAAACAGACAAAAATAGCAGAAAAAAATGTCACAATTTCCTGCATATTTTTCCTGATTGTTCCACAAAAAAATGTTGAGTTATCCTAAAGAGAAGAATGGCTTAAACAAGCAAAACATCAGTAATCACTTGCTTTACTAAGTGTTTGTAAATAACATAAGCCGGTTTCTTAGCCAAGTGTCATTCCTTTCCACAACCATCACTCCCTTCTCCCAGTTACTCACTGTGACTAATGGGAGGGGAAAGAGATTGTTGTCCTCTTTTCTCCCCAATGGATCTTAACCAAAAAACTTTCATTTTAGTTGGAACGCACTCTCCTCGCCTCCTCCTTGCCCCCCCAGGATGGGTGACACCATCCTGTCTGCAGCACGAAATCCTTTGGCTTTGGTCACTTAAACATTCTACAAAAGTAGAAGATAGTATCTAAGTCCCCAATGGCAAACTGGGAGTGGTGAGACAAGACCGCTAAGTTTATAACACTTCTTCAAGATGGCCAAGGTTCCTCAGCACATCCTTCATCAAATTCTCAGTTCTGCTAATTAAGCTATCAAATTTGTGTTGGAGGAGACAATTGTTTATGTTTTGGGGTTTTTTTCAGAGCTGTAGATCTTGCCAGTAGAGTCTTCAGAATAAGAAAAGAAAAACCCTCTGAATCACTGCCCAGAAACTCAATCCCAAAAGCCTCCTCCCAACCTCTGTTTACAAAATTATAAGCTTTCTTTGTCCTAACCATTTTCCTGTTACAATAATATTCTTCATTTTATATCAGGCTTTTTTTTTTTTGGTGCATGGAAAATGTGATTTCATTGTGAAAGGATTTCTTATGAATCAATACAGCAAAGAGAACACAGAGATGTTTGCAGTAAATCACTCTCAAAGCAGAGACACATAGAAAATGAGTTACAAGGAAAAGTAGATAATCCCAAGCCATTTCCAGATGGAAGGAGGTTATATTTTCCATACAGTGTATCTGGTTTTTGTGTCACAAAACATGCTGGTATTTATTTAATGTATTTTTTCTTTGTACCGTGGAGTTATGATTACATGAAATGAGTTTCCAAAAATGACAAACACTGGCCTGGTTTAGGTAACAAATGGAAGAATTGAGATACTGAGTTCAAACCAGCTAAGGCTCACCCCCTGTGGAAGTTAAGAGCCAAGTCCAGCAGCAGAATGTTGACTTCCATCCCCTGAGATTCCCTCCATTTCTGGGACAGAAACGACAAGGGGAGAGCTCAAATTTTCCAGTGCTTTGCAGTTTCTTTCACCCCCTACCCTGTGGCTAGCAGGGATGACATTTGGAGGTAGGCTGACTTCTCCCCTTCAGTGAAGTGAACTGTGTCATGACCATCTCTTCAGAGGCGGCTTGGCAGGACTGAATGCCCAGCTACTTGAGGAAGCCGCTGGATCGCTGACTTCTTGGAAGCACTGGGCTGGGATCAGCCTGTCCTAGCCACGCATCAAACGGGGTGTGAGGTACCAAGCTACTCTCCTAAAGGAGAGACATCTGAGAGCCATTTAGAGAGGGAATTATTGTGGCTCAAGGAGGCTGAGTCACATCCACCTTGTGGTTCACTCACGCAGTGACCTAAAACTTAGACAGGTAAATAAGGGAACTGCATCCCCCTTCCAAAAACTCCCTGAGACCTGAAAATCTGGTGAAAAATCATGGAACTGTGGTTCATCAACACTGCTGAAGTATAGCATCCTGCAAGACAACAGAGAAACCTGTGACTCTAGTGATACAACCCCAGACCTGCAACCACACAAGCAGCCTATGAAGAAAGAAATGTAAAACCAGACTCTGTAAAGTAAGTCTAGCTGTGGGCAGACAGTATAGGAAAGCTCCTGTGCTGACAGTTGGGAGTAAAATGTTCTATACAGGGGAGAGAGATCTTGAATTTTAAAAACCGGTGAGGAAGACCATTGTGGTGTTCACATAAACAAAGCAGTGTGGGTCTAGGCTGCCCATGGCAGTAGCTCATCTCCATCCAGGTTGGAAGGTGGCTGGGTGCTGACCCAAGAAGTCACTTGCACTCTTGCTGGTGTTTTCTGCCTCAATGTACTGAATCTTCTGGCTCCGACAGAGCAGTGCAGCTCTGCTGGTCAAGTCTCACATGTTATTTAGATAAAGTGCCAAGAAAGAGAGCTGGGGTCACACGAGCCAGCTAGACAGGAGGATGAGGAGGGTAGTACAAAAGATGGCTTCAGGCACTAGTTGATGTAGCAAAGCTCACCTCTTTCATCATCCAGTTAATGCAACATTCACGACAAACCTGTTGCTGGCTGTTCACAGTTTTGTTGAACTGAAGAAGGAATACAAATCTTACATATAGATGCTCCATAGAACTGAGCAAAGGAAGAACTGGATCTTTATTAGGGCTCCTGGCTGCTCCCCTGCTCTGAATTCCTAATCCTAATCACACTGGCAGGGGGTGAGAGCACCCTTTTCCATGAGGTCGGGGACAACAGCCTTTGCCTTTACGATGGCTGGAGCTGCCTCTAAGGCTGCCAGAGCTCTGTGAGACCAGCTGCCTGCTGCTGGGGTTGGTTGGTTGGTTGGTTGGTTGGTTGGTTGGTTGGTTGGTTGGTTGGTTGGTTGGTTGGTTGGTTGGTTGGTTTTCCCCAAGAAAAGCTGGCACTCTGGCTATTCCAGCCCACTCCTGCCCTTAAAGACCCGACTATTTTTCTAGTGTGTAAATAAATACACCAATCTATAAGAGGGGCAGCACCAAGCCTGGAAAGCTGGCCCGGGGCCGGAAGAAATGCTTGCAGGAGAGGAAGTGTTTGTCACATAGACACGCACACACGCACACACACAGAGCTCCATTAGCCAAGCTGTTTGCAGTCATCTTTGGATTGCTGCTCCCTTCTCCTGCTTCCAGCGATCCCATCGGTGGGGACCGGCCGACCTCTAGTGGTATGAACCCACAGTGCTGGCAAGGAGGAGCAGGGAAGGCGCCTGCATTCAGAGCACAGCACCTTCTGCTTGCATGGGTTCTGTCCCTGAATTATAAAAAGTTCCACAGAACTGGAGAAACCAAAAAGGGTGGGAAAGCATCTAGGAGACCAGATGAAATCAGCCACAAAAGCTCATTTTTCCAGCATCACCCTGGGACTTGTGTAACCAAACCCTTCAACATCTCCACCACAGATGTTCCCCAAGGACCAGTGGCTCTGAGAGGACCTTTGGTTAAAAGGAGTTTGAGAGAGAGAGCAGAAATGGGACAGCAGCATGCTGACTTCAGAGGGGGCTTGTGAGACCAGGAGGATTATTTTTAGGGTCCCTGAGTTCACACCCCTTGCTTTGTACAGTCATTTTTCTTTCCCTCATGCAGCAATTTCTGACTTGTCTAAAGAGGGGGTGTCTCCCTAGCTCTCAGCAGTGTGAAGAGGAGGGAAGCCAGGAATGAGCACCAGAACTCTGAGAACCCTCACAGCCAAGCATTTTCTCCTGTGTGGAAGGTATTTAGGATCTTCCTCTGAGAAGGGCTGAGGCTGGAGCTGGGGGTCCTTGGGAATGAAGGACAGCCATTGCTTGGCTGAGGCAGAGAGCAGCCTGACGGAGCAAGGCTGAAGTTTCTCTCACGTGGAAGTGTCAGCTATAAAGACATGTGAAACCCTATCTCCAGTGCTATCCATATCAAAGATCTCAAGGGGGCTGCTTTAAAATAGGACCTTGGCACAGGTTCCTGCTTCTCCTCACGTCTTACTGAGCGGCGCTCTGCCAAAATGTCAGCTTGGCTGCTCCACATGTCCCAGATATCCCAGGCATGTCCTACAAACCTTTCCGGTGCTCCCAGGGAGATGGCTGCCTCCACAAACAGCCTCTTCTCACAGCTGTGGAGGGTCCCAGTGGCCCCTGAACGCCGTTTCCCCAGCTGAGGAGCAAGAGGAGCATCTTCCCTGAAGTGCCAGAAACGAGGGCTGAGAACATACATTAAAAGGTCTCTAAAAATAGTATTAAGCAAATTGTCCACAGGGACTCACTTTTCCCTCCCACCCTGAGTGAGCACAAGTGAGGTATCTCCTAGGGACCCTCCAAAGTACCACAGTAAAACCCTAGAAGGACCATAGAGACCCCCCTCCTGTCCTGAGATCAGTACAAGCAGTGTCAAAGGGAGAATAACCATAATGATTTTCTCCCATTCCACCCAGGCTTTCCTCCTTGTTTTTGCCCTTTTCAACTTAGTGCACTTGCAAAATCCAAGCCCAGCGAGGGAGCCCACAAGAAGCCTTTCAAGATTACCCCGAGGCTAGTGGGTGAGTGTTTTCCCTCTGCTCTCCCAGCTGGAGGAACAGGCAAGATTGATTCAACAAAGATACCCAGCAGCACTGGAAAAACTGAGATCTCAGCAAAGCCAAAGGCATTTGCTAAGCATCTCCTATTAGGAGAGTGCTCTCACACAGCCACCCCACAGACAGCCAAGACAACGAGGTGCCTCAGCAATAAACCACTCTTCTCTCCCAGCTCTCCTGAGTGAGTGCAGTGAATCCCAGCAGAGCTGCGCTATGCCGGGGCCGAGGTCGTTGCTGTGCTCTGCTTTGATTCAACACAATCTCCCCTCCCACATGCTGTTTTCATTAGAGCCTGGATCTTCTGGCAAGGGCACTATGCACAGTCATGAGAAGCTGCTCACTGGTGACTTGTTTTATCCAGTTGTTGGAGGCTTAAAAGAATGAGCTTGCAAATATTTCATTCCTCCTCCGCACTCTTGCTTGCTTGCTTCTTTCTTACTTCCTCTCTTTCTTTTCCTTCTCTTTTTTTTTCTTTTTTTTTTTCTTTTTTTTTTAAGAGAGAGGAGAGGTACATAGGAGATAGCACTGGATCTTGGGATTAGGAGGGATGATGGAAACGAGATCAGAAGGGTCTTTATTTCCTGTTGTGAATACACAGGCATGTGAGCACACTTGTGTGTGTTTCACACCTGCACTCTCCCCACTGTCCAGCATAATCACAAACTGCACACGTTTGTTGCCCTGACACAGGCAGGAAAGCTCAGAGCAGGACCCCTTGCCACCACCACTCGAAAGATGCTCCATGCTAAAGCCACACAGCTGTCACAGCGTCACCAGGACAGAGGCACATTCCTCTGTGCTTTCATTCCTCTGTGCTTTCACTCTGGCAGGCCCAGCCATGGAGAGGAGGGAGCCTGGAATCTAAATGGAAGACCCCCATTTCATGACTAAAGAGTCTCTTCCCTGCCTTCAGCTGGGAAACTTCTGCTAGAACCAGCTGTTTTTAAGATACATTGATGCCCCAAGCCCCAGGTGATGTGATGTGTGAGGAAGGATTGTTTTTAACTGGAGACAAACATCATGCCTGTTTGTGCCTGAGCTCTGTGTAAGGATGGAGGGTTAAAGAAATGGAACAGGGCAAATTTGGGGTGGCAGCCAAGAGGCAAGAGGGTGTGACTCACCCTGTGACCATCAAGGCATGAGGAGGCAGAGGACAATTCCAGGAACATGTGGGTACAGCCAGCTAGAGGCCACCAGTGAAGTAGCTGGAAGCAGACACGAGGCAGAGCATGAGTGGGGTGATAAATAAAGAACCACTGAGCATGCTAGAAAAAAACCCTTGCCCTGTGCTAGGGCACAGAGGTTGTGAACAAATTGCTTCATATCCCTTCATGACTCACTTTGCTTTCTTTAGCCTGGCTGTGGCATGTTGGGACCGCCTGGACTCTTCTTTGTCACTACTTCTTGTCTGCCTAAAACTGCTGGCACAAGGGGCATCCAAGGAAGGACGATGACATAAAATCATAGAATCATTTAGGTTGGATCCTGAATGATCCTAAGATCCTAAAAACCTTAGATCACTGAGTCCAATCATTAACTCAGAACTGCCAAGTCCACCATGCAGCCACGTCCCTAAGTGCAATATCTACACACCTTTAAAATATCTCACTGGATGGTGACTCAATCACTGCTCTGGGCTGCCTGTTCCAATGCCTGACCATCCTTTTGGTGAGGAATTTTTCCACAATATCCAATCTATACTTCCCCTGATGCAACTAGAGGCCATTTCCTCTTGTCCTATCACTTGTAACTGGGGAGGAGACTGCTCCCCACCTGGTTATAGCCTCCTTTCAGGTAGTTGTAGAGAGTGATAAGGTCTTCCCTGAGTGTCCTTTTCTCCAGGCTGAAGACCCCCAGATCCCTCAACTGCTCCTCATAGGACTTGTGCTCCAGACCTTTTGCCAGCTTCATTGCCCTTCTCTGAGCATGCCATTGGACCTGGTGAGCATCAATTAGCCAGGGAGAAGAGACCTGTGTAGTGCTACTTTGACTCATCTAAGCCTTTGAATTAGGCTGCCTGCCTGATTTGCTTGGACTACATGGTCCTGTGGGAGCCAAGGCTGCACGGTACTGCTATGGGGTGGTAAGAGTTGCTGGCACTGAAGCCCTGCACAGGGACATCTTTGGGCTGCACTCATGTGAAAGACAAGCAGGCTCTGGCAGAGCAAAGCACACAAGTCTGGGACCAGCTGGGATTGAGTGCTCTGCACCCAGCTCAAAGTGCCCTGACTGCATTTGCATCCTGCAGCCACCAGCTCCCATCCTGCTGGCTCCCAGCCCTTTTATCTCAGGGATGTACAAACTCATCTGCCTCTGAGCATCTCTCCATCTCAGGACATCTCATCTCACCTGTACAAACCCGGGTGTCCATTGCAGAGCAGCAGGAGCACAATGCAGTGGTGTGCTCAGGGGAGGAACCACAGAAGAAGCTGGCTGCAGGCAAGGAGACATCACCTCCTGTCCAGCCGGCTTTGGGCATGCAGCAGTCCAAGGCCTCCATCACTTGGAGACACATCCCTGTAGATGGAGCCAGAACCTCACAAAGCAGAAGGACAGCCCGGTCCTACCCATCACCCTTCTCCAATCGCTCTGCTCTGAAGAGAGACTAGCCCAACCCCTTTCCTCCCTCCCTCCCTCCCTCCCTCCCTGTCTCCCTCTCTCCCTCTCTTCTTCCCTCTCTCCCTCTCTTCTTCCCTCCCTCCCTCTCTCCCTCCAACACATCCAGGGTTTTGTCTCCCCTCCCTCTCCAGATCAACCATTCCCGAGTGTCACATTGTCCCTCTTTATTCCATATTTAACCCAAATTCCTTTCTGTTGTCTTTTCCTGACTGCCACAGCCATGAAGAGTGGGTAATTCCTGCACCACAGGCTGCATGTTGATGACCTTCTCTGAGCATTAACATTCTCCTGGGATGATGATGATGCCCCCAGAGTAATTTCTGCTCTGTCTTTTCTTACTTCCTTTTCTTATGATGGACTTCTCCAGGCCCTGCTGGTTTGGATGGCAGCCCTCACCCTGCTCTGGTGCTGCTCAGCCCCAGTCTGTGTGGCCATAGGAACCCCAGACAGTTGGGCAAAGGGCCCTTTGCCTTTCCATCAATTGTTCTCTGTGTCCCCATTGCACACAGTGGTTGAGCCACCCAGGGAACCAGTAACTCAGCAGCAGCATCCTGGACATCACAGCAGGGTTTGCAGCTCACAGGGAGACACTGCTATTCCCATGGGCATAGCATGAGCACAGGTAACACCAGCCCCAGGGTGGCTTTTGCCCACATCAGGTCTGCTCCACCCTTCCCATCCTGTGGAATTTGTCTGGTTCCTGGCCTTTGCCCAGACATGATACTCAGGAAAAGCCATGTTCTATCATATTTTCTTGTTTCCCTTGAGGACACTTCTGAAGGGTACCCAGCACTGCTGAGAAGCCTGGGAAAGAATAAAAGAAGGGAGAGGAAACTTCTCTATCCCCACCACCATGACCCTACTTTTGCTCCAAATCTGAGGGTTGCTTATAGCTTAGTCAACCAAAAATAATGGGGTGAGAGGGGAGCAAACCCACCACCAGGGTTTCTCAACCCGGGGTTTCCTGACTCTGACACCACACCCTGCCTTTTCTCTTGAAACAGCAGGCAGAGAGGAGAGAGAAACTTTGCCACCTTTCACAGCCCCACAAGAAACACTCCCTGGATGGCCCCGGGTCCCCAGAGCTGGGGCTGAAATGAGAAAAAAGCACTGATTTAGGAACCTGAAGGTGAGGACACAATAGACAAGGGGAGATGCAACGGGGGCAAGGTTTCCCAGCACGAAGCATGGACCTGCCTTTCCCAATGGTCACACCAGAACCACAAGCCTGGCCTGGGTACAGCAGCAATCTGCAAAGAGAGAGACCCTGAAAAGCCTGTGCTGTCAGAGCTGGCGAGGGGAAATGGGTGGCAGATAAGAACATGTAGAGGAAAAACACAAACCAGAAGTTCCGGAGGAATTTTGGAAAGGAAATGGGGAATTAACTGCAGAAAAGGGGCGGGGGGGTGGGGGGGAGGAATGAGAGGCAGTTTATGGCTTGCAACAAATAGCCTGTGTGCGCCACCTCGCCAGGCACCCACGCCTCTCCTCCCTGCCCAGGGATGCTCAGCAATGGCCATCCCAGCCAGGCAGAAACAGCAGGAATGGGAAGGTGGCTGATGCTGGGTCCTGGGGAGTTGACTCCAGCAGGAATCAGGGAAGAAACAAAACTAAGAGAAGCTAGAAAGAAAATACCATCCCTGCAGTATCAGAAAGGGCGAGGAGGCTGCAGGTCCCGTCTTGCCTGCCGGCAAATAAGGGACAACTGAGGTGAAGGCTGGCAGACGCCGGGTACCTCACAAGGTCCCGTGGTGCAGCCTGGCTTGGAGGGTGCTTGGTCGCTTGGGTGCCCACCCACAGCCCCACAGCTATTTCAGAGGGGCCAGAAAGCATTCCATCTCCGCCCCTTTCTTTTTTCACTTCTCTTGCCTTTGCCTCCCAGAACAAGCCCCACAGCACGGGGTCCCCACTGGAGCAGTCCCTGCAATCCGCCCCTCGCCCTGCAGCTATTTTAGAGAAAGGCAGGAGGTATTTTTAGTGCTGCCGGCTCCCGGGAGAAACTCTGAGCCTCTGAGCCGCAGCAGTGCTGGCGCCAGAGAAACTGCCGCTGCTCTGGCTGATACTTCTTGTATAATTAAACTCAATCCATCCAGGGGGCTGGGTCTTGGCCACCAACTCAGCAAGGAGGGGAAGGAGTGGAGCCAGAGAGCCAGGGGCTGAGTGTTCTGACAGATGCTGGGAATTGCTCCGCAAATGCTGGAAAAGCCTGGCCTGAGACTTTGGGGGAAGTTTTGCCAGGCACAAGCGAGCAGGATGGCTCTGGAAGGCACAGGGAGCGGGATTTAATGGGAGCAGAGCCCAAACTGCTGCCTCGACAAAGGCAAAGACCCCGTACCTGCATCATCCTATCCTCTTCCCCTGCGGGAGATGGACCCAAAAGGGATGCCCAAAGCTGGACAGACAGCACTAAAGGCAATCTGGGAAAAAGCAACAGGACTCAGTGGCTGCAGGGCAAGCCAGGGAGATCCCTGCTGGTAAACAAAAGCCCAAGCTGGAGCCGGAGCCATGTCGGAAGTTTGGGGGCTGTCTGGTTAGCCAGCATCTGGTGAACACAAGCTGCGGCTGGAGGCTGACAAGCAGCAGCACAACCCCTCCTTCTTCCCACACCCACCGCCCGGCGTCTGTCCGGGGGCCCCAATCTGCCATCGAGGAACAGGGGGAGCAACAGCCCGGAGAAAACACAGCACTCGCCAGCTTTTCATATGGGTTTGGGTTTTGGGTTTTGTTTTTTTTTCCCCTGTGCAAAAAAAACACCAGAGAATTTATTCCTATGCTCCCTTAAATTTCAAGATACATTTCCAGCAATTCAAACACCAAGCTGGCATTCCAAGCAACAGTATATTTTATATAACTGGTTCTTTTTTTGTTGTTTTTACCACTTTATAAAGCCATACAATGAACTGCAAAGAATCCAACATCTGTACAATGGGAAGACAACAGCGGAGTGACATTCACACACGGACATGGTGTGACCGAAGTCATCCTTACACGCACGACAACATTATGGGCATAAAGATACAAAATATAATGTATTTTTTTTCCATCTATATAAATACACAGAAATGGGCGAGTCTAAAAGTTTGAAACTGTTTGTTAACACTGATTAGCAAATAAATCTGTAACATTCCCAAAGTAACAAAGACAACAACAACAACAACAACAAAAAAAACCCCCACGCATAACACAGTGGCACAGGATCCACCAACAGAAACGTCATATTGCTTCCTTTTTTTCTTTTTTTTCCTTTTTAAGGAAAAGAAAAAAAAATTAGTAACCCCAAACCAACCTCGCAATTTGCAAAACAAACGAACAAAATGAAACAAGCCCCTGCGGGCTCCTTTGCTGTCTGATCATCCTGCCTGCTCCAACGGGAAGGGTTGCCTTTTGTTGATGCTGTTGTCTGGGGTTTTTGGGGCAACTGGTTTCCTTACCTGCCTGACCTGCTGGGTGGGGATTTACTTTGCGCTTTGGTTCAGGTGGTTGAATGCACTGAAAAATCAATGCCCAGAGGCTGGGTTGGGTTTTTCTCCCTACCTGGTTTGTTTTTCATGTGTAATTTGACCAGGAGGCAGCCAGCAAATGTTGCATTCAGAGCAACCCCAAACTCTGCTCAAAACCATGAGCCCTGCTGTCTCCACCAGTGATGTGGGACTGGTGAAGACTATGCAACATTACATCCCATCAGCAGTTGATGACATGGATCATCTCCCAAAACAGTTCCCAGGGGCAGAGCCAGAGGCAGCCCCATTGAATGGGAACCCCGTATTTTGTGCATTGCAGGTGCCACTGAGCAGGACAGACAGCAAATTACCTCCCCAGGGAGCATTTCCCAATAGACAGCTATATCGACAGCAAAGGCAGGACGGGCTTCTCCAAAGAACAAACTGACACAAAAAGGGCACGTACAATAAATTTACACACACAAAAAAAAATAATATATATCTATCTATATATATGTGGGGAAAAGTGCGTTTTTAAGGATATCTTTGGCAAGAATATATGCAGTTCTTTGTGCAGGAAGGAGGGATGTGTTTGTGTGTGTGTGTGTGTGTGAGCAAGAGAGAGATACCATCCGGCTGCTGACAACGGCAGTGTGATTACAACAAAACATATGCTGGGCTTAACTCGTGTGAGCTCGAATCTCAAATAGCATGACTGCACTTAAAAAAAAAAAAAAAAAAAAAAAAAGGAAAAAAAAACCCCAAAGAGTATTTTCTGTCCCTTTCATAAGGAAAAAATATCAGCACTAGGCCCCCACCAGCCCCAGGACCTGAGCAATCGTAAATGCTGCTTGACGGTCTCTCCTAGGGACAGAAAGGGCTGTTACACCTTAAAACCTTCCTTTAAAAAGGAGCTAAAGGGGGAAAAAAGTGCCTTTAAAGGGAATTGATAAACACCCGGCTACATCATTGGAAAGTGATTAGCTGTGTGTTAAAAAAATAATACAATCATCAGATGATTTTGTTAGTGTTTGAGATTTGGATACAGTCTAAATTTTCAGCTAGTGGATTAGTGGGGAAGCCAGGAGAGGCCCGGGGCCTGAAGCAGGCATGATGCTATTGGCAGGTTATCTGCTGGGGTTTGCTTCTATGCAACATCTCTGGGGTGTTTAGATCTGCTTTGTTTGTATGGGGAGAAAAAGAGAAATAGGAGTTCCAAGCACCAGTTTCCAAGGCAGCAGATTAAAATAAAATTACATTATTATCATCTCTTTTCTTAGCAGTGAGAAAACCAAGTCTGAAAAATAGAGGCTTTCAAAAATATATCTTTATATATCTATAAACACAGTGTTTCCTCTGATGGGTGAACGGCAGGGTGAGGAGATTACGGGTGAGATCATCTCTTGTCTCACTTGAATTTCGCAGAAGGAGGGAATCGCTTTTTGGAAATATCAAAAATTAAAAGATCTCTGCATCTGTGCGGCCAGGGAGCCAGGGAGGGGGAAAGCCCCCCGCCCAGAACCTCCTGTCCCACCACCATCTCACAACCAACTGCTCGCTACCCATCCTTTCACACGTCAGTCTGTCAGCACAGCCTCTGGCCCTGGCAGCCCTGTCCGGCCGCCCAGGCCGCTCACTCCCCCCACACACACACCACACACACGCACCGGTCACACGCAGCCACCCCGACACAGGGGCCACCCCCACACAGGGGCCCCCGCCTCTTCCCCCATCTGTATTTTGCCTTGCTCTGGATTTTCTTTTAACATGCAGGTGTTTCCCCAGGGCAGGGGAAGGGGGGGATATAGTGGGGGAGATATGATGCGCAGAAAGCATTATGGCAAAAATAAATATTTTTGAGTGTAAATTTAACCTTTTTTTTTTCCTCCTTAAAATTTCATTAGCTTACAGTATTTTGTCAGTATAGCTTGTATATATATTATAGCTATCAAGGCAAGGGTGGTCCACGGGAGACAAGCTCTCCAGGGGACTGCAGTGCTATGTTTGTAATTTTTGTCCCCAAAAGACTATCTGGGCCACTTTGCACTGAAAACTTCGTCCAAAAAAGCTCTCGGGGGTAATATTTGCAGCAGAGGGCTCAGCAATTACCCTGCACCTCCAGCTGGACCATTCCCCCTGCCCTAAACCTACACATGTGACCGAAGCATCCTCTGCCCCCTCGCCAGCACCACAGGGCAAGGACCTCCACCTGCTGCACCCCCACCATGATCTCTCCCGCTGCAGTGGCACAGGGGCCCTCTGCCCCTCTCTCCACCCAACTTGCCCTCTTCACCTACCAAAGCTAAGGGAAAAGCCAACAGCACTGAAATCACTGCAAAACTATGGCGCATTTCAGGGGCACAAGCCTCAAACCAGATGGTTTTGGGGGTACACATGCGTCAACCAGGGTGGCTCTCAGAGGACCTGCTACCTCCCCACTGAGCCAAAGTTGCCCAGCCGCTGCAGGTCCCTTCCTTTTTTCTTTTTTTTTTTTTTATTTTCTTCCTTCTTTTTATTTTTTTAACGTGGCCTCCAAAACAAAAGGAGAAAAAAGCGCCTGAGTTACTTGTAGTCATTTGCCTTTCGTGCAACTTGAATGTCCATGCAATTTAAAAACCGCTTGCGTGTCTCCGAAGAGCTAGATAGGGGTAGCCACGGGTCTGCTGCTTTGCACAGGGAACCCACCTGTGCCAGCATCCGCTATTATTATAATCATTATTATTATTACAACTATTCATTTCCTTTCTGTTTTGCTTTTTCTGAGTTAAGAGAATGTGACAGGCCGCAGGAGAAAACTGCCAAAGAGGACTAGTGACGGGAGGGAAAAGGGGAAGATGGGAGAGGAAACGACTTTCTGCATCCTCCAGGTTCCTGGGGAGTATCCACCTTCCCCAGGTGCAGGGCGGCAGGAACCCCCACACCGCCTCACAGGCTGGGGGGCACAAGAACCCCTGGGGAAGTGGAGAAACAGCGTGACCCACCTCTCTCGGTGGACTCACAGCGTCTCACCTGTGACTGGTGCTGGGCTCTGGGTCAGCAAAGGTCAGCCCATGGCCAAGCTCCCCAGGGACTGGAAGGTTCAGGATCAATTTCCCCATGCCCCCAGCAAGTTACCAGGTCATGAGCAGGTTTAAGGGGAAGCACAGGGACCAGTGAGGACCCTCCTCTGCAGCTGGACAAGGGAAGGTTTCTGAGAGCATCTCCTCTGGTGTCCCACAGACCCAACACATGTCATTATCCTACAGGTCAGTTCAAACACACAGCAGATGAAGCTGCTGGGTTGAAGTTTCTTCCATGGGTTTTGACAGTTGCCTCTTTTTTTTCCAGATGGACAACACCAGTCATGGTCCCACATTCAGTCCCAAATGGATGTCACCACTTGAGGCCATGATGCTGAAAAGCTGGAAACACACCTCTCACTGCCGCCTTTGCTTTGGTCACCTTGCCTGCAATGGGACATGCATCCTGTCTGGCGTGACTTTGTGGCTCTCTTTTGTAGGTGCGTGGCTTTGGTTCCTCTACGTGTGTGTTTGGCTTGTGTTGAGTTTTTAGGGGTTTTTGTCGGTGTTTTTTTTTGTTGTTTGCTGTTTTCCTCCAAAATTCCAACCCTTTCCCCCCCGATTCACTTCCCTCTCCCACAATGCACTTCCTCACACTCCTTCTCGGATCAGCTCCAAGTCCTTCTCCAAAATTCAAGAATCACCCGCAAGTGCCAGCTCATCTCTTCTGGCCGGAGCCAAGCATGACCCTGGAGACAAAGTTGACGATGGCTGCAGCTGGCTGGTCTGGGTCCAGCTCAGCAAAGAGGTGGCAGATGTTGTCTGTGGTGCTTCCTTGCTTCCTGGCCACAAAGCCGAAGAGCCTGTGTGGGGAGAAGGCAAGAGCCTCAATACTGCTCCTGCAACGATTACCATCACCCTCTTCCATCACTTCCCCTCTTTAACATCCACCTCTCACAACACAGAGGGATAATCCCAAACCAGCCTGCAGGAAGGCCCACCTCCTCTTCCCTTTGCTGCAGTTTCTTTGAAGGCCAGGTTTCAATCATTTCTTGACCAAACCGCCCTTGCTCTGAACATCTCTGCCACCCTTCCCAAGTCTGTCCCAAAGAAGGGACCTTCCACATGATCACAGCATTGCCTTGGTTTGGCCTCTTAAAGCCAGAGGTGAGATGGGCTGGCCATTGGGGTAGACCCTCTGAGAGATGAAGGCCATGCAAGGACACAGGAAGCTGAGTGAGACTATCCGGTTATTTCTGTCTGTCTCTCCCCTGATGAATAAAATGTCCCTTATTTTTTTTTAATTAGAATGTACAAACTCAAGTTATAAATACAAGGGGAACAGAATGTGAGACAGGCCCAGGCTACGGCATTTCTAATTGGGGAGGGGAAATATCCCAGCAGCTGGACATCCTAATAAAAACCCCTTCGCTCACACAATGGCTAAAATTAGTGGGAGCCGGCCCCTGGAAATGGGCTCAGCCAACAGCTCTGTGCTCCCATGGGTCAGGACAAGAAGGACAGGAAGAAAAGGAAGAGACAACCAGTAGCTCACATGCCATCAGCATAACCCCAGCTTTGCTCCATAAACTGGTTTCCAATGACTCTGTTGGGAGACTTTCCAGTTTGGTTAGTTCAGCAAGAGCCATGCCTGCTCTGACCAGGAATTTGGGCCTGAAAGATGTATCCAGAATCCCCAGGACTATGGCCTCATGCTTGGGTGAAACACTCCTGCAGTGAGGAGCTGAGCCCATCTCACACACAGCCAGGATGCTCTGCACAGGGCACCTCCCATCCAATGCCCAAACACAGGCAGAAGCCACCTCGACAGCAGCTGGGAGGAATCTGCTGGGAAACACAGAAAGTACTTACTTGGCTGGGCCACTGCCATCAGTTTTAGTCCACCTGCAAGGAGAAGAGAAGATCTGAGATATGGTCCCTCCTGTACCCCACAGAGAGACAGGGCCATTTATGAAAAAATGATGCACCTCTCCCTCAGCATGAAGGTGCTTGGAGACACCAAAAAGTCACCAGAAGAAGCTGGCATTGCACCACAGTATCCAAGGTGACCTTGCATTCCTGCTCTCCACAAGAGCAGTGGAGAGAGCACAAAAAGACCCTGCTCCAAGCACCCCAGGAGGCTAGAGGAGTGCAAGGGCTGGGGGTCATGCACTCTCCCCAGGTTAGGGCACTCACTTTCGTTCCTGGGGGTCCAAGTCACAGAAGGTGACAGTATTGAGGGGGTAGTGTCTTCGGAAGAACAATCTGAAACATAAAGTGGGGAATGTCAGGGCCAAGGAGGCTCCACCACTGTCCCACCACAACCCAGCTCCGCCGACCCAGGGGATACCGCCACAGGTATCCCATAAGATGTTCCAAGACTCAAGGGCAAAGCCCAGCCATGTCCATGACCAGGTTGATGCCATCCCAGAGACATCCTTCACCAACACACTTCCTGAATCACAGCCCTATTGGCTTTGGGAACAAGCCAACACTGGCTTTTGGCCAGAGATGTGGCCATGGAGGCTCTTACTTCCTCTGGTTGTCCGTTAAGGTGATGCCTTGTGCAGAGACTTTGAAGTGAACAATGGTAGCTGTGGGCGTGGGGTCAGCCACCAGCGTCTCAGCAACAGCCTTCGAGATGGCCTGAGGGCCCGTCAGAGACTCCATCTCCACTGAATTGATGAAGAGGACGTTGCAGGCTGGAAAAGGAAACAGCAGACATGGGGTTAACCAGTACTCCAAGCCAAGTTCACCCCCGGACAACCCCTCTCAACTCACCTGCACCCTGTTTGAGGAGGTCCGTGGCTGAGTTGGTGGCTGACGCAGAGTCTTTCTTTTCTTCCATGGGATCTAGAAGACACAGGATGGTTACTGGTGCTCCCTGCTTGGAAACCTACCCCTCCCTGCAGGCTGTGGGGACAGATGCAATGCCTTCTGGTCCTAGCTCTTACCTCGGTCAGGAATGACCAGCTTGCAGGGCAGGGCCAAGGGTGTGATGGAGTGCTGGTACACCAGCGCTGAGAGACAGCCTGGGGAGAGAGGAAAGTTGGTCAGTACAGGGCCAGTGTTGCCAGACGAAGAATTGTTTGCACCTGCTGGGTTAATACAACGATCCTTTTGCAAAATCATTAGGCTGTGGAACTGCACAACCCAAGGTACGATAATAATTAACGAAGGAAAGGAATAAGAAGCTCCAGCTTTTCCTGATTAGGTCACCACTGCTCAGGGTGGATGGAAACAGGCTTTTAGGTGGCTTTCTTCACTAATGGGCCTAATGCCACATGTGGCAATTTCTCTCACTGAAAGCACCACATAGCCCTCCACAGAGGGCTCAGGGAAGGGACAGAGGTGCCAGGGCCACTTTAGGAACAAAAAATGCAACAAAGGTCTTCGTGCAGCTCCTCAGACAACATTAGTCATGGAATAAATGGAACAAGGGAAGCCCCTGCCCTCCACCCTCCCAGCAGCATCAGTTGTCCTACATGTGTGTAGAAAAGTATGTACCTATGCATAGAGGCATGTTTGTGTGCTCTCATGAGTGTTCATGAATGTAGAGGCTCCAAATGCTCACAGGATTCAGTTACACAGGGACAAGAGGCAGTAACAGGTTCTCCCAGACACCCAACAGTTCTGCTTTGACAGTATGGTGAAGGCAAGGCTCTCTCAACCCAACCCCACATGTGGAAAGCACGCTGGGGGCACTTACCAAAATTAGGCTCGTTGGGACATCCTTTTAGTTTCACACCTCGTGAGCTAGTCTCGATGAGGAAGTGCCTCACCAGCTCGTTGGTCAAGTCTCCTGGGAAGAGACGAGATGTTCTCACACCAGAGCCACCCATCTCCTATTACTATGCAGTACCATTAGGAAACCAGTGCTCCAGCTCAAGGGAAGGGTCCCCAATACTACACACACCCTCCTCAATCTGTCCCTTTGCACGGGGTCAACCCCAAACCAAGCTCCCCCACTTAGCTGGTGGGCTGGAGAGGCTGTACCCATTTCATTATACCAAAATCCAAGACAGAGGTGCTCCTGAGCCCTCCACGGCTCAGGGCATGGAGTGTGTGGTGCTTCCCTGTGCCCTGGGAGGCAGGGATCCTGCCACATCAGCACATACCCAAGGGCACAACTGGCTCAGCAGCCCCAGCTGCCCGCTCGCCCCGGCTGAACGATGGAAAGCATCTCAGCGTGGGAAGGAGAAGGGCACACAATACCTTTCTTGTTCTGCTGCATGACCGTGGGAGGCGGAGAAGCAACTTTCATGGCGAGGCCATAGGCTCCCCGGAAGGAGTGGCTGTCTCGGATGATGAAAGCCCCTGGCTCCCTGTCCTTGAGCAGGGCAATGGCTGCAGGAGAGAATGGCAGAGCTCAGAGATGGCATAGTGAGAACCAACACACGCTCAAGACACCAGCAGGTGTGGGTTGGGACAGGGTGCCCCAGCTCCACATCTCATAGCCAGGCACCACAATGTTACTGCACCTCCTGCACATCTGAGTGGGTTGCCAGGCACAGGCTCATCTCCCCCCACCTCCACCACCCCTGTGCGGACATCTCCAATTCCCACTCTGCCTATCTCTGAGAAAACAAGTACCAGAGAGCAAGCAGGAACCAAGGCCCAAATGCTGGGACCATGCCCCTGAAGCATCCTGCCACCTCCTTGCTCTCCCCACTCATTGTAGCTGTGTTTCCAAGACACCTCTGAGCATTATCAACTCAAGATCTGGGTGTTTTGCACCCCAAACTGCAAACATAGATCCAGTGCACACTGCAGGGACTGGAGCTCCTCTACCAAGAGGAAGCTTTGAAGAGACCACATCACACAAACATGCAGCTGAATGGGGCTTCAACCCCCAGCAACAGCCTGAGCAGTCATTATTCACCTTCACGCTCAACCCAATCCATAAGGGAAATCCTTGTTAATCCCTGTGATCCCAGACACATCCCAATTCCCAACCCTGTGCCATCTACTTACCCTGCTCCCTGGAGATGTCTGGTTTGTACCAGTACTTGGAAGTATCCTGCACAAACTTGACATTGGCACGAGTCTCGGGGCTGATGTCTGCAGGAAAGGGAAGAAAAGACAAGAAAAAGTTAAAAGATGCTGTATCTGAAACTCTACATCCAGCCAAAGCATTAATACGTCCACCTCCTTTCAGATCCAGCACATTGCACTAACCTCAGCCCAGTTCCCCATTCCCAGACAGGCTGATCACTACCGGGAGCTTATGGGGCTGCTGGGCATCTAAAGCTAAATCCAAGCTCAAGGACCCTCGAAGGGCTGTGTGTCAGATGAGCCCCTGTGGGACACACCCAGAGATGAAATGGGAAGTCTTAGTTTAAAAGAAGCTGGCCAGGTGAAATAAAAACTGTTGGAGGAAAGATGTATGTCTGGAGGTGCCGGGAAGATCCTGACTTCAAAGGACCTTCACTGCTCTCTAACGTTCTAGTTTGGATCACACTTCATAAAAATAAATTTCTTCCCTTATCTTTGCTCTGTGAAGAGGAGCTGGACAGGTCAATCTACCCTGGGTAAAGCAGCCCCAGCCCCAGCCTGACTGTGCCATGTTCAGTGCCCATCAGTGGCACAGCCCCAACGGGAGCTGCTCCTCTGGCTGTGAAGCTGCCATTTACTCAGGCAACATTTACAACCACCTGCTTTCCAAAAACAACCAGGCAAACAACCGAGAGGACTGGATAGCATTTCTGCTGGAGACATGTTATCAGCGCTCAGCAATCTGGTCATCTTTGGAGAGGCAGGGGGCTCACCTCCCTTTCCAAGCTGCTTGTTAATTGTTATGGGTTTAAATTGCTCGTGCTTCCCCACTGGTAAAGGTCCCTGGCCACAGGAGTCACGGGGCCAGGACGAATGCCAGAGTGCCCACAAAGGGCTGCCTGCTCAGCAGAGAAACTGGCCGAGCAGCTGGAGCCACTGCTGCCCCACAGCTTTATTCTCCTGGTCCTATCAGCCCAATCTTGACGTCACCAAGGTGTCTGTAACCGGAGCTGGCAGAATCGTTCCAGGCAGGATGGCACACGGGGCACGGCGCCATTTGAATTGAGGAGGCAGAGCACAGGGGGGTCTCAGTGGGGCAAAGCTCTCTGGGAGTGGGGCCAAGAGGTCAGTGCATCCCCACGGCAGAGAAAAATTGCCTCCAGGAGCTTTGATCTCCTCATACACATCTCTGGAAGCTGTTTATGCCAGAGATGCTGGTCGGTGTTTTTCCTGTTTGGATTTGTCAGAAAGCACAGGAAATGGCCCCAGCCCCGGCGGTGCCTTTGGTTTGCGGATGGACAGGAGGGGTAAATCAGGACATGGCTGCAATCCCTTTCCTGATAGCCAGCAAGGAGGAGGAGCAGAGAGCCTTGAGTGGGGCAGGGGGACACAGGGACCTTCAAGAGCATCCCTTACCTGGCATGGAGAACTTGGAGAAGTCCGGCAGAGTGTGGGAGAAGGCGACGGCGCTCCCACCACTGGGGCTGGACATACCACTGGAGAGGGGTGAGGACACCTTGCCGTTGACAGTGGCATAGTTGGGGAGGCTGTTGGAGCGGTCCCCAGCTGACATCCGCCGCTTCTCAGGCAGAGCAGGCTGCGACGTGGGGCTGCCCTGGCGGTAGGCAGCCGAGTCCGGGGAGGAGGAGTGTGGCGTGCTCGTGCCAGGGTAGTACGCTGGGGAGACAGGGAAGGACGGCGTGGAGGGAGGCTGGTAGCCAGAGGAGCTGCTCTGCCGAGACAGTGTCAGGTGCCTTTCCTCTGGGCTGGAATAGCCATACAGGGGGCTGCCAGGGGATGTGGCTGCTGCTGCTTGGTGCCTGGACAGGCTGGGGCTCCCTGGTGGGGCCACCAGGTTGCCATGGGCCACCACAGCATGCCTGCCCAGCCCGGGGCTGCCGGGAGCACCACTGATGCTGGGGTTGATGGCTCTTCGTCCGAAGCCGGGGCTGGGCGGTGTATTCGTAGCCACTGTCCGGTGCAGGCTGCGGGGGCTCCCCGGCAGGGTGTGGACCCCCACCACATTGACCTGTGGCTGTGGCCGAGCTTGGGGTTCTGGCTGGAGGCCAGCTCGGCCATCAGGGTAGTCAGGGCTGCTGTATGCCGAGCCCGGGACCCCTCCTTGGACCATTGCAAAGGAAGATGGAGACGAGTTTTGGTAGCTGCTGTGAGCAGAGGGCATCTGCGAGCCAACAGGCGACCGGTACAAGGGCTCGGCTGAGGCATGGGGAGGAGTAACCGTGCCGTGGGCGCTGCCTTCTGACGGATAGCTGCGGAGGGAGGCCCTGAGGAGAGACAAAGACAGGTAGAATTCAGCTCCACCACTCATTCCTGCTGCTGACTGGTACTGGCACCCTCCTGCATGTGGCACACAGGGAAACTGAGGCACAGAGCCAGTCAGCTACTTGGTTGTTCAGAGGCAACCATGGGATGGGTCCAGCCAGCTTCATGGAAGCAACTAGAGGCAGCTTTAGCTCTACTATGAATCCCAGTTCCATCTCAAAATATTATCTTCTGGGGAACAGAGCTTTTCTCCTCTGCTCCCAGCAAACACTTGATTTATTCTGACCTGTCAGCCTGTGTGGTAGCAGAACACCTCGTGGGCAAGGTGGACAGGGGACAAGGACAATGGCTCCATCTCACCCCAGAGGACTAATGCTCAGCCTAACCCAGGGCTAGGGGTTAGCATAACCCATCCCTCCTCCCACTCCAGGGGCCAAACCAGTGAGAGGTTTCTGAGGCCCAGTGACCACCAAGTGACCAGCAGTGACCCAGATTTGTGTTCTCAGGCACTGAAGTGTACAGCTGGCCGGGATACCCACACCCTGCATGGAGAGATGTGGGTCTTTGCAAAGGCACTTTCAATGTGGGAACAAGCACCATCCCTGGAAATGTTAAAGAAACAACTGGACATGGCACTTAGTGCCAATGTTCAGTCAAAGGTTGGACTCTATGATCTTGGATGTCTTTTCCAACTTTAATGATTCTGCAACTCTGTGACTGTGATTCTAATCCTGTGCAGCAGACAGGGTTCAGCCCCCCCAGTCCCTGGGATCTGCACCTACTGCCTTACCCATCCATGCTGTGAATAGGGCTGCTGGTGGAGACAGGGCTGGGGGCGATGAAGGAGTTGGAGAAAGTGCCATTCCTGGTGGGCAAGTCTGGGCCTCCGGGCTGGGCAGCGGGCTGGGCAGCAGGCTGGGCAGCAGGCAGCGTCCCTCCCCTGCCTGTTGTGGCCGTGCGGGCCACTGACTCAACGTAGCTCCTGGGCTCTGCAGCAAAAGAGAAGTGGAAACAGATGAGCCCACAGCTTTTGCATGGGAAGGGGGCCACACCCTTCCCAGGATCCACATTTCATGCCAGTGAAGGTGCTTGAGCTGACTTCCTCCAGCTGAACACTTCCCCCTACCTCTTCTACCAGGAGTTGTGCAAAAACACATCTGGCTCATTCAAGACCTTGAAGTTGCTTCAAGAATGCTGAAGACCCCCAGCCAGGGCACAGGGAGGGGGGGGTCATCCCTTTCTCTGAGGGGACTGGAACATGGGACCATGATCCCTTTGCCTGCCACAGCCCCTTTGCCCTGCTCTGAGTCAGCGTCCCTCCCACCCAGGATGCCACAGAGAACGTGTCCTGCTCCCTGTTCATCCACAGCTCCTAAAAATAGAGCTGGTGACTCTGCCCAGCCTGCGCTGACTCACACGGGACTGATGACAATGCCTGGTGGTCCCTGCCCTCTGTGGCCCACCTCTCCCAGCCATCTCCAGCAGCAGACAAGAGGGCAACTCCAGCTATTTCCACTGCAGCATCCAACACTTTCACTCCCAGCCCAGCTTGAAACCAGAGCCCATGAACACGACCAAGAAAAGCAATTTTCCTTTAGGGCCGCCAAGATGTCCCGTGCCAGGAGCAGCAGTCTGGACTGGCCATTACTAGCCACGGCAGACACCAGACCCAGTCCTCTCTCATATCTTGCCCCCTACCTCCTGTTCCACTCAGGCTGGTCACCATCCCTATGACAGCCCCCACAGCCCCCACCAAAAGCTGCACCAGAGGAAGGGGCTGCAGCTTCAGTCCCATTCCCCCAAGCCTCACAGCCACGTCACACCTCAGCTTGCCCTACACAAGATCCACTGGCATCAAATCCTATGGGCCAGGCAGCCTTGCCAGTCCCTGGCTCCAGGCTGGCCATGCCCAAAGCAGCTCTGCAGTAGTAATTAGCACGACAAACATTATTAATGTTATTATTAGTCATAACAGCTGGGCTCTGGTTCAGCCTACTGGCAAGCTGGCCTGATCACAGTCAGCAACGCCAATGCACAGCTCCACGTTCAGAGCTGGAGCAGAGACATGCAAGGAAAAAGACTGTCATAGGTCCCACTCCTTCCCTCGCAGCAACTCTGTGCCCCATCTGTCTGTGGAGAGGGAAGGATGAGTCCCTCTGTTGGGCTGATGTCCCTGGCCAACAACTCCAGGAAAGATCTGAGCCAAAACTAGACGATGGACCTCTACACAGGCTGGGTACCAGCATCTAAGGCAGGACATCCTGAGTGACAGTGATGAGGCACTACCCAGGGCAGCTGCAAGAAATTCATCGCAGCTTAGGTAATTAAATTAATTTCACAGCTACTCACTTTTCCCCTTCCCAGCTCCCCAGCCCAGACTAAAATTAGCCAGACAGTACATATGAGTCAGCCTGCAAGAGGTTAAGACCATAAGGCTGTGAAAATGCCAGCCCCTCCTAAGAAGGCAGGAGCAGGGGGCTTGGGGGCTGTGCCACAGTAAGGTGTGTGACTGTGAGCACAGGTTCCAGTATACAGATTCAATACAGGACAGGACAAAAGAAAAGAAAAGTTAGGAAGTTTCAGGCAGGATTTTTTTAGGTTGAAAAATCTGATCTTGCCTCCTTATGTTTTCTTGGAAGGGACTCTGGAGATGAGAAAATGGGTGGGAAAATACAGAAGCTCTGAGTCACCAAGGAGATGGGCATTTGTTTGGGAATCCCAAATCCGAGCAGGGCTGCACTCTGGCCAGAAATCCCCAGCGCTGCATCTGTGTCAGGCTGTTTTAAAGCCTCCTCAGAGCTGACAGCCACATCCTGAGCTCCCACACTGCTAAACCATCTCCCAACACCATACACAGGGCAGCCATTCCAGTTGGGATCCGCTAGGCAGAGCACAGAGGAGCAGGGACTGCCCCTCCTGGGGTGTGGCTCCTGGAATGTATGGCTAAGTGCAGAGTGTCCTAAGCCAGCAGTAAGTCAAAACACCAGTCCCTTCTCAGAACCATAGATTCAATGCCCAAAACCATCATTTTAGAGAGGATGAAGCAGGGCAAGAGGCCCATGGTGGCCACTCAGCCTAGGCAGTGCAGGGTCACTGGACATCCTTGCTTGGGGGTCAACCACCCTGCAAGGGGACAGAGATGCAGGACAGCTTCAGCTGCTGAGGGTTTAGTAGGAAGGAGAGGAGAGCCAATGTTTGAGTCTTTGGAGGCTTAAAGCTGCACAGAAATGGTAAAGCTTGGGGGAATTTATGGGGGAAAAGCCTGGTTTTATCCTAGCTTTGCTTCCTTTAATGTATGCAAAAAGCCATCACTGAAAAATCAGTTCTGAAAGTACAAGTTCTTTTTTTTCAAGCAAACACTTTCTCCAGTATTGCACAGTGTTCAGGCTTTGGTTGTGTGCATTTTGAGAAACTTCCAAGGAGAAATGCTGATGGCTGCTAGGGCTAGAGGAAGAACCGCACCCACTGAGACACCCTTTCCCCAAAACCCATCCTGAACTTACAGTTCCTCATCCCAGCTCTGAGAGCCCAAAAATTCAATAAAGGAGGAAGCAAAACCACCCAACAACCGTTACCTAGCAGGCAGCACTCCAAGGAATCACAGCCACTCCCAAAGCCTCTGTCCCCACAGGAGATGTACCATCCCAGAGCCCACAGCGCCTGCGCCATCAACACAGCCACTCTTAAATTGATGTCCCAGCTCAGCCTCATCCTTGGCATCCCCAAAGTGATGCAACCCAGAGACAGGAGATGTGGGGGGAATTTGGGCGGCTGCCTGGAGGGTGGAAGATGTGCACCAGCTGCTGGTGCTGCACCACTGCCCAGCTGGCTGAGCTGGCAACACACTGGTGGCCTCTGTGCCTGCTGACCTTTTGTGCTGCACTTTAGTTTATTTTCACTCTGAATGGCAACAGCAAAGCCAAAAGGGGAGGGAAGGAGATTGAAACTGGGGCTGTTGCTCCCAGATGGCCGCCAGGCTCATCCAAAGCTGGCCGTAGCGTGCCAGCATCCCCAGCATGCCACCAGTAAGGATGCCACTCACTGACAAAGAGCTCTCAGTCCCCACAGATGACTGGCACACGATGTGACAGACCTTCAGGTCCAACTTGGACACTGAGAAATCCTACCATGACACAAGGTATGATGTGCCCCTCCTCTAAAGGGAGCAGGACAGGCAACTCCGGCTCCTACATCCCTGAGGGACAGTGCAAGGGAGGCTGCTGGAACAGTCACTTGGGCCTGCTCCAAGTGACAGTCCAAACAGTGAGGTTGCGTGAGGAAGAGAGATACAGAGAAAGAAAAGCCTTTCTTACCTTCTTCAGAGTCACCACCCGCTTCCCCTTCTAGCTCTGAGAGATGGAGGGGCAGGGGAGTGATGGGATTGGGAAGAGAAGGAAGGGAGGTGTGACACAGAAAGAGAAATCAGAGTTAAGCAGCTCTGCCTTGCTCAGGCAGGGGCACACAGAGCACAAAGAAAAGCCCCACACCTCCCAACACTGTGCTCCAAACTGAAAGCCGGCCTCAGACACCCTCACATCACATCAACATCCCAGAAATTATGTCCAAAACCCAGGAGGCTGGTTTCAAATGGGAAAGAGGGAACAGTGCAGTAGAGAGTAACCAAAGGGCTGCTCCAAGAAGCCCAGCAACCACCAAAAAAAGCATCAGCTCACCCTTGAGGGCAGAGGGAGAAGGGACTTGCAGTGTGAGCTCAACCTGTGGCCCCCAGGCTCAGATGGGTTTGAGGAGGTTACACTCAGCCCTGAGCTGGCTCAGGAAGGGGCCCTGTGTGCTGGGGAACAGTAAGGTCTGGCTTGGCAGGCTACTCCAGGACACGTCCCCAGGACAGCAGGGCCTTTGCACTCAGAGACTGCTCAGAGACTGCTCTCCAGGATGGAAAGAGCTCTGGATATTGTTCTGGCTGACAGGCTCAGCTCCCAGAGAGCAAACTGTCTCCAGCTGTCCTAGGAAGGAGAAGGAATGCAGGAGGTGGGAGAGGGAAGAATATGGGGCTGAGCAGGAAGCAGGGCCACAGGGTTATCTAGCCTTCACTGCTGAGGACCCTACTATGCTGAGCCCCCCAGAGCAGCACCAAAATTGCCCATGCTTACACAGTCCCAGAGTCCCCACAAAAGGTGACAAGAACCCCCACGACCACCTGGCCCCAAAAGGGAGGTGGAAGTGCCTTCTCCAAACTAGGGACCCTTCCGGGGTATCCTCACAGATGCCCCCACAAAGCAATCTGCCTGCAGTCCCCGTTCGCACTCACCTCCCACTGGATGCAGCACGATCTCAGCCGGGTTGTGGGGTTTCAGCCCCAGTGCTGAGAGCGGGGTCTTGGCCAGGCCAGGGGGAGAACGCACTGTCGGCACAGTGGACACAAGGATGTTAGTGGAGGGGTGGGAGGTGACGCTTCAGAAAGGCAGGAGCTGCCCATGGGTTCAGAGCCCCCGTAGCCCATCCCACCCATTGGCTGCACGGGATGGCTGCTGAGAACACGAGATGCCCTCATATGAAGCAACACCCTGCAGAAGGACACTGATCCCCCCACATTGCAAATTGGCAGGATGGAGAAAGGGGACAACTCCCATCAGGAAAGGCCCAGACCCCACCTCCCAGCACCATCCCCATAAAGTCCCACCATAAAGGTATGAAGTCCCTTTCATTTCCCCTACATGAGCAGCCATCCCGACCCAGCTCTCCCACACCTTAACTCCTTTCTGCCAATCCCCACATCTGGCTGAGCTGGAATCCAGCTGTCCCAGAGCAGCTGATCACCCCCACAAAAGGGACAGATGGAATGCCAAAAAAAACCCTGCCCTCCAGACCAGCTCAATGGATGGGTGAGAATGTTCACACAGAGGGTTGGCAATGTACATGTGAGTTCTGCACCCCTGTGCCCAGACATACGCACCAGGAGGAGCTGCGTATGTGTGTATGGCTATGGTATGGATGGCGGTGGGGTTTCGCAGGGCAGGGCAGACCACCCCGAGCAGATTGTATCTCCTCTCCCCTCCTACCCACTGGGTTTGCCCCATCTCCCTGACGCTGTATTTTCCCATATCAGGGGAAACCTCAGGGCATCATCTTCAGCAAGAGAGACCAAAGGGTGGGCACGGGCCTCCAGCAGTGTCTGAATGTCTCTGACTGGTGGCACAGGCACAGGGCCTGTGGCGAGGCTGGGACACAGTGGGTGGTGGGAGGTCCAGAGGAAAGCCAGACCCCTGCCTTTAGGCCAGGTCCATCCAGTAGCCTGAGGCTGGAGCAGCTGAGCAGCCAAGTCCCTGGGAAACTTAGACAGCAGCACTTTCCCCAGTGGGTGTCTGATTTCCTCAAATCCAGCTGACCCCAAGCCACAATGACAGCTCACACCTCAGTTGGCTGATGAGCAGCACAGTCCTCACAGGGCCAGGAATTTTCCCGGGACCACAGTCCCCCAGCGGAGGGGAATTGCTCCTGTATCCCCCAGGGTTACTTTGGCAAGGCCTGAAAGCTGCAACTTTTAGCTTCCCAGGCTTCCCTGGCTGGTGCTGGATAAGCAACACTGTCTCGGGGCCATGACCCCAGCCAGGCTGTTCCCGTCACCTCTGCAAGTGACTCATCCTCCAAAGCCACCGACCCACTGCCAAAGGAGCTGCTGCTACCCCAGGGCCGAGCTCTTAGTCCCCAGGAACAACAGGGCCATTTCCAAGCTGCCAAGCACACCAGCGATGCTCCCACACTCGTCTCCTCATCCCAAGAGACAAGGCTCAAACATCAGAGGATTGCAGGGAAGGAAGAGCAACAGTACATCAGAAAATAACCCCAAGCCCTGCAGGCTGAGCTGTGGGGGGCAGGTGGCTTCACTGCAATCAGGACATGGTATCAGAGAGGGCTGCGCTCAGCCCAAGCATCCCCAACCCTAGAGCATTCCTCAGCCTTCAGCCTACAGAAGTGTTTTAGAGGGGATGGGGGGCTGCCATCTCTTTAATGGGTTTCCCAGTTGACTGGCTGCTCCACTGTACTGCTCTGGCCCGAGCCGGGCTGTGCCGACATGTGGCTGCTCCTCAGGGCTCATCATTCAAGCTGGTCACACAAACCCGGTCCACAGAAACCCACCGTGACTGAGACAGGGTAAGTCAGAACAGAGACGCTGTGCTAGAGGAGCAGAGACAAGCTGCATGCAAAGAGCATGCACCCCAGCCTTTTTCCCCTCCTGCCTTTGAAATTGCAAGCAAGAAGTGACATGGTGTGTGAGTCCGCCCTCTGGATCTTCAGTCCCTCCTGCCTCCCTCCCACTTGCCTGCCACTGCAGTTTTGCTTCTCTTCATGCCATGCCACTAGGAAAAATGGGGAGATGCAAGACTGGGATGGGGTGAAATCATGCCTCTCTCCTCATCCCACCTTGGGATCCCATCAAAAAAACACCCCAGTGAGTGGAGAGTGGGAAAAAGCCAAGATGAGGGTGCCAAGCATGGGATGCTGAAGTAAGTGGGATGCTGACAGCAGCATGGAGTGGCAGATGTGGATACTGATGGAGAAGAAGGATGGAGAGGAGGAGTGGTTAACATGGCGGTGGGTGTCTGGATCCTGGAGTTGTCTGACCCTTGGCAGATTTCTGGCTTGCCCAGAGCCACCCACCGAGCCCCTCTGCCTCCCAGAGCCATGGCACTTACAGGTGTTGGAGTAAGGGGTTTGTGGTGACACAGGGAAGGCTGGGGTGGGGGGAGAAATCTCACCGCCGCTGGAGGGTGGGCTGGTGGGGGAGGCACCCTCGATCTCCTCGAAGGCTTCCTTGTAGCTGTGGAGGTGAGGCTGGGGAGAGCAGGAGAAGGGGTCAGTCCCATTCCTGTGACAGGCACACACCTCTAGGACACCCCAAGGAGAGGGCAGAGGGGGCAATTCCTGTGACAGGCACACACCTCTAGGACACCCCAAGGAGAGGGCAGAGGGGGAAAGGGAAGAGTTGCACCTCCTCCCTGCTACCTACCACCACCACCCCCACCACAAAAACCATCACTGATCCCCAACTCTGTGGATGCCGTGAATGCTGACCAAGTCACCCCCTCCCTGGAGGAATGTCTCCCCAGTCAGCCACCTCCCAACACCAGCACTCCTCTACTCCAGCACACCTCTTTGGGCCTCCCTCCAGGATTGGCTGCGATGGTGCTGACCACCTCAGGTGAGAGGACAGTGGGGCTGCGGGGCGAGCTGGGCTCTGGTGAGCTCTTCTCATAGTGGCTGTCGCTGGGGGTCTGCTTGCGGGCCGGGACTGCACTCTCCTCCAGAGGCTTCTCCCGGGACTGCACCCCTGCAGGGCAAGCACAGGGTGGTAGAGGGGTGAGGAGCTGCCAGCAGGAGATGCTCCAGGACTGACCTGAGAGGTCTCAGCTTCAGCACTCACCTGCATCAAACCCCCAAACCAGCATGGGTAGCCAGAGCAGATTTACCCTACAACAGTGACCCCGGACCAGGTGATAAAGCAAGGCAGGGTTGTGGCTAGTGGCTGAATTGCCACACTAGCCCTCCCAAGCACCATTAGATTTTCAGGGACAACAACATCCAGCAGTGGGTGCAAGGGGCAAGAGCATCTTGAGATTTGTCCAGACAGCCCAGCCCTACAGAGCAGAGAAGCAATAGGGTCTCCCAGCAGCATCATAGTGGAAAAGGACCAAATCACCCATCAAAAGGACAGCTGTATTCAGCCTGCATCCCTGCTCCCACAGCCAGATGTGGCTTCAACCACAGCAGTGGAAAAAAAACTGGCTTTGTGAATCCCTGAGGCAGAGGGAGCACTGGATCAAGAAGAAAGAACACAACAGAGGAATGCTGCAGGGAACCCTAAAAAACTACTGCTGCTCTGTCCCCAGGTCAAAGCCTCTCTAAAAGGAGAGATCAGCATCTCCCCTCCATGTCCCCCCAAACTTCCTTCCCAGGTCCCAGCAGTATAAGCCACCAATGTCCACAGCCTGGGGGAAGAACAGAGTGACCAAGTCATCATAGGAGAATGGGTTTTTTGCACTGTGGAGATCCTCATTGGCTGGGATAAAGCCCAGGAACACAGACAAAGTTGGCACAGGGCAGGGCAGCTCAACTCTCCCAGCACCTGACAGTGCCCAAACACACTTTCTACCCCACCTCGCCTGGTTAAGAGGTTAATCTGGACTCATGGATGATGGTGCCAGGTTCAGTGCACAGCAACCCCAGAGAGTATCATGGGCACAGATCAGAGCCCCGTGAGATTCACACTCCTACCCACTAGCAGAGGGGACAACACTGTCCCCTCTACTTTTCCCACAGAATCGTTGAGCACTCATGCTCCCCTTGGTCAGCACATAAGGGAAGAAAAATAGAGAAAAGGAGAAAGAAAGAAAGAAAAGAAAAAGAAAAA